>QLOH01000608.1:0-603110 GCA_026901365.1 Sesbania bispinosa | reverse complement strand
TTAAATAATGACTTACGGACACAGTTTCCAGAAAATGATTCACGGACACTGTGTTCATAGGTTTTTTTTTTAAAACTTGTCCAGAATTGATTCTCGGACAACTTTGTCTGAAAATCCAAAAAATTGTGGAAGTGAAGGGGAGGGGATGGGGAAGGGGAAGGGGAAGGGGGGAGTGGGAAGGGGGAGCACGGAGGAGAGAAAGGAAGGGGGAAGAGGGATGGGAGAAGGAGAGAAGGGAGGGGCAAGGGAAGGGGAGGAGCAGCGGGCGCGCAACGGGGGAAGGGTGGGGGAGGGGGAAGGGAGAAAGGGACGAGGTAGTTTGGAAAGAAAAAATGATGGGGGTGGAAATAGAAAAATGGGGGTGGAAAAGTAAGGGCCTTTAGTATGATGTGTGGCGGGGTTGCTATACCCACTCCTAATTATAACTGTTCTCCCATCCCCACTGGAATCGGCAAAATGGGACCGGGTCGGCCCGCAAAAGCACTTAAAAATGCCGGGCTCGAGCTCTTATTTTAAAATCCCGAATAACTCTAAGGTTTTTGAGCCCAACTGATAAAGTCCGCTACTTGCAAAAGGTCAGGTAGCCCGTAAAAAATCGGGCCACTCGCAAAATTGTAGGGCTCGGGCACTTATTTTAAACACCCGAATAACTCCCCGACTTTTTAGCCCAGCCCGATAAAGACTGCTACTTACTCGCATCACCCCGGACCGGATAGCCCGAATTGCCAGCTTCAGTCGCCACCCATCAAAACCCTAGATTAATTTTTTGTGATTTAATGTGTCTAAAAGTTATTTTTTTAAAAAAAAATTGGTTTCCAAATATATGTTTGAAAATCCATTAAAACGTTAAGAAAATAGTAAAAAGGATTGTGGTGAATGGAGGTGGAAAAAGAGAGAAAGGGATGGGTTATACCGAGTAAATAGAGATAATTAGGAAATTTAAAGAAAAAATAGAAGAGGAATGAGATAACAATACCAAATGTTTATGTCAAGAAGGAGCACATTAGAAATAATCTTAAATCATAAAAGTATTAATAATAAGTATAAGAAAGATATAATTTTTGGGAGAAAGGTAGGGAAATGGGAAATATAAAGAAAAAAATGAAATAAATAAAAATTAAAAATAGGTATAAAAGAGACCGTAGAAAAATGAATGTGTGAAAATAAAAGTTGAAGTAAATAATGTAAAGTAAACTAGCACTTTCATTTTTACTTTTTTAGTTTCATGCAATTTCGTCTTTTATTTTTTTTTAAATAATATTTTAATTACTAACTTTATTAAAATATACATTTCAATTCTTATAAAGCATGTTTGTTTTTTAGTAAAGTTATAAGTAAAGAGACTATAAAAGTCCTGGATGTTAAAAAGCTAGTTTACTTTATCATTTTGAAGAACGAGACAGAGAGTGAATGCATGCGGTGGGTGGTGGTATTCTAAAGCATTGCGCGAACGCATGACAACAGGGAGGGTGAGGGTGTAAGAGCAAGGTGGTGCGTGGCAGCTCCCAATAATGCTCATGGACACTCGGATGCAGTTCATTGGAGTTGACATCATGCACCAAAAACTCCAAACCACCTCTCTTTCTTTTCTTCTTTTCCATCTATGTCCATTCCACAAAGCTAAGCTACGTCCACCTACCTATTTCTCAAGTTTGGACCACACTACACCATTACAAACCCCGCTACAGAAAACCATCATCAAGCAAAAGCTCTCACAAACCCATGGCGGATCCAACCTCCCCCAACCCTGATAAGGATCAATCCTCTTCCGACCCGTGCGTTCCTCTTTCTCTTTCCCTGGTTTCTGCAAACTCCAATATAACCTATTTCTTTTTTAACTAAGAAGAGTTCTTATACTTATGTATTCTTCTCAGTCTATGGCATCCTAGTTAGTAATTTTAGTGACACTGTTCCTCAACTTATTTTTGGTTGACTTTAGCACTTAATTTAATTTTTGACTGAAAACAACTGAAATAGATTCCTCTTTGAGCCACACAGCAAACGATTTTCTTTGATCTTGCAGCATGAAGTTTCTGCAGTTAGTTGTATCTGAATAGTGTTGTAATTTGTTACTCGTTTTCTGCTTTGTTTCCCATTGATATGCTTGCTAAATCTTAACAATAACCTAGATCCTAGATGATAATTATAGATATACAGAACAATAGCATGTTCCTAAAAATTCAATACATAGTAGAATTAGAGTCGTGTATAGTTATAGTATGTATAGTTTTGGATAACGATTATAGGTTTGAATAAGAATTGAAAGATTTGAATGTGTAAACATGATTCAATTCAGTGGAAGCCGTATTGTTTTTCATTTAAGATATGAATGATCTATTCTACTGGTGAATTATTTGGCAGTGCAGAAGCACTTTTCCATGTCATTCTGTTGATAAGCTTGCAAATTATGCACATCATTATAGTAAAGAGACTATTGAGAAAGTGTGTATATTGTTCTGATAGTAGTGTTGATTTGGTTTAAAATTACATTTGAAAATTTTCAAGTGATGACAAACAATGGTTATACTCACTGTTAACAATGTATGTTTGATGTAGGAAAAATAATAAGAAGGACTATTCCACGCAATATTAGAACGCAAGAAGTCTCCTAACGACTTATTGTTGATGAAGCAATTAATGATGATAATTCTGTGGTTACTTTGCACCCTGCTACAATGGAAACGCTTCAACTTTTCCGGGGTGACACGGTTCTGATAAAGGTACCTAGCATCTTCTATGTTTACTATACAAATGCAAGAAAAATGCAATGCTAAGATTTTTTTTTCTTTTATGGCACAGGGAAAGAACGAAGGGACACAATTTGCATTGTTCTTGCTGATGAACAGTGTGATGAACCAAAAATAAGGATGAATAAAGTTGTTCGAGCTAATCTTAGAGTTCGACTTGCAGATGTTGTCTCTGTCCATCAATGTCCTGATGTGAAGTATGGGAGGCGAGTTCACATCCTTCCAATTGATGATACTATTGAGGGTGTAACTGGCAACTTGTTGATGCATATCTGAAGCGTAGTTTTATGTTCAATAGCATCACTTTAATTTCCATATTGCCTTTTAATTAATGTGACTAATATCATGGTTCTACAGCATACTTTCTGGAGTCTTACCGGCCTGTGAGGAAAGGGGACTTGTTTCTTGTTAGGGGTGGGATGCGAAGTGTTGAATTCAAGGTAATAGAGACTGATCCTGGTGAGTACTGTGTTGTTGCACCTGACACTGAAATTTTCTGTGAGGGAGAACCAATCAAAAGGGAATGAGGAGAGATTAAATGAAGTTGGTTATGATGATGTTGGTGGTGTTAGGAAACAAATGGCTCAAATTCGTGAGCTAGTAGAGCTTCCACTTAGACACCCACAACTCTTCAAATCAATTGGTGTTAAGCCCCCAAAAGGAATATTGCTTTATGGACCACCTGGTTCTGGAAAGACTCTGATTGCAAGAGCAGTAGCTAATGAGACAGGTGCATTCTTTTTTCTGATTAATGGACCAGAAATAATGTCAAAGCTGGCTGGTGAGAGTGAAAGTAATCTCAGGAAAGCTTTGAAGAAGCTGAAAAGAATTCTCCTTCTATCATTTTTATTGATGAATTAGATCAATTGCTCCAAAGAGAGAAAAGACACATGGTGAAGTGGAGAGGCGTATTGTTTCACAGCTTTTGACTCTAATGGATGGCCTCAAGTCTCGATCACATGTTATTGTTATTGGAGCGACAAATAGGCCTAATAGTATTGATCCTGCTTTGAGAAGGTTTGGAAGGTTTGATCGGGAGATTGACATTGGTGTACCAGATGAAGTTGGAAGGTTGGAGGTTCTTAGAATTCATACAAAGAACATGAAACTCTCAGACAATGTAAGATTCTGTCCACCATCTCGCCATAACGTAGCTGTTACTCTATGAAGGGAATATCTATTTCATAATTCTATTCATGTGTGTTCTTTCAGGTTGATCTTGAAAGAGTTGCTAGAGATACCCATGGTTATGTTGGAGCAGATCTTGCTGCTCTTTGCACAGAGGCTGCACTACAGTGTATCCGGGAGAAAATGGATGTCATTGACTTAGAGGATGAAACATAGATGCTGAGGTGTTGAATTCCATGGCTGTGACTAATGAACACTTCCAAACAGCTTTAAGTTCTTCAAACCCATCTGCCCTGCGTGAAACAGTGAGTTTGGCTTCTTTAGTCTTGACCAAAGTGGTTCTAGGCTTGATTAATTTTATTTGGTTGCATAAGCTTTAAAACATAAAAGAGCACTAGTTTTACAAATGTACACTATTATTTATTTAGCATATTACTGCTTCATCCCACCTATTTCCATATCTTCAGAAAGCTCATGCAATTATTTCAATTACAGATCCTAATAAAAATATTTTGTAAGTACTATTTTAAGTTTTAATCTTTCATGGAGCAATTGTTTACAAGAACCATAACAGAGTTGTTGCTGTTGATAGGTTGTGGAGGTTCCAAATGTTTCCTGGGATGATATTGGAGGCTTAGAGAATGTCAAAAGGGAGCTTCAGGAGGTTCAAATTAGCTTTTGACATCCTTTGTCTTAAATGCGTTGCACATGTACATTTTAATTTAGTAACTTTTCATATTTGCAAACTAATGTAAGAAATCTTTTGCTGCTTGTAGACTGTTCAATACCCAGTGGAACACCCTGAGAAGTTTGAGAAATTTGGCATGTCACCTTCCAAAGGTGTTCTCTTTTACGGACCTCCTGGCTGTGGTAAAACCCTGCTTGCAAAAGCAATTGCTAATGAATGCCAGGCTAACTTCATAAGTGTTAAGGGACCTGAGTTGCTGACAATGTGGTTTGGTGAGAGTGAAGCAAACGTTCGCGAGATATTTGATAAGGCCCGGCAATCCTCCATGTGTGCTTTTCTTTGATGAACTTGACTCTATTGCAACCCAGGTATTGAATCTACTATCTGACATTAATGGATAGAGTAATTTGATCATGACTCATTGCTGTTTTGTTAACTTTAATTCATTGAATATTTCCAATCTTCAGCGAGGCAGTTCTGTAGGTGATGCTGGTGGTGCTGCAGATAGAGTGTTGAACCAACTATTAACAGAAATGGATGGTATGACAGCTAAGAAACAGTTTTCATCATTGGGGCAACAAACAGACCAGACATTATAGACCCTGCATTGCTCAGGCCTGGACGTTTGGACCAACTGATTTACATCCCTTTACCAGATGAAACTTCACGTCTTCAAATCTTCAAGGCATGCTTGAGGAAGTCACCAATCTCCAAGGATGTTGACCTGGCAGCTCTTGCCCGTTTTACTCATGGATTTAGTGGTGCAGACATCACAGAAATTTGCCAACGTGCTTGCAAATATGCCATTAGAGAAGACATTGAGAAGGTATGATGGAATGCATATACTATGCTGCAAGGGCTTTGCCTTGTGTATGTCACCTATCATAAATATTTTCTTAAAGTCTTGGATATGACTGTTAGTTATCTGAATGTCCCAAGTCACATATTTTCAGACACTACTAAACTATAACAACATTCATGTCTTTGACCCTCTATGACTATATATATACACACACACTGCAAGTGTAAAATTTTTTACATTGTTATTCAATCATGTATTGTCACATTATTTAATGAATATGACATCTCATGTGTTATTAAACTCATTAAATAATGTGACAATAACAATGTAAAACTTGTTTACAATGATAAATCCATATATCAGAGGATTCTCATTTGTTTAATTAGTTGATATATTTAACCCCTGGCATTAACAGGGTATTGAGAAGGAGAGAAGAAAAAGAGAACCCTGAAGCCATGGAAGAAGATGAGATTGAGATGTGGCTGAGATAAAACCAGCCCACTTTGAGGAGTCTATGAAGTTTGCTCGGCGGAGTGTGAGTGATGCTGACATCAGGAAATACCAACTCTTTGCTCAGACCTTGCAACAGTCTCGTGGTATTGGATCGGAGTTTCGGTTTCCAGATCGAACTGAGAACACTCCAACAGGAGCCGCTTCAGACCCCTTCTCATCTGTTACAGCTGAGGGAGATGATGATCTGTACAGTTAATTGCAATGGCAATGTGAGTTGGGGATTGTGTTTGGTTGATGTTTCACTATTTCTCTGCCGTACTTGTACAAAATGTCATGATAGTTTTCTGTTTCATCTTGAAGGGGGCTGTTGTTGTTATAATAATGCCTCTTTGACATGTTAGACTGATATAGTCAAAACTCAAACCTATATATGTTTTGGTATATGTATAATTTGTCTATTGTGATCTAATCTCAATATAGAAATAAATAGGGAAAAGTGAGTTTGAAGGAAAATATTCATAATCAAATTTCCTATTCATTTTTTAAATCTTTAAATTTTCTTTTAACAAATTTTTAATTGGAAGAATGTTAATTTCTGTTAATTTTCATATTATTCTTATCTTTATTATTAAGAAAAATGCCAGTAACACTTCTAATTATCGGGTAAAATCAATACTAGCCTGCTAATAGTGAGTTTAAATTATTTAGTAGGATCAATATGAAATTTGAGTAAATAACTAAGAATGTTAAAAAATATAAATTAGTGTCGACCCTTCACAGGAAATGGATCGCCTGTTGTTTGAAGAAGTCACAGGCGAATTTCAATCCCTCTTTTCAAATCGTGAATGATAATGACAAGATGGTGGGGTAGAATTATTATCAAATGCTAGCTCTTGGTGTTGTTAATAATAGACCCCCTGATATGGGGTTGGGGACCTTGGGTCTTGGGAGAATAGCAACTATTGCATGAAGGATGGGATGGAAGACCTTTGATTTTACTATTACCCGCCCTGTGGTAGTTGTTGACTGGAGTTTTATGACTCTCCTTCCTCATTTCTTTCCATGATGGGCCTCCTTAAGCATGGGCAGGTTGAGGTATTAGCAAGTTGGGCTTTATTAAGCCGAGGTATAACAGATAGTGCATCAGATGCAGAGCAGCAGGGTCACCACTAGAAATCTGTTTCTTGGCATAATGTAACAATAAAAAGACTTTAATGGCAGAATTTCTGGATTACAAACTAATGAAAATTGTATATGATTATTGCATGTATTATACAATAATCATGTTTTTTCTTGTAACAAGTGGGGGATGCTTGTGACCCTGTTTTGATGAAAGACATACTGATTACCGGAAGTATTCATGTAGGCATTACTCATGACTCTGGTTACTAACAATTTGACCCGAACGTCAAGACATATCCAGGTTCTGGATGTCTCAACCTGTATATAATAGATCAGAATATCTACAGTTGTTCATGTATCGTCCATGTGATATTTGTGTGTTTTAATAATTTTTTCCTATTGCTGCTAAACTGGTATAATTCTTCAATAAAACATCAGTTATTATGCTGATATCTAGTTTTGGGATTGTAAATGAAGCCTTGTAATGGAAAATGGATCCGTATATCCTTTTCTCAGTTTTTTTCTCCCCATGTGTTCTAAATCTGCTTTTCAACCTTGTCCATGAAGTCTGAAGTGCAGGGAATATAAGTATGCACACGCACATATCCTGGTATGGTTTCATTCCTTTATTATCTTGTGGATTGCCTACTAGCTTGTTAATATCTATAATTCTAATCACTGGGATACACCTTATCTATTTTGTGGGCTGCTGCAGTTTATATTATCATCATAAAGCAACAGTTGTAACCCATTAAGATCGACCTAGTGACGGAGATTAGGTAGTATGCATGAAATCTTAGACTCAAACCTGGAGATTCGGTAGTATGCATGAAATCTTAGACTCAAACCTGTATCCATTGTGCGAAAAAAGAAATGCTTTTACCAACAATAAATGTGCTAGCCTGTACTTTTCCTTTGAGACTTAGATAATATAGTAATTGAATACATTGAATTTAGCCTTTTTGGCTCTCATGCTTACTTTGTAGAGTATATCAACTATCACTTTATTACAGCAGAGATTTTATGCTTTATGCTCACTTATTTGTACAACAAAATCAGAGTGGAGCTACACAGGGAAGGGGGGGTTACTAACAGTAAAGCCCCTTGATTATATGTGGTTTGTGCCTGCAGCTTAAGGTAAATAAATAATCAATCTAATATACATGATGTCTAGACATCTAGGGTCTAGAAAAGGGGAAGAAATACTTCATTTTGTTGCTTGACGCAGTCGTTTGTGAAGCAAGGCATGGGTATTGTTCCATAGCTTCCGAGCTTCTGATTCGTCATTTGCTAGGCTTGAGCACTTGCTCTCATTACAATCTGTAAAGTATTTCCCACTTATCCCTTCTGTTTTTGGACTGAGAGCCACATAACACGTAGTTGATGCACCCTGCAGGCACACATTAATATGAATTCTACCACTCATAATGGGAAAATACTGCTGTATTAGTTAGTTTACATTGGACATTATTTGATGTCCATATATAATAAAGTAACTGTACTCTGCCTAAGTGGGGTTGTTCATTATTTATTTCTACATCTAGATTCTAGAATTCTACATCAATGCACCAACAACTTGGCAGCCTAATAGACCTTGAATATATATGCTCTCAAGTGTATTGAACCGAATGTATTTGTTTACCAACCTGTGATGTCGATTTGAGTAACTTCGATGCGATGAAAAATAAGGAATCTGCATGGAAATTTTATGAATTCTTAGTAGTTTCAACCTTTGATCAAATGAAATTGGGATAGGAATTATTATTAAACTAATGAAACTTTATATATATTTACCCGTTATTAAGCCCTTATGAGCTCTAATAATTCCCGTCTTCACAATGCCTGGATGCACTGCATTGATAGTTACTCTTGCATTCCTTGCCTGTAATTATATATATTTTCCAACTTTATGAATAATTTATGGGTTCATGCAAAGTTTTGCTTTTATTAGCATGATGATCACCATTAACAAGAGAAGTACTTTCTCATCTAACCTTGAGCTGTCGAGCTATTTCCTTGGCATGCAAAATACTGGCCAATTTTGACTGAGCATAAGCGCGTGTGCCATTATAGCTACAGTTGTTACCAAAAAGAGAGAAATACAATGATAAGTATCCAAAAGATAAATGCAATTGAAATTTTTTATAGTTTTGCAGAGAAGGAAACAGTAGTACTTTTTTCCACTGAGTATGTCGTTGAACCGAAAACCATCTCTCTTCACCCAGCTATGGATGACAGAAGAAACGTTTATAATTCTTCCTTGAATACCTGTCTTCTCTGCCGTTTCTATCATTTTGTCTAATAATATTTCTGTTAACAAAAAATGACCTGCAATTGAAAACAAAATATATGAAAGTTCAATAAACTTATTTTCTTCAAATTTTAATTAATTTCTTCACTGTCCATTCTTTTCTTCTAATTAGCTCGGATTACAATAATGACAATAATAAATTATGTATTTATGTATTTATGTACACCTCAATTGTAATAATTGTTTTATTAAGTTTTCAGTATTTTTTTCGGTTGCTATCAGTATTTAATTATTAGGAAAAATGGAAAGAGAAAATTTGATTTGCTAAAACAAAAGCATGGCACTTTAGAAATGGGCCACTAAGGGCTTTGGACTTTGAGCCCATAAAGAATAGCACATGCCTAGTGCTCAGTGTTTGTGGACCAAATTGAAGCCTAAAGTGACGTCTGAGCTTTCTTCATCGTGGACCCTAACGGAGCCTAAAACCATACACGATTATGTATTTTATGTTTTTTATGAATCTACTTTCGATAAAAAAAAAATGAATCTACTCCTTTGACCAAAAAAAAAGAGTTTTTTGGTGGGGGACCTTGTGACTATGCGTTTTGATAGATAGAAGTGGCATGAAATAATACTAGTTTTCATTATTTGAATTGCTTAAAATATAATGAAATCCGATCGAATCTAAATGGATTGTATTGCATTCCATTTCATCCATCACCCACTTCCTTTTCCCTTCCAATTAGGGAGATATGGAGATAAATCAGTTTTTTTATTTTCATCTCATTATAAACATATTCACATAATAGAATATATATATGTTTTTTCATTATTATTTTATGATGATGCAAACTTTTTATGAGAAAATAAAAATAAAGCAATTTGTCCCGGGTGTAGATTTGGAGTTTCAATATTTTTTCCTGAATCCAAGTTTAGGTCACCTCACTTAATTTTTTTCATGTTAAAACTAAAATAAGCCCATCATGTATACTGTATATGATTTTAATATATTATGAATAATTTTTATATAAGTAACAGTATACATTGATAACGTTAAGAGTGACGCCAATTCAATTTTTTTAGATGATTTTTTAATTATGGATCATTCAAATCCTTTGAAATCTAGCTGGTGAGAAAAAAGTTTGGTTGTTATTAATTAACATGGTATTTGAAGACTTTAAATTCTTCATAGTGTCATCTAAACTGAACGGTGGTCAGTCACTGAGGATTGTTTTGAGTCTATATGAATCCAAGATGCTTAAAGGACCTCAGAAAAGGAACCCTAAGAAATATAGCAAGAATTAGAAAAGTACCTAAGTAATTTGTTGCAAATGTCATCTCAATTTTCTCTTCAGAAAACTCCAAGTTTTGAGAGTATATCCCTGCATTGTTTCTGTAAAATTAATTTACTCAAACCATTAGTATACATATACATCATGAATTAATTAAATATGAATGTATGCCTTTCTCCTTTTTCTTTCACAATGATTATTTATGATTAATATAAAATGAAAAGGTGGAACAGAATGATGACAAAACTTACATGAGAATATTAAGAGGAAGATCTAAAGCTAAAAACTCGGAACAAAATCTCTCTGTACAGAACCAAAAGCAAAGATCTATCTCCAATAGAATAACCACAGCATTTGGAGTCTCTTTTTGTATATTGTCTCTCACTTTCCTCGCCTTCTTCAAGTCCCTCGCAGCAATCACTACTCTCACTCTCTCTTTGCTAACACCCTTGCTGTTTCAGCTCCTATACCAGAACTCGCCCCTTCAATTCAAAATTCAACAACTTCATTAATCAAACTAATTAATTAATATAATCCCGCATATATACCACGTGGTCTAGCTAATTAACAAAAAATACTATAATATAACATGTTAGTGTAGTTGGGATGATATCTTGTCTGAATTCAACGAAAGACAAAATCCATAAAAGAGACAAAACCATATCTTGCTGCGGCTAAAAAGAACCACCATGTGTGGTACATACGCGTTTAATTTATACTGGATTCACGTTTTGAAATGTAATTTTGATGCGAACCAAACTTAGTGTATGTTTGGTTTAACGTTAAGAAGTGACCAGATTCTCAACTCAGCTATTTGTAGTATTAGAAACTTGAGTTTATTAGATTTCAACGTTAAACCAAACATACATTTAATCTAGCACCTTTTCACCATAACTACCATACAATTTTTATGGAGGAAGCTTAAAATTACCATCAAATTTGGCTAATTGTGTAGCACAAATTTGGATAAAGATTCAACTAAATTTTCATTGAAAAAAAAAAAGGAGAGCTAAAAGAAGAAGTAAAATGCAAGTAAAAATAGAAGAGTGTATATATACAATAAGATGGTCCTCAAGAATCTCCAAAACCAAGTAATTAGCACAGCCATGCATACTCACACCATCAGCTTGCTCATTCAAATAAAGTCTTGAAAAACCAGAAAGTGGTTATATATTAAAAAAGAAGTAAAAACAAAAGAAGCCAATCTTGTTGGTAATATATAGACCTTCTATAACTTGGGTCACAAATTAAATATAAAGAGAATTGGAGAAGGATGATATAATATAAATATATAATTAAACTTTAACTTTCCAATTCCATGGCTTCTTTTTGAGACTTACCAGTGATAAGAGCGGTTAGATGAGAAGGAAGGAAGGGAGAACAATGTTCTGTAACCTGTTCAGCAGTTGAATTTGAGCCAAAACCACTAGGGCCTGCAATTCCTGCCAAGTATCTCAGTGTTGCCTTCATGGGTTTGCCTGCTCTGCTTTAGAATATTATTGCAAGGACAAATAGCATTCCACTCAAACCACGTATGCCTATTTTTATAATACTTATATTCCTTTATTACATTAATATCATTTTATATATATATGCCCAAGAGTCATTGGACCAACCTAGCTGACGTACCTAACAAGTTGTTTCTCAGAACACTTTGTGACAATAATGTTTGTTTAGCAAAATCATTGGTAGAGACACCTATATCCCATGGTCCACAAACTACGTGATTAGCACCTACCAAAACGGTTTAACATTTATATATTTGTCCCCTGTTTTTTTTTTGTGCTTTTCGGTTCTTGATTATTATTAAGTGGCTTGCATTATATATTTTCCAGTGTTGTGCGGACGTTGATTTGATATTTTCTGGGTTAAGAGCATAATTATGCTTCTGTAATAAAAAAAGTGCATAATAATGCTTAATTAAGTAACCACAAATCATTATATGAAGATTACCACTGAAGTAAAAACAAAATTTCATCCTTTTAATTTAATTTCTTTTCACTTTTTTTGTAGTAATCAATTTGTGTGGGTCAAATTTGCTGCACTTTCTAATTTCCTTATCAATAAAAATATCATCTTATCCCTTTTGTCATCTTTTCACAGAATTGAAGCAAAGTTTATTATCTTATCCTTTGTCAAACTTTCCACAAAATTGAAGCATAGATTTTTTTGTTTGGGACCAGAAAATAGAGGAAGTAAGCGTTTTAACCCCAATGGTTAGTTATTTTAATTAGTGACATAAAAGTGGCCTCTAATGAAATCCTTAATCACCGAACTTTCCCAATTATTAATGGTTAAAAGGGAGAAAGCATGCAATGCAAGAAGAAAATGTGCCACCTCTATCTACAGTATGTATATTGAAATTTGAGAAATACCCTAAGCCCTATGTTTCAAATTACTGAAAGGACAAACATAACTAGACAAGATTCTCTGCTCACTACTGTTCACCAGGATACGTGATTTACCTTTGCCTAACTTCTTCTTGAAAGGCCGTTTCAGGTTTAATTTTTTAACAAAAGCAGTCCTGTATTCAACAAAATTAAATGCAATTTCACTGTCACATACTTTATTGATCACACTTTTTTTCCAATTGTCGGTTACAACACATACAATTGTTAATTAATTTTAAATTTTGAACTAAAAGAAATAGTAATAATTCTTTTAAGGGGATGTTCCCGATTTAAACATGATAGTATTGGAGAATATCTGTCCTTTAAGGGGAAAAAAATACTTAATATATATTGCATAAGCAGCAACACAATTATATTTTATTGCCACACCAAAAATAATGACATTTACTAGCTAATCCATTCTACTTATGTGATACACATGGAATTAAAATAGCAAACAATTAGCACACCTAGAGCAAAAAAATGCCATACATATATATATACTAATTAAAAGTCAAATGAGATCCATAAAAAATTGTTGAGAATATACAAAATTGATTGCTATTGTGTAGGAATTCCGGATACGCTAAGGTATCCAATCGTGGGCCAAGTCCTCAATGTTTTTGTAGGAAAAAATAAAGCTGCTTTTCAGAAAAAGAACATATTTTTACCAGCTAAATTGCTAGCTACTCAACAATAAAACTCAAGTGACAGTCATTTTTTGTTCTTTGTCTTCCTGATGATGCATGCATGCACGGATGAATAATGCACCCCCTAACACGTGTGCATCTAGAAAAACCAATGATAGTAGCTAGCATGCAATGTAAGTTTTGATAATTAATTTAAACTTGAACAGAGGAGAAAGGAATCAAAGGCAGAGACAGAGACACATAAGGGTTGCAGACAAACATGCTTTTGCTGCGTGCACATCGTGCTATTCACTTATCTCTTTTCTCAAGAGAGGTCCAAATTTTGGTTCATCCATCCATTCATTCATATGGGTCTTTGAGAAATGATAGCTTTGATGGGCTAAAAGATAGGCATTGAGGTTGACCCTTCAACAAGGGAGTGGTGAAATTTGAACTGTGGGTTGTGTATAGGGTCCCATACTGTTTCCCATCTTGCAAACACCATCTCATCAACCTGCCACAACTCTTTCAAGCACTACTTTTGTTGTTTCTTCATATAAATCATGCCATGCGCCCAGAAAAAAAAACAAAAAAAAAAAAGAGTGTTCATTAAAGTTTGAATATATATACAGAGTACACTATATGCCATGATCATATACTACATGCATATGCTGACTAGATGCTTGTAGGACACAAAGTTCCTTCCCAACATTCAAAAGCTAAAGTGGGCTTCTAACCCAAAAAAAAAAAAAGTTAATAAGAGGACAATTATGACTTGCAGCTTGTTGTTTTACCAAAAACAATAGAAGCAAGTTGTGGTATTTCAATAAGCCAAATATATATAACCAAAAAATTAAAAGATCTTATTAGTGATTAAAGATTATGTTAATTACCACTACAAAAAAATTATCATTATTGCCGGTCAAAAAGTCATTGGTGATGTTAAAAAGTTGATAATAGAAGAGTTGCGCATTCATATTTTTTACACTCCCTTTTATAACTCTTTTTTTCTATTTCTCATATCACATCTTTTGTCTTCTCTCACTTTCCTACATTATTCCAAACCCCAAATTTGAAGTGTGAAAGTATCATTTTTTATGATAGAATATTGGATAAAATTAATTTTAAAATCAACGACTAAAAATGAATTGTGCATGAATTACGGTTCACGTTCTTTTAAAATCGATAATATGTATACTGTTTTGGTGGCTTCCTGTATTGTTGTATGAAAGCACTAAATTTCAACAATATTAATAGAAGACAAAAATAGATGATTGAAATGATTTTCTAGATTGAAACAATATAACATTATATTTGACTCCCTCACCTCCTCACCTCCTGTCTCTAACCCTACTAATTCAATATCATCTTGCTCAAAAAGGTATAAAAATCGTTGTGAGGTGTAAAATCACTAGTTTATACGATCATACTAACAAGTGTCCTAAAACACGGGTTGAGAAAAAACATTTAATTGTATCACATATAATTGCATTTATAGTATTAAATGCTATACAATCTCATAAAATTATTAATAAAACATTTTCTTATAATATAAAATTATTAATAACATAGTGACGGTTATGAACTAGAGAATATCGAACGCATCACACTTTGGTAATGTTTACTGTTGATCCTTAAGTTGATGGTAACATCAATAGGGTTAAGGATCAAGGTTACAAATCGATGGCCTAAATTGGATGAACAGCAAAGCATATCAATGGTATTGGAAGACGTGTTATTAATAGTCTAACCAATGATAATGATCAATTGCTAAGTGTTAATTTGTTCGGTTCCTAGTTAGGAATAGTCAAAATCAATTTTATGGAATTGATTTAAATCATTCCCGTCTAATACTCTTCGTAAATCGTACATAATTCAATTATACTATCATTGATTCTATCGTTGAGCGACGACCCTTTCACTCGGCACTGTCGGATCACTAAGGCCGACTTTCATCCATGCTCGACGGATAGGTCTTGCAGTCAAGCTCCCTTCTGCCTTTGCACTCGAGGGCCAATCTCCGTCTGGCCGAGGAAACCTTTGCACGCCTCCGTTACCTTTTGGGAGACCTGCGCCCCATAGAAATTGCCTGCCTGAGACTGTTCCAAATCTATCAAGATCAATTTTATCCAAATGTAACTAAACAGACCCTAAGTTACTAGGGACTAAGTCGTTGATAACGAACTTCATCACATAAAATGTTTAATTGCTATCAAATTAAAAAGAAATTGTGGGTAACTTTTAATTTTGAAAAAATTTTAATCACATGATAATCAACAACAAATCTAGAAATCAAGGGATGAAAAAAATAAGTTTTAATAATAAATATTAAATACATCATATATTTTATCTAAATTGTGCACACTCTTTTTTGTGTCATAAAAGTTCAATAATAAAATCCATGTAAAGTATAATTTGAACGTTGGAAGTAAATAAACATAACATATATATAATGAATAAAGAATTACAAAACATATTGGCACTGTGATTTCATATAAAATAATTAAAATCCAAAGAGAAAGAAAAATTACCAATACCACCAATCTATACTCCAAAGCAATAAGGATTATAGTTCGACATCTACCACTTTGATATTCATAGGAAAAGACCATTAATTCACTTACATTTACTTTTCTTCCTTAATTGTGTTGTTAATACTTAGATCATCAAATGTTCCCCACTTCCCATAGTTATCTCATAGTTTGCAGAAGTTGTTACATAATGTAAAAAAATTATTTTAAATTCACTAACTTCTTCAAAAAGCTATAATTATCTAGAGTGTTATTATTTTAATAAGTCTAATAAATAAGCTATTGGGATATGTAAAGAGAAGCGTGACAACTACTTTATGAGAATATGAGCTCAAGATGAAATAAGGGTCTTTGCAATCGTTGGATGTGCATGCGGATATAGGTCGTCAAAGATTTTTTTGTATGATCACCTGAGTGAATCAGCTAAATAGTCGTTTCAAGCACAATGATCCCAAGTTTGATCAAACGATTTTGCTAAGAAAGAGACTCCAATTCTTAGTTGTATTGGTCCCTAGGCTACTACAAAAAGTGCCTAACTGTGTAGCTCAATTATCTCTAAGTTTGTATTGAAGGTAAATGAATGTAAAAGTTATAAAGAAGGAAATAAAAACTAAAAAGTTGTAAAGGAAATGCAATAAAAGTTGAAAGAAAGTAAATAATTGTAAAAGAAATGTAAAATAGAATTGATTTTATTGATATTGTGTATAATTGTGTTGATGTGTCCTTTTTATTTTATACATTTACTTTTTTGTATACAAATATAAAAGATTATCCACACTAAACTTGCCCACCATGTCCTAAACCCACTATTCTCACGTTCTAGCTAATATGAAGTGTTGGTATAGACAACAATAGTGTAGATATATAACCATCCCACTCATCTAAACTGCCATTGATCTGTTAATTAACTGATGGTTGTAATTTTAGATTCATATACAACTGATAATCTAATATTGATGAAATATTGACCATATAATTTGTTGAGACAATTCATCTGTTACCCTTGATATATACATAAATACGTACATAAAATTTAAATTGTTAAGTTCAATGTGTGAAGTCTTATATCATCTTTAAATCAATTAATTTTTCACTTAAATTTTAATTCTTTAAATCTTAAATCAACTTCTCCCAATAAAGAAAAATAAATTATTAATGACAAATAATATCAATAAAAAGTAAAAATTGCAAATTTATTTTATAGTGCATTTGTCATCCCCAAATTTGTCTTAGGTTTTTCATTCCTCTATATCTATATAAGTTCCTGTGCGTTTCAAGACCAGCTGTCATAGCCTACGGTCTCTAGTTCCCCAACCCTATGTGTTTCAAGACCACTCCTCATTCTCGTCGCAACTCACAACTTCATCGCATCACAAGCAAGTAAATAAAAAACATTTGCTCCCCATCGCTCCATCTCCTTCCATTGTTATTTCTGCTCCAAACCCAAGCCTTTCATGGCCATTGAGACCTTTGCCAACAATACCACCTAATTGAATGATTTTATGATTTCTATTACATTGTTTTTACTTTTGAGAGAGGAGTTGCTTTTAGTCCTGTCTATATATTAGTTTGGAAATTTACTTTAGACTTTAGAGTTGTTTTATTTTATTCTTGTCTTTATCCTGTGTGTGCGAGAAAACCTTATTTGTGTAAAGTGGTTGAGAAAACTTCTCATCTTATCTCTGTATAATCTACTCTTGTTGTATTCAATTCAAATTATTGTTACATTTAATTTTTGAAAGTCAAATATTGTATATATATAGTTGTACTCATGGTCATTAATGAATTGAAGCTTTTTCCTATCAATTATATCTTTTCTATGTGGTATCAGAAGTCTATCTTGCTTAACCGCACTGCGATCCCCAACCATGGCTTCCTCGTCTTCCTCTAAAATCTTCATTGATCCCAACCCAAAACCCACTACTAAACACAAACCTCTTGTCGAACTCAATACCACCATTCAGCTTCCAATCAAACTCAATGCCTCTAATTACCCAGTATGGCACAAGCAATTATGCTCTCTCCTTGTTGCTCATGCTCTTGAAGGGTTCATTGATGGGACCTTCCCGTTCCCTCCCTCTACCATTGGTGAAGGATCTGAAACTAAAACCAATCTAGACTATGCCTATTGGATTCGTCAGGATCAGTTACTATATCTTGCTCTACTTGGCTCTTGTGATGTAGAGGCAAGGACTGTCATGTCATCTGCTAACACCTCATCCGATGCTTGGAATCGGTTGAAAAAGGCCTATGCCAGTCGCTCACGCTCGCGTATCATGTCATTGAAAGAGAGTCTCAATTCCATCACCAAAGGCACATCACCTGTCAGTGACTATTTGCACTCTATTCGCACTATTGCGGACGAGTTGGCTCTCATTATCCAATGGATGATCTCGACCTTGTCATTCATTATCTCAATGGTTTAGGTCCATCATATCGAGAGTTCACGACATCTATCCGTACCCGCGACTCGCCAATAATGTTTGATGATCTCTTTGACACGCTTGTGGACTTTGAAATCTACCTTCAACGCGAAGATCGTGTCAATAGTAGTGCTCCTCCCACTGCTAACCTTGCCAATCGAAACTCTTTTGGTTCAAATTGCAGCCATTCACACTCCTTTCACAACTCCTCAAAGAGGTCTTCATCTACCTCTACTTCTGTTTGTCAATTTTGTGATAAGAAGGGCCACACGGCAAAGACATGCTACAAGATCCATGGTTATCCACCTAAACGGGACCCTCCCTCAGCAAATGTGGCACAGAAATCTGAAAGCAATGACCTCACATGGCTTATTGACTCTGGCGCTTCTCATCATGTGACTGGTGATCTCAATAATCTTTCCATCAAATTAGACTATCTTGGAGAAGACACACTCACAGTGGCCAATGGTAAGACTTCACCCATCACTCATATGGGCTCCACTAAACTTCCCACTCTCCCCCGCGCACTTCACCTTACCAATGTTTTATGTGTTCCTTCTGTTACTAAAAGTCTTATTTAAGTTTCCCAGCTTTGTAAAACTAACTGTGTCTCCATTGAATTTTTCCCTTATCATTTCGAGGTAAAGGCATTGGACACGGGGGCGATGCTGTTACGCGGATCTAATGAGGACAATGTGTATAAGCTTCCTACCACCAACCTCCAAGCCCACACCGCCTATGCCACCACCTCCCCATCACTTGACCCTTTGGCACCTCCGACTTGGCCATCCAGCACGCCCACCCTACTACATGTTCTCAATTCACACAATATTTCCTTTTCTACTTCTAAGAATAAATGTAATGATTGTCTCTCCAATAAAAGTCACAAAATTCCATTCTCTAGGTCTACCATTGTTAGTACTCACCCATTGGAATTTGTGTACTATGATGTTTGGGGTCCATCCCGTATTAAATCAATTGACGGTTATTCTTACTATGTCATTTTTATTGACCATTTTTCAAAATATGTCTGGCTATATCCGATAAAACTCAAATCTGATGTCTCTACCATATTTCCTATTTTCAAATCATTAGTGGAGAATCAATTTAATGCAAAAATTAAAAATTTTATTCGGATAATGGTGGTGAATTTATAAAGTTATGTGCTTATTTCCAATCTCAAGGAATTTCTCATCTCACCACTCCACCACATACGCCAGAACATAATGGCTTATCTGAAAGAAAACACATTTTTGTTGAAACGGCTCGTTTCTTATTCACCATGCCTCCCTCCCTCTTGCCTTTTGGAGTTATGCCTTACAAACTGCTGCCTATCTCATCAATCGCCTCCCAACCCCTATTTGAAAATGAAAACCCCATTCTCTATCCTCTTTAATCGTGAGCCAAATTACACCAAGCTCAAAATTTTTGGTTGTCTTTGTTTTCCCTGGCTTACCCCCTACACCCATAAACTTGAAACAAGATCTCAACCGTGCATTTTTGTTGGTTATAGTAATACTTAGAGTGCTTTTTTGTGTTTCAATTTGAAAAGTCAAAAATTAATTGTATCCCGTCATGTTCAGTTTGTTGAAAGTGTTTTCCCGTACTCCCAGACCAATCTTGAGTCGTCCACCTCATTCCTATCCAATCAAGTTCCTTTCCCACTCTCTCTCCCAAAATCCCGTAGTGATCCCACCACAACTTCCTATCCATCAAATTCTCTCTCCTCACACCTTTCTCCTTTTAAGCGCCCAACCACTCCCCATATTCCTCACTCACTTCCGCAACCCACTCACCACTCCCACATAACCAACCCAACAAACATTCTCTCTCCTACATCATCACCTAAAAATCCGCACCTCATATCCCCATCAACCAACAACCTTATCTCTCCTACATCATCCCCCATCCCCTCAGAAGTCGCAACCCACATCCCCATCAACCAACAACCTTACCTCTCCTACATCATCCCCTCAAAAGTCACAAACCACCAACCTACATAATCTCTCTCCTCATTCACGGCCCACATCCCCAACAACCACAATCTCTCTCCACCCATCCCTCAAACCACACGCCCATTATTCTCCTCTCTCCAATTCAAATTCTCCAACCTTATCACCACCCATCCATTTATCCAATAACCCATCTCTTCCTCCTATAAGCCAATCCTCCCTCTCTCCCAAATCGAATCCAATAAACCAACACACCCAAATCGTGCACCCCAATCCTTTATCCCCTGAAATCGCAAACATCATCCAAACCTCTTCCACGATCCCAACCATTTTCCCTCAACCCCAAGACTTACACACTACAACCCATGAAGACTTGTACACATCCTCATCAACCTCGTTACAAGCATCTCCCTCGGCTCCAACTGCTCTTGTACCTTGTCACCCCATGGTCACCCAAGCCAAAGCTGGTATATTTAAGCCCAAACAGTTGAATCTAGTCACCAAATATCCTCTTATAGAGTCTTTGGTACCTACATGTGTCTCTCAAGCCATGAAACATCACCAATGGAAAGATGTCGTATCTGAGGAATTTAATGCCTTGATTCGCAATGGAACTTGGGATCTTGTCCCACCTCAGCCACGCTACAATGTCATTGGAAACAAATGGGTCTTCCGCCTCAAGCGCAATCCAGATAGTTCAATTGCCAGATACAAATCTTGTTTGGTGGCCAAAGGATTTCATCAACGCCCGGGCATTGACTTTCATGAAACATTCAGCCCGATTATCAAGCCTCAAACTATAAAACTGGTCTTGTGCATTGCTCTATCTCATGGCTGGCCAGTGAGTCAAATGGATGTCAACAACACCTTTCTTCATGGGACTATCACTGAGGATGTTTATATGTCTCAATCACAGGGATTCATTCATCCCTCTCTTTCCTCTTATGTCTACAATCTTAACAAGGCTATGTATGGCCTCAAGCAGGCACCTCGTGCCTGGTACCATGCACTGAAGGAATTTCTACAATCATATGGATTCAAGAACTCCAGATCTGATACATCTCTTTTTATTTATAACACTAACAATGTTTTGGCCTACTTCTTGGTGTATGTAGATGATTTGTTGCTTACTAGAAACAATGCCAAATTTCTCCATTAATTTCAAGCATCTTTGGCTGCTAAATTCTCCCTCAAGGATCTTGGCCAACCGTCTCATTTTCTAGGAGTTGAAATTCTTCCAACGAAATATGGTATGTTCATGTCTCAGCACCACTACATCCGACATCCTACAGCTTGCAAACATGACTGATTCAAATCCATTTGGCACACCGATGTCAACCTCGTGCTGCCTCACGCCTCTACCAGATGGTCCCACATGAGATGTCACGCTCTTTCGGTGACTCATTGGCTCTCTCCACTATCTCTCCCTTACTCAGCCAGATGTGGCATATCCTATCAACAAATTGTCCCAACACTTACAAGCACCACCGGAAATCCACATGCAAGCCCTGAAACGCGTCTTACGCTATCTCAAGGGCACCATCAATCATGGTCTTCATGTTGTTAGAAGTTCCTATCTTCATCTAAATGCCTTTTGTGACTCAGATTGGGCCGGTGATACTGCAGACCGTAAGTCAACTGCTGCTTACATAATTTACCTTGGACCAAACGCCATATCTTGGTCATGTAAAAAAGCAAAAGATTGTTGCCAGATCCTCTACTGAGGTCGAGTATCGCACCATTGCTTCCACTACTGTAGAGATTCTTTGGCTAAGACAACTTCTACAAGAATTAGGAGTTCTTTACCAAGTGCACCAACACTTCTTTCTGACAATATTGGTGCCACTTACTTATGCTCAAATCCTGTATTTCACTCCCGCATGAAGCACATATCCATTGATTATCACTTTGTTCGCGAGTTAGTGGCCAAGAATGAGCTCCTTGTCTCTCGTGTTCCATCCAGTCACCAATTAGCTGATCTTCTCACCAAGTCGCTCTCTGGGCCCCGACACTCATTTCTGCTATCCAAGATCGGTGTCGTTACCCCTCCACCGTCTTGCGGGGGCATGTAAAGTGGTTGAGAAAACTTCTCATCTTATCTCTGTATAATATACTCTTGTTGTATTCAAATTCAAATTATTGTTACATTTAATTCTTTAAATTTAAATATTGTATATATATATATATAGTTGTACTCATGGTCATTAATGAATTGAAGTCTTTTTCCTATCAATTATATCTTTTCTATAATTTGCATGTCCATCTATCGTAGGTTTTGAGGAATGTGGGTGGTGTGATAGGGCTCTCTCTTGGATTGCTGCTTTGTTTCTGGGTTGCGCACCTTCTGCATGTCAGCCAAGTTTTTGTCCATACACCTATGCTCTCAAGATAATAGGTAACTTTTTATTTATCCCTTTTCACTCCTACATCTTACTCAATCACTTAAATTTTCTCTACAATTGCATGTCTTGTTCTAATTACTTGTTTGGATAAGTGGATTTTAATGTCTTTTGGAAGAACTAATTCTAAAATTATTAATTATGAAGATTGAGTTTAATTTTTGCAGGGAGAAAGATATATCAGACTTAAGTTTTCATATTAGGTATTGAAGAATTGTCCTTTTAAGTTTGGTCGTCTACCTTGATATAGTTTTGTTATATATACGATACAATGAGTATCTCTATAAGCATGAGGTTTAAAACTTATTTACTCTCATACTTAAATGAAAGTTAAATTTTATCACAAAATAAGGTATGCATTAATATTGACGAAGTATGTTAAATATATAAAAATCATTTGAAAGTTAATTGTTGATTCATCCGAACAACTCATCAACTACCCTCGATGTGTAAATCCTGCCATTAGTCGTTGATTTGCAAAGGAATATTGCTGAAAAAAAAACTTCTTCACATTCTTAAAGTTAACAAGCAGTTTTGTAACAACACTCATTATCTGTTTCCAAGTCTTCAAGTCTCTGAGAGGCGTCTTTCATCCTCCCGACGACCACCAAAGGGTAGTTTGGATTTTTCCTACAAATAGTACCCCACTCAACTACTTATTGGGTCTCACGCTCATAGGCTAAATCCTTCCTCGGGCTAACTTTCATCAACTTGGTACCCATCTTGTGTTTTGCCAATTAATTCCCATGATGGAGCTCCACTAATAAGAAAGAAATCATGTTAGTTAGTAAAATGAGTAAGTTCTTCTAAATTTAGTTCACATACGTACCAAATAGTGATTGGAACGTCGTAGTAGTGGACTATGACCTCAAATGAACTTCATCTAGACCAAAAAATTCAGTTTACATTAATTTGGGGTATCTATTATATCTAATCCACGGTAGGGTTACTACTTCACTTTTCACTATTCATCTTGAACCCTCTATTGGGCACCCCTCACGGGATGCTATTTATTTCCACGTTTGACAGTGTTTTCATTTAAATGAATTTGCGACAAGTAATGGGAGGGTCAGCGTTGCCTACAACACCCAGATAATGAGGGAGATGAGTTGTGCAATATAGCATTTGTCTCATTATTTTATACATTAATAATTTAATCTAGTATTTCTCTTCTATAATCAATCTATATTAAAATTGTTTTCCATGTGTCAATGTTTTCCTCACTTACATCTTTAGTTTTTTTCATTATCATTTTAATAAAGTGATTTTTTATGAACCACGGGTATATACTCTCCACGGGACATAGTCCTTACCGTTTTCTTTTTTTCTTTTTTGTTTTCTTATCACACATTCGTTTTCTTTTTTATCATTCTTATATTAAAATATTTCCTCTCATTATTCGTTCCTATTAATATGTTAGTTACAAGAGTTTTATTTTTAATTTTATAAATCACGAGGTATCCTCCACGGAGGCAGTTGTGCTCTTACCAACCGTCCCTTTTCCCCTTTTTTTATCACACTTTAATTTTATTTTTCATTATTATATTAAAACATTTATCTCATTATCATTCATACTTTTTTGTTTCATTACATAATTTTTCTCTCTATTTTAATTCATTAATGTCTTCATTTATTATCTTATCTTATTTATCTATTTATTCTCTATCCTAAAAATTGTTCTCCTAATACACTGTCACTCATCTCTTCAGTTTCAGTAAAAATGATTTTTTATGAAGCCCAGGTATCTTCCACAGAGGTAGTCATTTCCTACCGTTTTCTTTTTTTCCTTTTTATCATACATTCATTTTTTTTAGTTTAGTATATAAAAAATATTTTCTCTCATTATTTGTTCCTATTAATATGTTTCATTACAAGAGTGATTTATTTACAAATCACGAGTATCCTCCACGAGGGCTAATTGTGCTCTTACCCTTTTCTTTTTTTCTTCCCATTTTTTTTATCGCACTTTAATTCTTTTATTATTATATTAAAACAATTTCTCTACTTATTCATTCATATTCAGTTTGTTTCAATTTGTTGCTTATTTATTGTAGAAATAACTTTTTATAACCATTTTATTTAATTAACAATATTTTTGTTATTAATTGGAAAACAGTTTGCATTTATGAATACCTATATCTATACATTACCAATAAATAACCTATATCTATACATTAATAAAAATTATTTATAAAACAGTTTTTGTTGTCATACTTTCCTGGATTTTCATTACATAAAAATATACATTAAGAAATATAATAACGTGTTGATTTAAATTTAATGTGATTTTTCTAATATATCATTTATCTCTCTATTTTATTCATTGGTGTTTAAAATTATTATCTCTCTTATTTATTCAATTTATTTATTATATTTAATCTATATTATAATTGTTTCCACAATACATATTTTGTGTGTTCAAACTTCCATTTTTTTCTTTTTTAGTTTCATTATTCTCACTTTAGTAAAGTGGTTTTTTTAATCACATGTATCCTCCACGGGAGGTAGTCTTACTCTTACCGTTTTTCTTTTTTCTTTGTTTTTTTATCACACTTTCATTTTCTTTTGTTATTATATATTAAAATATTTTTTTCTCATTATTTTTTCTATTAATATGTTTCATTACAAGAGTAATTTTTTATAAACGAGGGTATCTTCCATGGGAGGCAATTGAGCTCCTACCATTTTCTTTTTTTTTCTCACACATTAATTTTATTATTCTACTATTATTATATTAAAACAATTTTTGTCTTCATCCATTCCTGATTTTTCATTATATAAAAAACATACATTAAAAAATATAATAAATTTGTTGAATTATATTAAGTTTAATGTGATTTTTTCAGTATATCATTTCTCATCTATTTTATTTATTAATGTTTTAACTTATTATCCCTCTTATTTATTCGATTTATTTATTATATTTACTCTATATTAAAATTGTTCCCACAATACACGAGGCAGTATTGCTCCTACCATTTTTCTTTCTCACACTTTAGTTTTTTTATTATTAGTATTATTATTATTATTATTATTATTATTATTATTATTATTATATTGAAATGATTTTTGTCATAATCCATTTAAGTTTTTTTATTACGTAAAAATACAAATTAAGAATATAATAATTGTGTTGATTTAGTGATTTACATTAAATTTAATGTAATTTTTTAATATATCGTTTATCTCACTATTTGTTGGACTATGCAATGGTGCGCGGTTAATGTCACTGAGTTTGTCGTCAATGTCATTGGAGCATTCGTTATTGACGCTAATGGGCAAGGGGACAAGGTATATATTCCTTGCATGAACCTGATTCCAACTGATAGCATGTCTTCAATAAAGTTTCAGCGACGCCAGTTCCCTATTTGAGATTGCAAAATTTATCTCGTGTAGGTTTATATTTGCCACAACCGGTATTCAAACATGGTCAATTATATGTGGCAATATCTAGGGTGAGAGCCAAAGACAGTCTAAGGGTTCTTATTGTCAGGGTCGATCCAATACTTCTGTTGGCCTAAAGCAAATTATAAATTGAGGGCCTAATTATAAGAGATAAGAGGTCTCACATAAATATTTATTTAAAAAATGAAAAAATATTTTTAACAAATGAAAGTTAATAATATTTTTTATATTTAATATAAAATTTTTATTAATTATAATATATAAGATATATATTTATAATAAATCTGAGGCCTTGTAATAGGGAGGCCTAAAGCCATTGCTTTAGTAGCCTCCCCTGGGCCGGCCATGCTTATTGTTGATGACAGTTTAGGTCGGGCATCCATGACTGATAACATTGTATATACAGAAATCTTTGACAGGATATAGATCTTATGTAATCCGAAATAAATTCATGGAACCATGATAATTGTTAATTAATATAATAAAATATGAATGTATCAATTATTGTCATCAAATTAATTTATTTATGCACGGGGTTGACACTAGGTGTTGATCAAAGACCAAAAAATTCAGTTTGCATGTGATATCTATACGTAAATGATCAATTGTGGCCTAGTCTTCAAGCAAGCCTTAAAACCATGCCATCTACGAAGGTATTGGTAGATTCGCAACATAATAGGTTTGGAAATTGATACACAACTAACCCAACATTCTCATTAAGAAAGGTGGAATTATCAAAATGTTAATTAGTGATAGTCTAGACATCAAATAACATCGATAGGTGATGTCTCATTTTCTAATATACTTTCTCCAGTTAATTTATGATTTTTCTTCTAGAACTTCATTAAAAGCATATGATATGATTGTTATTATTATAATAAATGTTCATTGTAAATTTGTTAATTAATCTACTCAAATTTCTATCGCATGGCAATACTTTATGTTATCCGATATGTCAAAGTCCTAGAAATTTAAGTTAATTAATTAGCCTATATATATTATATTATTATAATATAAAGACGATAAGGATTTTGCTTGAAGGACTTTTATTGATTAAATTTTACCAGATCATAATACTTTTTTTTATTTTGTTATTTAACTCTTTAAGATAGAAGAGACCACATGTTATATGAATGTGTATTTAAAATTTAAATAAGGAATTAAAATTAAGAAGTACTTTTCAATAAGGTGCGGAGTCCATTTATAATTTTTGAGTAATTAAACTATCATTTTAATTTTAAAATAAAATGATAACATATATATATATATATTCTTTTACATATTGTTGACAATAATTTAGCTCTTCAATAATAAAAAAATTATCATACAGTATCTTAATCACAAGCTAAGAAAATTAAATTAACGCCACACACACACACATATCTTTTAAAAATTAAAATGATGCCAGACCCAACTTTTATAAAACCAAACGGAATGTTTATTTTATTTTATTTAATTTTAGGGGTTACGTTGAGTTAGAAAAATAATTTGAAATTCTTCTATTTATTTTTTCTATAATTTTTTTAATTATTAAATAAAAAATATTAAATATTTGTATATTGTTAAGTACATTCATTTTTATTTAATTTTTTATAAAATAATAAAAATATTTGTATGAGGAATTTAGGAGTTAGGTTCAAAATTCTATAATTATATTGCTTTTGATTTAGAGAGTGTGAAACCGTTCACATTTGATATTCGTCAACACGCCATTTTTATTGTTATGCGTCTTATCTTCTTTCATCATTAGTCAAACTAAACATTTTGAAAGTCCTATTTGTCTTGATCGCTTTATCAAATTAAATCACCAAAGCTCCCACCACATTGATGTAAGGTTTTATACGTGTGACATGCAAAACCGGCCATACCATAAAATATGATTCTTGTACTAAACATATCTTATATATACATCTAAGCAAAGCAGCTTAAGGGGGAATTGTTGTAACAGTGAAAAAAGAATGATAATGCATCTCAAATGTAACTGAAAAATGAAAAGAATGGAAAAGCTCGACAAGATACAAGTGATGTGCAATTTTACCTTTGACGGGAAGAACAATAAAAATGGCCCCAAACGACCTTAGGGCCCTAGTGTCATAACCATGTCCCCTGCAATATTAGTCAAAATTTCGTAGCTGAATTGATGCATTCGACAGGTTTAATAAAATTAAATTTAACATTACCGACAAACCCTGAATTGTTTTTCCTCCGGAACAATTGTATCAGCTTAGTTTTTATCATCATATATACCACAACATTAAGAAAAGATTACTGATAAAAAGCCTATAGTTATAGGGCATTTCTCTGGCACCCCCTGCAGATAAGGGGTTTGAGCACCCCTCCAACGTGTTCCAATTATGTGTTGACATGTGGCCAATTCAGTCAGCTGTGCTTAGTTAACTAATTGGTCCCTAAACTGTTAAAAATTGCTAAATGGTCCCCTTTTAATTTTTTTAAAAAAATTCTTTTCTTAATTAATACAGTAAATTGTTTTCTTTTCTGGCTTATTTTTAATTTTTTTTTGGAACTTATTTTTATCTTTGGTTCAAAAATTTAATCTGAGTAATTTCCCCATTCTCTCCCTGTGCTAACCCTAACTCTTCCATTGTTCTTCAGCTCTTCTCTTCTCCCCCACAGCGCCGCCCGCCGTCGCCTAGAGATCTGCCCGTCTTCAACCCGCCGGTGCATTCAAGCAGCAGCTAGGCCGTCAGCTTCTCGTGGTCGTCGCGTGGAGAGTTGCTGGAGAGGGTCGTCTTCCTCGCCGTGCGTTCAGTCATTGGAGATCTGCTGCTGTCTTCCGTCGCCGCCTTCGCGTTCAGGCACCAGGCTCGTCCGTAAGCTTCGTGTTGTCGTCGCGTGGAAAGCTGCCGGAGAAGGTCGTCCTCGGCGTGCGTTCAGGCATTGGCGCGGTGGAGAGCTTGGAGTTGCCGTCGCGTGCGCGCTGCTGGAGAGGAGAAGCTCATCCCCGCCGTCACGGTCAGCCAGTGGGCGCTGTGGAGGGCATCGCTTTCAGTGACTTGGTGTTCTACAGAAGACCACTCCATCCCTTGCATTCAGTGTCAAAGCTTATCCCCACCGTCGCGTTCAGCCAGTGGGCGCAAGGAAGGAACGGTATTAGCATTGTATTCTGATTTTGTTTATGTGGTTTGGTCGCTTTTGGCTTCTGAATGGCTTCTGAAGTGGTTATTTTTTTTATGCTTATGATATTGTTGTGTTTTGGTTTGTTCAATGGAGGTTTTTTATTTGAATTGTACTGTGATTGAATTTTTGCTCGCTGTTCGTTGGGATTCTCTGTTTTAACAATACCTTTGTGATTGCTATATTATATGTGTTTATGGTCTGTTATTGCTGTGAATTGGTTTGCTCAATGCTATATTCTTGTTACTGCATCAGTCTGTCATTGTTTCCTGGTACCACTTGGTTCTGACATATTTAGTGTTGATTGGGGTATTACTCTTCATTATGATTGTGACTTGGAAGGAATTGGCATTTTGCTGAATGTTTAATTCATAAATGCTTGGTGGAATATATTTTTTTAAATTGCCGTTGAGCTTACTCAGGTGTTTAATTTGGTGGCTATTACTTGGTGTTATATTTGCCAAGGTTTTTTGGTTAGGTATTTTTACGCAACTGATTTGGTACAGAATTTGGTGAACTGGTGCTAGCTATTTTATTTAGTGGTTGTTCTTCAAGTCCTGTAGTTGTATATGTCAAAGCAGGATTTGTTGCTTGGCTTTTGGAGCTGTTCACAATGTTTGTATGGCAATATATATAATTCTGGTTGTTTGGAATAGTGGTGCGGATTTTGCTTGGCTTTTGTGCACTGATGTGTCCTAGCCTATAAGGAATTTTAATGGTTTGCTACTGCATTGCTTTTGGTATTGTGCGTTTGTCTTCTAGTCATGATGTTTTTATTTTGGTTTTATTTTGGTGGGTTCATTTATCTTGTATTTTGCACTCTCCCTTGTTTTGGGTTGGTGTCCTGTGTAAGGATATAGATTAGGCATGGAGAATGAGGAGAGTGATTATCAGGGGCCTCTTTCTTAAAGCGTTTTACTGATTATTTGGGTACATGCTTTGGTAGGAATCAGGACATAGTACAGTCTCATTTGGGTACACGAAGGAAAGTTATTTGAACTGGATATTTGCTAGGAATCAAGACAGAGTACTGGATATTGATGGATAGTTCGAGGCAAACTCACATACTGTTGCTGAAATTGATTGGAAGTTATTTGAACAAATACAAGATTTGATGGCACAGGAGTTTTGATAATTAAAGACTCTCAGGTATAGTGGGGGTAGCTGAATTAGTGGGGTAAAAAGGTAGAGTAAAATAACTAAGAATTTGATGAATGGTAACAGGAGTTTGGCTGGTAAAAAACTCCTGTTGCTGGTGCTTTGGCTGCTGCAGTTACAACTCCACTTGATGTGGTTGAAACTCAATTGCAGTGGTTAGCTACATTGATCAAGCATCATAATAATATCTTGTTATGAATTAAGTGGTGACTTGAGTTTGCCATCTCAATTTTAAAACTAGCTATTTTTGTTACTAACTGAAGGGGAAATATTTATTTTATTCTTTGGTTTCTGTTAAGGTTGCCACTGTTGCAGCTCATGAACTAGCAAAGCAGTGGTTTGGTAATCTTGTTACAATGGAGTGGTGATAGATTTATGGCTGAATGAGGGATTTGCTACATGGGTAAGTTGTGTGTCTCATATATCCCCATATGGTTGCCATTGCAGAGTCGTCTTCTTAATTTTGTAGCTTATTTTATTTTTTGAATTTTATAACTAATTGATAGTTTTCTTTCTTCTTCTTCTTCTTTGGCTGTGATCAGGTGAGCTATTTAGCAACTAATAGCTTGTTTCCTGAGTGGAAAATATGGTCTCAATTTTGTCATGAATCTAGTGAGGGTCTTAGGTTGGATGATCTTGCAGAATCCCACCCAATTGAGGTATTGTTTAATCTTTGTTTTTTCCGTTAATGTATTTGGCTTATTTTATCTGACTCTTGGATTTTATGCAGATTAATTAAATGTAATGTAATTCTTTATATCATTTGTAATATAATATCAATTTCTATATTTTTTAATTAAAGTAGATAAGTAAATTAAAATTTTCAGATTTACCTCTGTATGAGTGATTAGGTTTCCAGTAACTAATATTATTTGGTTTAGTTGAGGATAGTTAAGTTTGGTTTTAATTATTGGTTTTTGTGGTGAAAAGATGAAGGATTTTTATCTAAGCTGAGAGTTTGGGCATCGGTATTTAAAAGCATAATAGACACCATTTCCTGGAATTGACCCTTGAGTGCTGCTATTAAGGGCAGCCCTTGACATTACAATGCTCTTGCACCCACTAATAAACACCACAAGATCATGCAATCTCATGTCCTTGGTTTTTTTCCAACTTCAGCCACTGACTACGTTCCTTACTCATGTCCAATCTTATGGGAATCGGATGGACTTTCTGGTTGTGTATTTATCAGCAGCTGAGGCAGAGAAGAGTTCATGTCAGAGAAACGCAAAGTGCATACAGGATCCTATCCTTTACACAACAAGAGATACATAGATTGCTTAATTGTTGTATTTTGTTGAACCAAATGTTTAATATGTAATATAAACACGAGGGCTCCTATAAAACGATTGAAAAGAAGACATGTACATGAGTACTATTTTTACATTATAGATATATGTACTATTTTTTACATCAATAAGTACTATTTTTTTGGGGTAAAAGTAGTACTCGTTTACGTTATAGATATATGTCAAAATTGGGCCTAAGTTCCAATTTGTTTAGACGTTAAACTTGGTGGCTTTATCATATTGGGATGTAAAAGTTGGGCAAGTTCCTAATAATAAGAGGTTAAATTTGACCTCTTTCTCATATTTGGTTGTCCCAAGTGGTGCTAAATTCCAAATAATTACATGTTCAATTTTATTAATTTAGCATATTTGGTTGTCAGATTGACGAAGTTGTTGTGGTACCTCTTGTAGAAGCTTTGGCTTAAAAGGATATACTCTTGTAGAAGCTTTGGCTTAAAAGGATATATCATGCGGGATGAATCCTTTTTGTGCAAGTTGTTATTTGTTTGTACTCATTTTTTCTTTTCTTTGTGTAGGGGACATGTCATAACACAAGGAAAGAATTGTCCATACCTTATATATACTTGTTTTAATATTTCTTTTTTAAGTAAAATTGAATCATGTAATTTTGTTACAGTGAGATATTACAAATAAATACAAAGAATGAATTCATAAAAATTCACTAAATGTTAGTTTTTTTAATAATGTCAATACATGTAGAAGTGAATGATAAATATATTTATTTGAATAGAAGCATTTGATTCAGGTTCATTTTTTAACAAAAAAATCATTTTGAATTATTAGATTTAGGCTTAAATTATATGCAATCAATTTTGATATTTGTAAAAATAATGTTGTAAGGTCGTGTATTTCAAATAACCCAAGAATTGATAATAAATGACATCATTTCTTTGAATTTTGTGTGAAGAAAATCTCTCTAAAGACAAAATAAGCATAAGATTCGTCAAAACAGTAAACTAGCATTCATATTACTTAAACTTGAAAGTAAACTAGGTACTAGCACAAAAAGAGCACAAAGGCTTTGTCAAAACAGTAGCATCCGTAGTCCTTAAACTTAAAAGCAAATTAGGAACGAGTAGAACATTGAAATGACAAAACATGAATAAGAAAACTAGTTATGGTCTAAACTTTTGAAACAGAAATATTAGGAATAAACACTTAATTACTAGGTCAGCCTTGTCACTATAACTAATACTTGACCAAAACTTTTTTCCTATCTTCAAGTTTCTTCCAGTTTTGAAATGCCAGTTCAATAATGTCTTCCTTCTTTTCATTGTAGGCTTTCAAAACAAGATCAAGTGCAACTCTCATCCTTGAAGCATCATTAACCTGAAGAGCAAAAACATTTATATTACAAATAGTAAAATACACAAATTTATATTAATTACATATGCATTGTGCTTACAGTTATTTTATAGCTGTCATCAAGCATGCAATCCATCATCCATACAGCAACCCAAACTCCACAGTCATTTCTATAATGTGAAAAAAAAATTATATTCAATTGTTTCATCAAATATTAATTATTTTTAATAAATAAGTCAAAATGAAATAGATATACTTACGATCCAGAAATCTGTTCACCTATGTCAGTTGGCACCCTTAATGTGAACTCCCCAACTAGTGGTCTTTCAGTGTTGGGTGTTGGGTAGAAAAATTCATTCTGTAACATTTCCTCTATAAAGATTGCCTGTGGGTGTAGGAATTAACATTAATATTAACAATAAAATAAATTTTGTTGACAAATTAAAAACATTAATTCATACCAATTTTTTGACATATCTCTTTCTCCATGAAATTCTTGCAGGACATGGTTGTGAATCCAATAAAATTAGTTCATGTTTGTTGAGATCCACAACAAGCAAAAACCAGTGGTAATTCTGATCATTCACAGGCACAAATATCTACAAATACCAAAATGCATATATAGTAATTGTTCATAGTTAAAGTTTTTAAACAAATTAATAAATTATTAATGTAATTTAATTTAATTTAAACCTTTGATAGTTTTTCTGCATTGCTCATGAACTGGTCTTTGTAGTAACCAATGATAGTCACAGGAGGAGTGCACCAGCTTAATGCATATTGCTGCAAGTGAGGTTACATACATTAATTAAAATAAATTAACAAAAAGTAAGGCCAATATCAATGGTATAAATTTATCAATTACTTATTTTTAAAAGTTAATTGAAATTACTTATTTTTCCCGTGCCCTTACCCGCTGGGTACTCAAGTACCCGTACCCGTACCCATTACCACACTTTTGTTAATTATAAAAATAATAACTTGATTACAAAATGAAAAATAATTAAAAAATAGATGAAAAAACTCTATAGATCATCCAAGTTTAACCTATAAAATAACTATGGTATGTGAAATTGGATGAGAGATTAAAACAATGGAAGGGAGGGCTAGTGAGGCCCAACTGTTATCTCCAGTATCAATCAAGGCCCAGTGAGGCCCAACTGTTTTGTTCAGTATCAATGAAGGGGTTAGTGGTAAGTATGAAGTAAGCCTTGCATAGGCCCAAGTGTTTTGTTCAGTATTAATGAAGTCTTCAGCGAGACCCAAGTGTCGTGTTCACTGTCAATGAATGGTTTAGTGGTCAGTATGAATGAATTCTCACATATTCCCAAGCGTTATCTCCAGTATCAATCAAGGCACAGTGAGCGCCCAACTGTTTTGTTCAGTACCATTGAAGTCATGACGAGCCCCAAGTTTTTTTTCTATATCAATCAAGGTTAGGGTGTAACCGGGTTGGGTTGGGTCGAGTTTGGGGTGACATCAAGTCCGAACCGATAGAATGATGGTGGGTTGGGTTGGTTCGGGTTTTGTATTTTTTGAGTGAGTAACCCGACCCGAACCAACCCGACTATGTTCGGGTTGGGTTGGGTTGGGTCATTGGGTCATGAACATTTTTCCTTTTTTCTTAAAAAATGTGGAAGATGACATGAAATTAAAATATAACATGAAAAAAGGAAAAGAAATAGGGAAACATAAAATGAGAGGAGCAAATGAAATAGGGTTTGGGGAACCCCGTTGCTTGTGTTGCCGCTGCGCCTATTTTGTTCTCTATGGGAAGGAAAATGAAATAAGATTATAGCTTCTTTTCTTGGTTTGGTTTGGTTCGGGTCAATCGGGTTCAAGATAGGCAAACCCGATACCCGAACCGAACCGAACCAGATCGGGTTTGAAAGAAAATGTCTGAACCGAACCGAAACCCGAGTCGAACCGTTAAATGTCCTTCGGGTTGGGTTGGGTCAATCGGTTTCGCGGGTTGGATCAGACCCGCTTACACCCCTAATCAAGGTCCAATTAGGCCAGAGTGTTTTGTTCAGTATCAATGAAAGGGTTAGTGGTAAGTATGAAGTAAGCCTTGCATAGGCCCAAGTGTTTTGTTCAGTATTAATGAAGTCTTCAGTGAGACCCAAGTGTCGTGTTCACTGTTAATGAATGGTTTAGTGGTCAGTATGAATGAATTCTCACATATTCCCAAGCGTTATCTCCAGTATCAATCAAGGCACAGTGAGGCCCAACTGTTTTGTTCAATAACAATGAAGTGGTGATTGATCTTTTATCATGTGTTTGTTGCACCAATATGATATGATAACTTTATCCTGTTGCTTATCTATCCTATCCTTCCAGTGTAATTCTTATCCTAAGGGGGAGCTGGGTTAGGGAGTGACATGATAGGATGGGATAAGATAAAAAAAATTCTTCCTCATTTTCTCTCCCCCTATTTCTCTCTCCTATTTCCTCTCTCTCTCTCCCTTTCTCCTCTCTCTCTCTCCTCCTCCTCCCTCTTTCTCTCTCTCTCTCTCCTCCTCTTTCTTCTCTCTCTCCTCCTCTCTCTCTTCCCGCTCTCTCTCTCTCTTTCCTAGCCTAGTGTACATCAAACACAGGATAAGATAAGAGCTTATCCTGCTCTTATCCTATCATGTCACTATCCAACTCTCCTATCCTATCCTATCACTACATGTGCACACAAACGGGCCGTAAATGTGTATTTTTGGGAGAGTTGACATAATTTTTTATCATCATTATTTTATTTTGATATTAATAACCAAATATACTATTTCATTCACCGTTTCTGGACATACAATTAACCTAGTGTTAGCAATCATTGTTTCATTCTAAAAATACACATTCACCGCTGACAGAAAAAGTTAACCCAAATTCCATGTGACCATTATCGTATTTCTTAATTTATATTTATATTAATAGATAAATAAATAAAAAATATACTAATAAAATATAAAAATAAAAAACTATTAAAAAAACAAAAAAAAAAACAGGTTCGATTTCCCTTTTTATACATAGTAAAATAACTTAAAAAACTAAGCAAACAATAAAATGATTATTCTCGTTTTCAAAGGCATGCTTCTTTATTACATTGGTAACCCGCTTCTGTATTACATTGGAAACCCTCATACCTGTAATGATTTTACATTGGAAACCCCGCATGGCTGTAATGATTACTTGTTTAATTGTTCCAATAAAATTGTTTTCCACTTAACAATAATTATGAGATATCAAGTTAGATCCAAGTACATAATGATCCTGTTCGAGGGTCATGGAAATTTATCAATCATTATTTTTTTAGGACTGATATTAAACGCGTTCAAATAAAAAATTAACTTACTTATTTCATAAAATAAAATATAACTTCACAAGGTAATCTCATCTAGGTTGTAAGCTCACATCAAGACCATTTTGCCAGTCTTTTTTTTTCCTTTAATAAGAGTGGAATAAATAACATAAGCATAAACCCGAAATGGGCATAGTCCACTTTTTGGTTAGAGGCCCTGCAATACATTTTCTAGTTAGGCCCTATTTACTTCACGCTCTGTAATGATAACTTGACTACAAGAAAAAAGCCCATGCAAAGCCAACAATATAAACTTGTCTACAATCATAAATGAAACGTGCAAATCCAACAATTAAACGTCCAAAAACTTTGACAAAAAAAAAAGTCCAAAACTTGAACTACCGGGCAGCATGATCAAAAGCTTGTCTATGATCTTCAGTATCATCATCGTCCATTTTCAAATTAAAACATCACTGTAAAACCAACAATATAAACAGTTGAGTAAGTCTTGAACACACAATCCAAAAACAAACTCCTCAAACCTAACATCAAATTGAAAATAACATTTACATACCAAGTAATGTCTACTATGCCATCATTGTCAAAACTTACTGCTTGGACCACCCTTTTTAATAACTTCATCCCGCAACGCATTAGACATGCCACCAGCACTATGATGCACCCCAGTTAAAGACCCCTACATTTGTTCATATTGATGTTATATATTTAATATCAAAACCATATCACACTATTTCACTAACATAATGGCTTGTCACAAACCTGTGGCCATTGATATCCACCATATTGAGATTGGGAGGGATGATGATAAAAAGGAACTCCACCATATGAGGTTGGGATGGGATGAGGATAAAGAGGAATTCCACCATAGTTGAAAGGTGGATATCCAAATGGTAAGTTATAGGGTGGGGGTATCATACCATATCCTTCAGGACTAGCAAAATTAACTCGACCAGAAGGTTGAATGGGTTAAAATCCTAAATATAAATACAAGAATAATTTGTGAGACCAAACCAAATAACATCTATTTAACACAAAAAAATACATCACTTATACCGACATTTGATAAACCTCGGGTTCGATCTTTTCTTTTTTTTGTATCGACACTTGATGACAGTCTCACTTTCTGCAATGTATCAAATAACAATAGTTCAAATCAAAGACAAGCTCAGTAATTAAAAAGTCTATCTTTCAGCAATGGAACAAATTATATAGTCCAAATAAAAAATAAACCCATAGTTAAAAACAGTCTCACTTTCTTATTATGAGTTGCATTCACATCACTGATTAAAGGCTGCTGCTCTTTAATTCCATCAGTAGAAGTGATTACTTTATCCTGGAGAAAAAATAGCAAATTTGAAATCTTGCCTTTACAAATTTACAAACAATATATATTCATAATCCAACCTTCACCTTTTCATGTTCATGACTTGAGACAAAATTTCTAATCACACTGTCTTCACATTTGTCTTCATCAAATTTGACTCCATTAACCTAAAAATTTAAAAAACAGGGTAAATAAAGTTCAACCACTTAAACTTTACTATATTATAGATATAGATTCATATTACATTCTTTTCATCATGAGTAACATTCACATTTCTCATAGTCTTCATGTCTCTAATGTCTTCATCAAGTTTCACCCCTTTAACCTGCACAATACATAAATGGTAATCCAAGTTGATTCTATACAAAAACAAATGCAATAAAAATTCTAATTACCCCATTCTCATTTTTAGCACTGTTGACATTTCTCATTACATTGTCTTCACCCATGGCATCATCAGGTTTTATTTCTTTATCCTAAAAACACAAATAAATACAATAAAAATTCTGAATACATCAAATGTCTACTAATATTTATTAAAATTAGATATAAATGGTTATTACATTATCTTCTACATTGTGATAATTTCCAGCAGTGGCTACTTTATCCTACAAATTGTAAAACAAGGACATGTTAATATAGTGCAACATTTTTAAATTCTTTAACCAAATCATTAACTTAAAAAATATCAACAGATCTTACATCATCATTTTTTACAGTTCGATTGACTTCAGCAATAAGCCTTGGACATCTTTTTTAATATGTCCAGTTCTGTTACAGTTAGAGCATCGTTTCCTCTTCCTCCCATGATTTTTCTTTGTTGGAGCACCCTTGGTTTTGACCACATCCGGATCATGGACATCTTCAAAAGAAGAGCTATCTTTGGTCTTTGTTTTACCCTTTTTCTCTATCTTATTAATAAGCTTGAACATCTCATCTCTTACCCACTTGAATGTTTCACTACTTTTTGAGGCAATCTCACAAAGTCTATTGCAAGAAGCAACTAGAGATGCAAAACGAGCAACAATCATTGTATCGGATTCCAATTCCTCTGAATTTGCTGCTGAAATGTACTCACTTTTAGCTGTCTTAGTCCACCTTTTACAAATCAAACTGTTTGGAAAGTGGTCCATGTGCTCATGTTTCATAGCACAAATAACATGACAACATGGAATGCCACGAGACTGAAACAGTTTACAATCACAGAGAAATTCTGACTTCAAAATATCATAAGCAACACAAATTTTACGGTCTGGCTTACAATATTTATTAAGCTTATATGTCACTTGGGATGTATTTTCAACTCGCTCAACAACATTAAATGCACCAGATCCTTCAATCTCATTCTTAACCTCTTTAAAAATTTCTTGAGTGAAAATTTGTGCAGCTTGACGCTCAATCTTGTTCAGATATGTGGTCAAAACAGGTTCAGTAAAAAGAGACTTGAAATCTGCCATTAGCTCATTGTTCCTATATTCCTTCAAAACTTTCTCAAAATTGTGCAAGAATTCAAGAATGCTATTTTTCTTCTCAACATAAGACTTGATCAATGAGTTAATTGCTTCACATTGAGAAGTGGTCCTTATACGACCAAAAAATTTATCACGCAAGTACGCAGTGGCCCACAATGCCTTATTTGGTAAGATTTGGAAACCCATTTATTCCCCTGAAGACCATGTTTCACCACCATTTTGTGCCAAATTCTTCAAACTCATCTGGGGTAAAGTTAGAGTACATTGCTTTCTTGAAATCTTCTAGAAAAGGAGAATTCTTCACATTCTCACATGCATTCTTGTGCAAATGCCATGCACAAAGGCGATGTGAAGCGCCCGGAAACACAGTCTTTATAGCCTCTCTCATAGCAGCATCTCCATCTGTTACCACTGCTTTAGGTGGTCTATTTGCATTGCATCCAGAAAAGCTCCTAAGACCCATTTATATGTCTCAGTTGTCTCATCAGACACCAAAGCACACCCAAATATAACTATTTGGGAATGGTGATTACAACCAGAGAATATAACTAGGGGTTTGTTGTACTTGTTCTTCTTGTAGGTGGCGTCAAATGCAACAACATCACCAAAGCACATATAATCAGCTATGCTGCATCCATCTGCCCAAAATAGGTGCTTTAATTTACCATCATCAGTAGTTTCAAAACTCGAATATAGCACTGGGTCATTATCTGCCTTGCCTTGTAGATAGCTCAATGCAGCCCGTGCATCTCCACTCTTAATCTTAAGGCACTTTATGCGATCTATATAATTATACAAATCCTTCTTACAAAAACCAAGTTTACCATATCCCCCTTTTTGTGACAGCATATATCCCATTATATGACATGTCTTAACCCCACTTGAGTGCAAGCTATCCACCTGAGCTTTGTCCGCATCAGAAATAACACGGTATGTAGGCATTAGGTGCCTATACATTGCTGGGGTTAGATCGTGATTATGGGTCTCCACAAAAGAAACCACTTTCCATTTTGAATTCTTGAAATCATAATGCACCCTCAACTTAGCTGGACACTTTGTGCGAGTTATTGGTTTATGGGGTCTTTTTCTGTCAACCCTCCTGAAGTGCTTTTTATTCCTCAAACCCTCTCTGTTGCATACGATTTGTCGCATTACCACCTGACCTTTAGAATCTCTAGTTACACCATCTTTCCTCACAGAAAACCCAATAGACTTAGCATATGTCTCATAAAATATACATGCCTCATGTTCACTACCAAATTCAAGCATTCGTATATCATCACCTGTAAGGTCTAATAGCTGTCTAACTTTTTCATCTGGTGAAACCAGTTCTCCCTGCTCATTTTGACCCCCTACACCACTGTCCTCTCCATGAACACTTTCATCAATGCTAACACCATAACTATCATTATCATCTCTGTCATCATCTAAATTAATACATGGCTCCTCACCTATGTTAACCATCTGAATTGCACTAAAGTTAACTACTACATTACATCATCATTCAGATACAACAGAATATTTTCTTTGACAAATACAACAGAATATTCACAATAAATGTTTAGTTATTATAGGTGCATTTTATGGCCATTGCTTTCTTCTATGCACAACAATGCCATGGCGAAGAAAAAGTGACTAAAAAGGAAGTGAAAGGCATAGCTGAAGCAGCAAGAAAGCAAAGGCAGATTAGATTACTTGGGGGCTTGTGAACTATGCCAGAGATGCTTTCCTAATGCTTTATTCTCCTTCTTTTGAGATTGTGTATTATTGAATTGTCTTCTACGATTAGAGCTTTGGACTTTACCTGTTTGAAATCCTATTCATTGTCATTCAAATGGTACTAGGGAGACATAAGTCCATCTAACTAGGACAAGTCAAATGTCACGCAGTGATACAATAGGGGAATATATGAAGGACTTAGCAAAGAAAAAGACATGCTCACATGTCTAGATTAATTATTATGCCTGTTTAAACAAGTCAATTCACACCAACACAATGAGCAAAAATTCAATCACAGTACAATTTAAACAAAGAATAAAAAAAACTCACTAAACAAACCAATTCACAGCAATATCAGAAGCACAAAAAAATTGACCCACTTTAAAAGCCATGCAAAAGCCAAAAGCAACAAAACCACAAATGAAAATCAGAATAGAATGCACATACCTTTCGTTCCTTGCGTGGTTACGATTCAAGACTGAAAATGGTTAAGTAAATACCCAAAGCGTACGGTTCAGTAACCTTCTCCAGCAGCGGCGCACGCGACGGCAACTCCAAGCTCTCCACCGCGCCAATGCCTGAACGCACGCCGAGGACGACCTTCTCCGGCAGCTTTCCACGCGACGACAACATGAAGCTTACGGACGAGCCTGGTGCCTGAACGCGAAGGGGGCGACGGAAGACAGCAGCAGATCTCCAATGGCTGAACGCACGGCGAGGAAGACGACCCTCTCCAGCAACTCTCCACGCGACGACCACGAGAAGCTGACGGCCTAGCTGCTGCTTGAATGCACCGGCGGGGTTGAAGACGGGCAGATCTCTAGGCGACGGCGGGCGGCGCTGTGGGGGAGAAGAGAAGAGCTGAAGAACAATGGAAGAGTTAGGGTTAGCACAGGGAGAGAATGGGGAAATTACTCAGATTAAATTTTTGAACCATAAGTTCCAAAAAAAAAATTAAAAATAAGCCAGAAAAGAAAAACAATTTACTGTATTAATTAAGAAAAGAATTTTTTTAAAAAAAAATTAAAAGGGGACCATTTAGCAATTTTTAACAGTTTAGGGACCAATTAGTTAACTAAGCACAGCTGACTGAATTGGCCACATGTCAACACATAATTGGAACACGTTGGAGGGGTGCTCAAACCCCTTATCTGCAGGGGGTGCCAGAGAAATGCCCATAGTTATATGTATGATTTTAATTTGTGCTAGGTCCACGTGCCATATGCCAATAATATGGTGACACATGGCCTCAAAAAATAGATCCCCATTACATGAGCCAATCACGGAGGAAGTGGAAGTGGAGGTGGGGGAACAGCCAACACTAACTTCCCCCTTTAATTATACCTTCGCACATATATCATTAACTATAAGAAATTATTATCTTAGACTAGATAATCTATATTAAGCAATGACAAGAGAATCGTTGCTAGCTATTTTTTCCTTTGGGGCCCTTGTATGTGAAGATTCGAAGAAAAGGTTATTTGTCTTTATCTTAATGAGCAAGTGTAACCAAAAAGATTATGTATGCATAATCCAAGGTGAGAAATTTAATTGTTCGTGTGTGTGGTAGCTAGGAGGATTTGAGTGAGGATGATGGGCATACCTCCTCCTTAGCAACACTACAATAAAATAATAATAATTAAAGAATGAGAATTTGTTCTTTAAAACCCGTGATTACGTGAGTTGTCCCTTCAAAAGACTGAGTGGTGGGCAAAGGAGACAAGAGAATTGAGAACAAAATTATTCAAAGACAATATTATGTGTTTGCCATTGTTGGGAAGTGGGTTGTACTGTGTAGAGGATGTATATAAAGAAAGCAAGTTGGAGTAGAACTTATATGTGAATGAGAATTGGGTTTGATACTATGTTTGCTTCCGTTGGACACTTCCAATGATAGAGAGTCTGAGCTAGATTTTCAATTTTTAGAAGCCTTTTTAATTTCACTTCCTCTTATTAAACATTTCTGTCCCTAGAGGTAGAGGAAGCCTATATATATTCTAATAAATTTAAATAAACGATACTTTTCTTTTTACTATTCTCCTGTGCAGTAGAAGATCAATGAGCCTTTTCTCCTAACATAGTAATTAATTTGAAGGTGTATAAAACATATCATGTATAATTTATTTTATGTTTGATGTATTTTAAAATGAAATTCAACATCATATAAAATTAAAAACATATATTTTGTTCATGACATTAATTAATGAGAACAAACTAAAAGTTTAATTCTATTTGGATCGCAATCGCAAGTCCCTACAAGAGATTTATTTATATTAAAATTATTTAAATTGTAATATATATTTTATCTTTTGAGTTTCGAGAGTAATATAATTTCAGTATCAAATTATTTTTCTGGAGAAAAATATTGACTATTTGACTTACTATAAAAATTAAAAACATCTCCACCCTATGTTCTCTTTTTACCATTTCAATTTTTGGATGTATTGGACCTTAGGTTGGATATGGTAATTAACTATTTATTGGTTAGCCCGTTAGCCCAGTTTTTTGTTGGAGTGGCCGGCTAAGAAGATACCCGACAAGTAACATTGCATTTCTATTCACACCCTCACTTTTTACTAACCACACCACTCTTTTATTTTATGATATTTCTCCATTATCCCTTCTCCTTCCCCACTTTCCCCTTTCCTTCTTCTCATTCCTCTTCCTTACCCATGGCTGCAGCACCCTTCCCCCTTTTTATCTCTCTTTTTTCACTCATGGCTCTGAGAACTTTTTGCTTGTAAGACGAAGCTCGTACATTACCACTATGACACACCATTGTATCATTGTGTGCTTGATAAATTCACATTATCAATAGATTTATAGGTTTAATTAGTTTGTGAATAGTATTAATTAGGAAGATGTTATGTGTAAAATAGTTTAAAGTGTTTAGAATTGGAAAATTTAGTGTTTAATTCATAGTTCTGTTAGAAAGTGTGGATTTTATTGTTGTTTTGTTCATTTTTGTAGGTAATATTTAGCTTTTAATTTAATGCTTATGAGAGGACAGGAAGCCTTATACGTGCGTCCCAACATGAGGATTTTTGCCTGTGACGACACGAACCAACAGAATGTAGCCCAAGCTTCTGCCATTTCGTGTGAACACACACAGACTTGATCATGTGAGGACGTGAGTTGACAGAATGTAATTGTAGCTTCCGGATGCTCACGTAGGACAACCATGAAATGTGTCCTCACGTGCGATGACAACAGGTATAAATAGGATTTTGTAACTGACTGAAACATAATTTTATGCATTATTTCTTTCACGTTTTTAGATCTAAATACCAAAGTTCTCTCTTTCTCTAAAGAACTTGAAGATCAAACTCATGAAAACAAGCATGGGGATTTCAACTATGGATTCTTCTTCCAAGTTCTTCTTCCTTTTCTTCATTTCTTCATCTTTTGCAATGTGTTCCTAAATCTTTTAGGTTAGGTGTTGATGAATCTTGATCTGAACTTGATTTAAGTGATTTTGTTAATTCAATTCATTTGTTTCCTTTTACTCTTGATGCTTCAATTGATTTAGTCACTCAATTGCATGAACCTTAAGGGTTTTTCACAATTGGAAAATTGGGGAAAAGTTTGGTTCTGAAGTAAGCAACGTGAGAAATTAATTGCCAAGGGATATGAATTGATTCTTGTGTGATCTTTATCAATTATTGATACCAATGCATGTCTCTGTTGAGTTTACCCAAAGAATTAGGGTTCTTAGTTGATGACATATTGTTAATTCACAAGGGATTGAATTTTGACTACAATTGTGAATTAGATCATTAATTGAATTACAATAATTGGATTGAATGTCACTAACACTTGCATAGATGGAAGGTTGAGAGAAATCAACCCTAAACACTTTTGTTTGATATTGATTCTTAAATCTTGTTTCTTGTCTTGCATTTGTGCATTGTAAATATCCAAACTCAATTTTTTCCGGTTTGATGTTTTGAATCAATTTTAAATATTCTTTGACAATCTTGTCTTATATTGTCCAACTAGATAGATTCTTTGTATTTCGATATTTGATTTCTCAATTTATATAGATACAATACCCTACTTACTATTAAATACTTGTGATAAATTGGTATGCTTACCAAAGTTTCATCAATGCTCCCCACCACATTTCACGACCACTACGCTCCATAATGTGATGTCGTCACCACAACCTCTCTTTCCCGCAATTGCATAACCCCTTTTCCCACCTTCATACCATCCTAGTTGCACACCATGCATGGTCGAGTTAGGTTTTTGCTCTCCTTCCTCTTTCCCAAACTGTGAATTATAGCATAAGGGGTAAAATACTAGAAATTTTATTTCTGGTACATAATTTACTAGAAATCTAATTTTGTGTTCTAAAAAACAAATTCCCGGTAATTAAAATGGTTGCAAAAGACCCACCTATTAACCGAAGCAGAAGACCTACGTAAAAAAAAGAGAGAAAAAAGGAAAAGGGGAAGGGGAGAGGACCTGCGTAAAAAAAGAGAGAAAAAAGGAAAGGGGGAAGGGGAGAGGGGTGGATGGGGTGCTGCAACAATGGGTGTACCTTAATTTTGACACTAAGAGGGTGGTGCCATGATTTGTCATGATGCAATAGATAATATTGTGTGGGAGGATGGCGATCATAAGATCGAAAATGGGTTGGTTAGGACTTTACATGGTGTCATAATAAAAGGGAGATCCTGTTTTTTGCTTTTCCTGCTATGGCTTACGCATGTAGCTATGGGCTCAAGAATTTCCTTGATTTAATACCAAGATTCCCACTCAAAATTAATCTTTTTATGCATGTTGGGGGCAATCTTCAAGATGCAGTACTACCGTCATTGTCATCATCAATTTTTATTTTTTATTTTCTTAACAATGTAATTTGCAAAAACCAAATCAAGATAAGAAGAATAGAGAAACATTGTAACTCATCATTTCTTTTTCATTTTTCATTCTTAACTTATTTTCTTACTTGGTCCCAAGTATGAGCTGGTAGAGCTACATTTGATCCTTTTTCTAATTTTTTATTTCTTTAATTTTTTATTTTTAATGAATTAGTTTTTTAATTATAATTTAATTAAAGAAAAGTAAGCAATAAAAGGAAGCTAATAACAAAAAAATAAAATAAAATAGGGAGTACCCAACATAATGGATTAGTGGTGTTACAAGCAATAACTAGAGTATTGCAAATCTAATGAATTACTACCTCCGGTCCTATTCATAACAATCTTTTGGAGAGTTGCTCCTGGTCCTTAATATAATAACCTTTTTAGATTGTCCCTTGCATTAAATATCTTTTTCATCCCTGTAATATTAGTGAGTTTTGTTTTTCACCCCTCCAATTTTTTTTTATCAAAACACCCTACGAAATAAGAAATTGCTGAAAAGCATCCCTGTCGTTCACTTCCGTCAGGGAAACGTTAGAAAATCAAGATTTACCTGGGGTTTAGAAACCGTGGGTAAGAACACAGAATTTAATGGGGGTTTAACTTCCTGGTAAATACAACAATGACCCAACCAAAAAAACAAGTACTTGCCTAAGGTTCAGAAACCGCAGTTAATGTTTTCCTTTTTTTTAATTAGAAATTGAAAAATTTCAGGGTAAATTCAGAACAAAATAACTATATTGCTGCAGTTAAAGAACACATTAATCTTTTTTTAATAGAAAATGGATATTTTGTTTTAATCACAAGATATGAAGAATAAACAAAGAACAGAGTGGACAAAAGAGAATGGAAGGATTGAGACTATTGTTTGTATCAAGAGAAACAAGATTGCAGTTTGCCTCATTTCAGGCCTTTCCACTGGATCTTCGTGCAAGCACCACTTAGCTATTTCTGCCATTTGCATCATTGATTTGAGAGTGAAGCACATATATATTAGTACATACATATACTAAGTATGATACAGTGATGACATGTGTATGCATGTGTTCAATTTTTTTCTCCAATTCTTTTAGCTTCAAAATGACACAAATATAGTGTGACACGGTTCAAACATAGCAGGCGTGTCGTTGTTGTGCTTGTACATTACTATACTAGTTCTACCAGTTCAGTTAGTAAGTTTTTTAAAAATGTCAACAAAAACAATGTGGTTCCTGATATACCTACAGATACAATTCACAATATCTTAATTTTAAGGCATACAAATTTTTATTGTTGTTAGGCTTCATGTATGCTCGGAATGGATTAAGAGACAGGTTATTGGAAAGTATAAGGTTGTCCTCCCCAGTGATATTCCCAATAGCTATATATGTGTAAACTAATCATTGAATTAACCTTTAGAATCATTTGTGAATTATTCTTGTCTCTATATTCCAAATAGCTATATATATATATATGTCTAAACTAATAATTGATTTTGAGGGTTTATTCCTAATCATTACCTTTACTATATATATATTGGCTCTGTTCTGTATAGAAAAATTAAACTAAATGTGAACATAGATGTAATTAGGCTGAATTTAACCTTGTAGACATCTTCAATTGGATAGCTGGCTTCAAGATTCTTATCTACGAAATCTTCCAAAGCAGTTTTTGGGTCATCATCTTGGAATATTTGATTAACCTGAATGTGATGATAACATTTTAAAAAAAGCTCATCCTTCTATCTTAAAAAATAGATAAGTGGATGCATATAAGAGTAGTCATTATGTTGAAGCTGTCTTATTATATATGAAGACAAATTGAACAGATGATTCAGGTAAATATAATGTCCCTGATATTAAAATATTTGTGTCCACAATAGAATTAAAGAGAGGCTTTTTTAGTCAGAACTAAGTAAAGGAACTCAAGTGATAAGTTTAAGTACCTTTGCTCTTAGCTTCTCATCAAGAAGAATATTGCTAGTCTTTATATCTCGGTGCACATACCGTGCCTTTGTATGATCATGTATATATTCAAAACCGTTTGCAGCATCCAGTGCAATCTGAACCCTGGAATTCCAAGAAAGAGGTTGGTAGCCTGTTCCAGAACCATGCTTTAGATTTCTATATCCCAACAACAACAAGAAGAAACTTGTAGCACTATGACCAGCCACAGATTCTCCATCACCTATACCCACGGTTCCAACAATCAGCCACTGAAAGGGGGATAAAAAATCATGAACACGAAAACCCAGATGAAGCAAACAGAATCAGAGAAACAAGCGAGAGAATCTCCCTTATCCAGGCTGTTGCGCGCACACCACCTTGGGAGCCACCGCAGCAGGCACAACCTCACCAGCTCCGCGCACCGCTTCACAGGGACCATCGCGCACCGAGCGCACCGTTTCAGCTGCGACCCGACACCGCTGTCCTCTCCCAATGCAGCGCAGCCGTCACAGCGGCCGTTTTTCTTCCCAGTCACCACCGTGTCGTCCCTTCAGCGGCGAGACCCCCCTTTTACTAGCGTCTCCGTCAGCCTGTGCAGCCATGGTCGTGAGGCCACCTCCTTGGCTCTCTCTGTTCCCAAATTTGGTAAACCCTAACTGAGAAGAGAAAGTGGTTCTGACACCTCCTTGGTTCTCTCTGTTTCTTTTTTTTCCTTTTGTTAAAATTTTGGTAATTTAGAAATTCTAATTATAAAAAAAAAAGGAAAGCGTAGTTAATCAGGAAGCTGACACATGACATCTCCGTTATCCTGTTTAATGAAAGTGAACGGTAGGGATGTTTTTCAACAATTTCTTATTTCGTAGAGGTGTTTTGATAAAAAAAAATTTAGAGGGGTGAAAAACAAAACTCGCTAATATTACAGAGATGAAAAAGACATTTAAGCCTTATTTTTTTTTTACAAAAATGCCCTGTTAGTGGAGATAAGTGGGTAATTAATGAATAAAGAGAGAATTACACAATGAATTAATTAAATGGAGAGAGAAAGATAATGAGTCTCAATAAATTCCAGGGTAATTATGTAAAGATAATACATATTGATGACAAATTTATTGTGATCAACTAAATTAACCAACTTCTTTAATCCCTATGAAGTGGTTAAAATGTTATTATAATTAGGACCGAAAGTAGTATTATCTAAATAACTAGAAAAATGGTTTTAATCACCCATTTTCGTTTATTGATGTTGTTGTGATTTTCCTTTGTTTTTTCAAATACAAATTTCAAAACAAAATGTTTTATGCTAAAATGGGGTTTAGAATGGTAAAAGCTCTCTCAAATTATCTTAATCTATATGATGATTGTTTCAAATTAACTAGTGGCTTGAGTTTAACTTGAATGTTAGTTGACTTAATTGAAAAAAATCTAATAAAAAATTTGATAAAACTATAGGGAACATTCAATTATTTAAGCTAGAATTAATAGACGATATAGAGAAGATTATTAAGGAAAAATTAACTTAAGAAAAAAAGTGATTTTTTTTTTCATAGAGAAATGTTGATGAATGTTATTCTCGTGAAAAAAAAAAACAAAAATTATAATTTTTCACGTCATCACCATTCTCTCCTCCCCGCGAGGCTGATACCTTTTTGAAGGGCTGCGTGTAACAAATAGCAGCTCCCTCTTTGCAATGGCATATTCGACATATCTCTGTTAAGTGCTGCTTGCAAGGTGGTCACGTGATTGGTTGGCTGGTGGCTACTACTACACTCAGTTTTACTTCCTTCTCAGAGAACCTAATCGTATTGCAAACCTGCGCTTCTTTCATTTCGTCCCATCTCTCGATCTTTAGGGCTTCTTGAAGTTCATGGCTTCCCCTACTCATTTTGACGATGTAAGTGCTAACATCCCTCCCCACTGCCTTCTCTGAATCCCTCTTCTCCTTCTCGCGATAACCTAAATTTCGGTAATGCCAATCGTAGGAGTTTGATTTCGGAGGCGGATTTGGCGGAAGGCATTCAGGTTTTTTAATTTTGTTACCAAACGGCGTTTCCTCATATTTTTTTCTGGTTTATGTGTTAATTCTGTTTGATTCTTTTGTTCTTCGGAAATATAGGTAACAAGAGGTCATCTCCGGATTACGACGATGATGACTATGACAATGATCCTTTTGGACCGAAGAAGGTAACTGTTTACACGAACCTGTTTTGCAATGCTTGCATTTAGCTGCGATATTGCAACTTATAATCTTTTCTTCTTTATTTGGCTGTGTTGGTTTATAGTTATGGATGGAGTTTTTGGATTGAGGAAAGTGAGGCAGCTTGAAAGATGTAATTATGTTTTCGCAATAATTTAATTTGGTGTTCCTCTATAGCGAGGACATGTACTTTAGATTTAGTGGATAATGTGTAAGAATAACCTGTGATTGAAAAATCAATGGTATGCACATGTAACAAACAATGGAGTTATGAAATTCTAAACAGTTGATTTTTGGATTAGTGGTAATAATTCTGCGTTTTATCCTCTAAATCTAATGTGCACCCTTCACTTTAGAGAAACCAAAATTTTGAACCGTTTTTGTTTGACAAGAATGATGCTTGAGTTTTGGAGTCTTACGGCGTGTTTGGGGGTTTAGAGGGGAGAGGAAAGGAAGGGTGAGGGGGGTGGAAGGAGGGGGATGACTTTATAAGCCATGTAAGAGGGGAAAATTATACTCACGAACAAAGAGGAAGGAAGTGCTTTCTATAAACCTCCCTTTTCCCTCCCTTCCCTTTCATTTTCCAACTCGTAAACATACCCTTATTCACTCATCTCCATGGCGCACGAAACCAAAGTACATTAGCTATATCTATTTGGCGGGGGATGTTTATTTGTTGATGTATATGCAAGCAATGGAAAATGGCATGGGTGAAGTGGATTGCTCTGTTTATGATTTGGCTTACTAGTGATACTTAAAAAACAAAATAAAATGAAAATAAAAATTTCATCACCATTTGCGATGCAGGCCAAATCAAAAGCTGAAGAAGCTGCCTCTGGTGTAACAACAGGAATGATCTTGTCACTTCGTGAGAGGTATTTAAAATTATAGCTTGTGTTAAATATATTGTACTCTGCCAAGATTATTTTGGGCCTAAACTGTCGTTTTTGGAACTTTGTTTTCTGCAGTCTTCAGAACTGTAAGGATACACTTGCAACATGCCAAGTATGTTTTCCTTTTAAGAATTGACATTGTTTGCTCCCATCTTTTGTTGGCCGGTCCAGTTTTATAGTCTTTTATATAAATGAATTTGAACTTTTGTTATTTAGGTAACCTGACTTTAGTTATAATTCATATGATTTAAGACTTCAATTCATGAGTGGTTCACAATGAACAGGCTTCAGTCTACATGTATAATTTTGAATGGTAATGATTTAGGACAGGATGTTCTTGCAACCTTCCCCTTCAGTCCTATAGCTGACCCTAGTCAGTTAGAAATGGGGGTTGTTTTGCTTTGTTGTACAAAGTTCCACGTATGATGGTCATATCTTAGGTTGAGTTGTACCTTTTACGTTCTTAGAAACATTGACAGATAACTCCATTTTCCAGGATGAACTCGAGGCTGCAAAATCTGAGATCCAGAGTTGGCATTCTTCACTTCATAATGAGCCTATCATGCCTGCTGGGACCACTCCAGGTTTGTCTGTACTGTGTTTTTTGTAAGTGATACATACCCAGACTACTTGTTCAAGAACGAGATCTTTTACAGTTAATTTCTGTTTTTAAATGTATACCTGATCAATTATTTAATATTTCTAGAACCCAAAATGTTGATTAATTACCTTCAGGCCCTAAAATCCTCTGAAGAGTCTTTGAGAGAGCAGGTTGAGAATTTAACTTCCCTTTTTTCCTTCAAAATAATTCATCATCCATTGATCAGGTTTTATTGACTCTATCATTTTTTATTGGTTATCAGCTTGAAAAAGCAAAGAAAAAAGAAGCTGCATTCATTGTAACATTTGCAAAACGGGAACAAGAGATAGCAGAGTTGAAGGTAATATTTGTGAGCCAAGGTTCTTGTTTGTTTTTGTAATTAGCATGAATGTGTGTGTGTTTCCTTTTGGCATCCGCAATGACCACCTAACTTCTGCTTTTTTCCCTTAAAGAATGTATGGTTTGGAGTAATTTTGTAATTAGCATGAATGTGTGTGTGTTTCCTTTTGTAATTTTGATTGTCACATCTCTTATTGACCTGGTTGGCAGTTGGAGAGCACTCATAGTGGTCAAATTGGACATTTTAGTAGAAAATTTACCTCTCATCTTATTCTGTTTGATAGTAAAGTGTCTGGATACACTTAATAAATGGTCTGGATTCTGAAATGTTCAGGAATTTTTTCTTACTCATTTCCAACAAAGTGTCCTTTACTTGACTGATGACTGTCTTTTAATGGTATGAAGATATCAGTATACCACTGGAATCATATCAATATGATGTTGGCTTCTCAAGTTCTAGAGTTGGATATGTTTCCTATCTTGTTGTTGTTATTGTTATTTATTCATTTATTTATCTTTTTGGTTATGACTATCTCATAATTTTTCCAGTCTGCTGTCCGGGATCTGAAAGCACAGCTCAAGCCGCCATCAATGCAGGTATGTTTATAACATGGGTGTTTAAGTGTACCTATAGAAATATATTTGCTTACTGATGATTCTTCTTTATGCATTTATTTTAGAACCCAATTGGTTTTCCTGCTTCTTTTCAGAGATTGTGATTTCTTGCTTGTATTTCATTTTCATTTTTGGTTGTTGTCATGTCGCATCTTGCTTAGCAAAAATGTATTTACATTTTATTAAGTGCTGAAGTAAGGTGTTAACTTTACAGCAAAGATGAACTGCATCGCTTATATGCTTGCAAATTGTTTATAACCTGATAGGGTTGTTTAAAATTTCAGTTTTTTTCAAGAAAAATGGTTATATTTTTCTCTCTTAACAACAGTGTCAACACTCCCAATATCCACCTTGATGAATAGAAAATTTGTAAGGTTGAAATACTAAATTTCATATAGTTTCTGCTGGCCTGTGTAGCTCTTTTTTGCTTTGTGAAATCAATTAAAAATACCCATGTAGTTAATATATATAATCTCTTAATGTCACTATTGCCTTCATTGTGAAAGAGAAGCTACAAATTTTCCAATATCCTCCAACATCATTCTAAACAATGAGCAGTACATGTATTTGTATCTAATATGTGGACATGTTGCTTCAAACATGAAATCTTTAGCAACCAAAATTTTACATTTTACATGACTCCCATGTCAGAAAGTGATACATGTTGCATCTTGCATGTGCTACACATGGAAACAAACACCCATATTGTAACACAGTGGGGTTCTTATTTCCTAGACCCTAATCATTAACTTTGAGATACTAGCGTGCTTCTTTTTTACTTTAATGTATTTGAACTGTAAGTTGTAACATGTACCTGGGTACTGACTCTAGGGATGGAGGATCTTGGGATATTACATTTTCACTAAACTTACAGAAAACTCAATAGCTGTGACAAATGTGGAATGGTATTGTATTTGTTGTGAAAGTGGTTCTGCCTTATTTTTACATCAAGGTTGTCTGTGCAACTTTTACAACTGTGGTGTCTTTGTTTATATCCCACTGTGCAACTTCAACATTAAGTTGGTTGTATCTTGCATTACATTTTTGTTTTTTAAGTTCTCTTCAAAATGGCAATTCCTTGATGTCCTTTGGAATATAACTTTCAGGCTAGGAGGTTATTACTAGATCCGGCTGTTCATGAAGAGTTCAGACATCTAAAGGTTTGTTATTCAACTTGATGCTTCTATCAAATCAAGCTTGTTTTATCTCTTTCTTTGTGAGGAACACACACAGGGTGGTGGGAAAAGGTATGTTGAGTGTCATATCATAACTCATGCTGCACTAGGAAAAGGTTGGTTCAAGTTGTCTACTCAGGTTTTTTCAACAATAGATATAGTGAAAAAATTTATTTTGTCATCATCTATGATGAACAATGTTGTTACATAGCAGTAGTTCCATCCCATGTTCACTGGAGGAACTTATTAAGAGGTTTTTGTAAGTCACAACAAAATGGAACAAAATAAACACAATATAGAAAAGCATAACCAAGCTTTGTGCTATGGGTATTTGATGCAGACAGTCCTCAAAACCTAAAGGGGATAACATATATGGTGTAGTGTGGTTTTAAATGTATAAATGGGGTTTTCAAATGACATTAGAATGAGCAAGCACCTTTAAATTTCTGAGATGAATCCAGATCCAGAGTTAGCATCACACAACTTCTGAGATCTGTTTGCCTTTAATAAGATGCTCTATAGGCCATATATTATATGTATTGTCTTGATTGATTTTTCTTGTGGCTCAACATAGTTGATTCAGTTGCATGTCTCTTTATTACGTATCCTCATTTCCTACGTGTATTAACAATATCATTTAGTAGTTATGCGACATTTTATTTGCACTGGTGGTTACTCCTTTTTAGTAGCTCTTACAAGAGTTGTCATCTGATTATAGAATTTAGTGGATGAAAAAGACAAAAAAGTAAAGGAGTTGCAAGATAACATTGCTGCTGTAAGTTTTACTCCCCAAAGCAAGATGGGGAAGATGCTGATGGCTAAATGTAGAACCCTGCAGGAGGAAAATGAGGAGATTGGAAATCAAGCTTCTGAGGGGAAGGTGCTATCTTCTTATTTGCTTTATGCCTCTAATTTTCACCTTTTTCCAATTACGTTCATGTATTTTATTAGTCACAGGAAGTAATGTTAACTTGCATGCAGTCACACAACTAAAATGCTGAAAGCTGAGTGTACTCAATGTATTTTATGGTATTCATTGTTGCTGAATTGATGGTTATATTGTCTTTTTCTTTTTATTTTATATTTTTGGTGTGCAGATGCATGAATTATCAATGAAACTTGCATTGCAGAAGTCCCAGAATGCACAACTCAGAAGTCAATTTGAAGGTTTCTTTTCGAATGAATTTCATTTCATTATGTTCTGGCTTATTAATCCTTTGATTCTTACACCAGCTTCAGTAACTGCTGTGTCACTTTTATATCAGATTTGTAGAAGTGCATTCTTAATTATGTTAATTTACATTCCAAACATATTGTGGTATTAGAATCAACAAATTGTTGTGTGTGGCTATAAACATATTCATTTGAATTATAATAGTATGCTAGAAATACTGTTGTAAATGTGCTGATCTTTGGATGCTTTTAACATGTTAGATGTTTGTCAGAAGCTGGGATGGAAGTTGTTGCCTTTTGTATTTTGTCTATAAAATTGGAGACTATGGGTTAAAAGTTGCCTATATGTTAATCTATTTATATCTATATAGCCATACATTTGCAATTTATGTAAATGTTAATCCTTAACATTGACTACAGGGTTGCAGAAGCACATGGAAGGACTGACAAATGATGTGGAAAGATCCAATGAAATGGTTTTCACTTCCCCTCCTTTCCTATTTTTATGTTGTGTAAAGATTGCAATCCATGTTAAAATGCTTCCTTGGTTCATTTGAAACAAATTGTGAAAAAAATGGTGAAATTTATTGTTGTAGGAGGTCCACTTATAGGTTTGGGGTTTAAGGAACTCAACTATTGTGTTAGGAGAAAGGCTTACATGGCATGGATGAATGCTGATATATGAATCAAAACAAATGCTTATGCAGATTAAAAGAAAATTTCTAAGTTGTGTTTTATTAAACAAAAAATAAATAATTTTGAATTAAATGTTTTAAGAAAATTACTGGGTAGCGTTGTTGGCAGATATATGCTAGTTGATACGATGATAACCCAATTTCAAATGGATTTTTCTGCAGGTTCTTATGTTGCAAGATAAATTGGAAGAGAAAGATCAGGAGATCCAAAGACTGAAAACTGAGCTCCAACAAAAAAGCTTAACGGAGGATGGAAGATCAGATGCAGCATTTAATAGGAATGACAGCGATGAGAAGATACCCGGGGAAGAAGCCAATTAATTTGATATTTGAAAATTTTTTGTAGAAAACGGTCAATTTTTTAGTTTTTACCGGTTGTATATTGTATTGATTCAATTTGATAGACCTGTTTTTCTTGGCGAATATGCATTTTTGTGGAAATCAAGTTCGTGAGGAATGGTTTTTGCTCCTGTTCTGAGTGGAACTATATAGTCCTCGTTATCGTAAATGGTGCTTCTTTGTAATATTGTCATGGTGGTTGGTTGGATACAAAAGAGGTAGTTGGGAGAAAAGGAAAAATGACTGTAGTATTAAAATTCAAAATCCGGACACCATAAATAGCTCAGCCTCTATCTGCAAACATTCCCTTGCACTATAACACTGTAATATTGGCAAGATAAATAGCTCAGCCTCTATCTGCAAACATTCCCTTGCACTATATAACACTGTAATATTGGCAAGATAGCAAGTTCATTTTGTCAATCACGACGATATCCCAAGCCAGCACTGCCAATGTTTCCAACTGGTTGAATAGGTTCTACCAAGCCCTTGGTGGAACTGCCAAGCCCTTCCCCCTGTACAATGATCGGAAGCAGTAATTATAAAATGGTAATTGACTATAAAAATTGTATATATATGTGCATAGTTCAAGCCATTCGAGAAATATCTTATAAGTTTGGTGGTGTTTATGGAGATAATAGATGAGAGAGCTTTTGAAAAAGTTAGGATTATACATTTACCTAATAATTTCAACTTATGAAATGAGTTAAATTCATTTTACCTTCTTAATTTATTTTCTTTTTTTCTCCTATAAGTGTTTGTTAAAAAGTTTATTCAAACTAGCTCTTAGTGTATTAGTTCTATATAAAAGAATGGGGATACGTTCTATTGGAGATTTGGAGGATCAGACTTTTTAACATCATCACATACACCCTAGTCTTAGTGATGGCCTAATGCCATCTGAGCTATAAGCTCATTAGCCATGATATAATTTTAAATAGGAAAAACTGCAATTATATTAGATATTCAAGAATTTCAATGAAGAAAACAGGAATATCTTGGACTTGAAGATGGTAAGGAACTGGGATAATACCTCCTTCCAACCCATGCTTTCTAGAAGTTTCCTGGCATAACTCCCTGCTCCAAATGACATCTCCAAGGCCTCTGATGTAGCTTCTTGTGGAGAACAAGCAACAGGGGATGATGGCGTATCATAACTGATTACCAGATTCTTCTGTCCTGGACCCACACCAAAGCCACCATGCAAGATTCTTCTTTCAGCAGCTCTATCTCTGTATTGATATTTTATTTGCTGGCATAGCAAAACAGCAAATGAGCTTGAAGGCTAATAGATGCTGGAGATATCCTTTTAAGTAGTGATTTTTTAAATATAAAAGGGTGGCCACGGGAGAAGAGAGATATAAGCTTAGAAACCGTTTTTCTCCTTGTAGCATTCTCTCTTCCTTCTATAACCCACACAACTCATTTTGGTTGTTATCACTGCTCATGATAGTCATGTCATGACTTGTAAGGAGAAGTTTTTAGGCATTAGCGGCAAGTTGTTAAAAGATGTTTGACATCCATGTCTACTAATGCTATCATTCTTTGTGCCTGTCTATAAGTTGGACATCCATCTATTATACAGGGAATGCAATGCAGCTACTAATTGTTAGTTTAGATTTCAAAATCAGATTACACACCTTGGATGCAGAAGGCTGACTTGGCAACATAGATAAATCCTTCTCTATAGGAATTTCATCTGAAGCTGAAGCAGTACTTTCACCGGTCTTAGAGACATGAGCGATATTTCTATTAGATGATAACTGAGGAAAATCCCAATCTTTTGTTGGATTGGAAGAATCATAAGTTGATAATGAAGCCACATATCTTGCACTAGGATTTCGCAACTTGTACACTTGTCCTGATAAAATCACATGACAAGCAGCCATATTCAGTCCAGGGAGTACCTCTAGTACTATCAAATCCCAATACTGCTTCATTTTAAAGCTTGCCATGTGAGCTACCTTCATCATCGTTAATAAATTGTAACTCATCCATGGTTTTAAAATGAAATTTATATGACAGGTCCTAAAGGAAAGATATACACGCATGAAAAATTTTCAAGTTGTATATGATCAATCTCTCTTATATCACTCCATATTAGTTACATCTTGTGATGTGGAGAATGATACGCACCAAGAAAAATGACAGTAAACTGCAAACCTGTTTTCACTCGTACCAGATCAAGATGCACTTCACAGATAGGAGCAGATCTTACTTTCCCTCCACCACAAGGGATAGATGGATGACGCTTTGCAGATTGTTTCACTAGTCTTCCGACCAACCTTGCTGCCTTATCTTTTCCATCTTTTTTGGATCCTCTAACCATTTCCCAATCCCACAAGTCCACAATTGGAGACTCTGAAACCAGATCTTTCCCTGATTCAATGACTTGACCATACTGAGCACGCCATTTTTCTTCATCCAACAAGATACCTGTAATGGTATACATCAAACATATGAACAAATGTGGCATGTTCACTCATGGTATGAAAATGTGCAAGATAACATCCATACAGAGAGAAAAACATTTGACAGGAACTCAACATAAACTATATCACTGAATTAAAACATACAAGGAAACAAACCATTGTTAGGTTATTTGGCCTTTCAAGGAAACAACCTATTGATTCTGGTAGTAATCCAGAGTGTGCATCATGATGATTTTTCTGCAAATTATTTCTCAGTCTATAGAGTATATTAGACTAAAATATCTAATGCCCATTAGTTGTTACTTGCTAGACATGAGCTATCAGATTAGTACAGTAAGTATTGTTGCTTTCAGATGATTATACATATGAAGCAGACTATCATGCAAATCTGTGGCAATACCTTCATCTATGGTACTTCTATCAGCAATGTCATTTCCGTCCTCTGGGTCGGGGATCCACTCACCTTCTTCTACTTCATAAGTATTACTGTAAGCTATACCTTCATCTACAGTACGTCTATTATCAGCTATGCCATTTTGATTCACTAGGCTTGGGGTCTGCTCACCTTCCACTTCAAAAGTATTGTGGTAGGCTATACATTCATGAAACAAATTCATTTAGGATTTGTCTTAGTTATCACATTTTTTTCTACAAAAAAAAAAAAAAATTACGGAAGTTATGAACAAACCATCAGCTGCTAACTTAGAGTTATATCCATTGTCTGTTTCCAAGGGCACTGTTGCTGTATCAGCTGTACTAACTGCTATGTTGTTGTAGCCAGATAAGTAAAGATCGATAAGTGTGTCCTCTAACCTGTAAGTTAGCAAAATGACTAATTTTCAGAAAAGTTATAAAGGTATAATCATCAATAGAATAAGGATGCAGAAGGAGGATACCATTCTGATGGTGGTGGAGGAGGGTTTTCACAAGTTGGACTGCTCATGTTATTCATGGCATCTATTACAAAGACAGCCACTTAGATAACTGAAGTTACTCATATTAATTACTGCTGTGTGTCTGAAACACCAAAATGTTGATGCCCAAAGAGTAGTATAAAATCAATAGTCTATTGCACTAAAACAAAGTGAAGCGAAGATGTAGAGGAAATAGATGGCCCTTTGCAGTAAACCTCCTGTTCCTGTCTACTGCAGAACCTGTTTCCTACCATCATCATTCTGTAATATTGTTGAAAGAACTATTTTTGCTAGTATGATTATTAATAATAAATAAAAATACAGCAATATAGTTGGAAGGTTAACATTACTTACCATCAACTGCTTCATCAGCCAAGGTTCCTGTCTGTTGGTATGTTTCAACTGTAGTTTCAAGGAAGGAAGGATAATCCTCGTTGTTGTTGCCACATATTTGTTGAGGACTTTCTGGTGCAGTTTCCTTGCACAGACGTGTTTCCTCACAATCATCCTTAGATCACGTGCAATAAAACTTCAATCAGCAACTTGAAATGATGATGATTTAAGAGTTTAGCTTGGAAAAAATCACAGATGCGGATACATTAAAGCCTAAACCTACCTTACTGGAACCTAAAAGTACATAATTCCCGTCCTCAAATTTGTAATAAACACCATCTCTGCTGCTATAGTACCAGCCAGCATTAGGGTCATGATAAAATCCACTACTGCACGAATTTAATTACATCCCACAGACCCCAACAACAAAGAGAGAAAAATGGTTAATTACCACAAATTTATACCAAAGAACCTGAAAACTAACAAACAGAAGCTTGTTGTTACATTCATGATTTAATCTAAGGACTATCACGTTGTTTCTTGGTGAACCAAAGAAAACGGAAAAAAAGATTGGTTAGAGGGCATGGAATAGGAATGTGTCATTCTCATGTTTGATTGGATTGTTGAAAAGGAAAAGAAATAGGTATTTCATCATAAAAGTGAATGAATCCCTATTTAGTTTCATCAAAATAATCAAAAACTATTTTGCATTATAATTTCTTTTGATCAATTATAACATACCAAACATCAGAGTGAAGGTATTTAAAGCAATCATTCAATTCATATTCATATCAAATTATCAAACGCCTGGGGGATTACATTCTCATTCAAGCTATGTCAATCATTATGGTATGGGGAAAAAAGAAACGAAACGAATGTTACATGAAAATGATGAGAAGCGTGTTCAAAGAAAATCAAATTTCATTGTTCCAGGAATGTAAATAAGTCACTACAAATTAAATAAATAACAATAGCTTCCTGCTAAAATTGAAACATCGTCGTGTTCGCTAAACGATTAAGAGCAGACAGAATAAACATTCATTCATTGAATGGCATACTGTGTTTGAAATTCGGGGAAAAAACCTGGCGTGGAAGTAAAGCTGTGATTTCTCATCCCAAACAAAGACGGAATCGCTCTTTTCCAAACATTCAGGATTTGAGTCCATGAGTTCAGCAATTCGGTAGCTGAATTGTTCTCTCTCCCTCTCCCTCTCGCCCTTGTTGGAATCTTCTGAAGCAAGTTCTTGCACAAAATAATAGACTGCTATTAAACTCCTCACACCACACTCGAATATAAGGAAAAAGAAGAAAAAATTCACAATAGGAATTCTCAACTAATAGTTAACCAATCATTTTAAAATATTATTTATTTAATTTAAATTTTATTTTTCAATAAATTCATCTATCAATCACATAGTTCTGAAAATCGGACCGGACAGGCCGATCCGACCGATAAACCGGTGAACCGGTCTTGTGCCTGATCCAAATAAACCAATGAACCAGTGCTGTAAAAAATCGGTAAACCGGTCAAAAACTGGTAAAATCAATCAAAATCGGTTAAAAACCGGTTGAACCGATCTTTCATAAAAAATTCCTTTTTTTATTTAATTTAAAATACTTTTAAGATAAATAAAGACATATGTTTGAGAATTACACATAGATATTTATTATTTTTTATTTTTTTATTTTTTTATTTTATAAACCTTATAATAAGGTTGTTTAAACAAGTTTATAACTTCATATATTTTATTTTCTTATAATTTCATGTTATTTTATTAATTAAAATATTATATAATATTTAAAATATATATTTAATTAATATCGGCTCGACCACAGTTGAACCATTGAACAATGAATCAGTGTCTTCACCGGTTCAATTACCGATCAATTTTTAAAAACATTGATCAATCGAGAGTATTTCTAATTTATATAAGTTTTTGGAAAATACAATTATTTTTTATATAACAATTAAATAAAATAAATGAGATTAATTAATATTATTATTAATAATGTGAATTAATTTTTTTTCTATTATCCTCTGGAAAGTGGAAGTTCAATGCAATAATTATTTCCTTTATGTTTAATTTTACATCCTTTTATATTTATCCATCTATTAAAAGAAAATAGATACACAAATTAAAAAAATTATTAATACTTTTATTTTTATAAAAATCATTTTTAATTTTTTTACTATATTATTTATTTTATTTATCTCTTCTAATTAGTAGAGTATTTATGTTTTTATAGTTAACATAGGAAAATAATTGAAAAAATGTAATTAATATGAATTTATAAATAAATAGATAAATAAGTCCATTTTTTTAATTTTTTTAAGTAGACTGATAAATAAGATAAAGATAGTATAATTAATCAAAATCCCTATTACTCTTATTATGAAATTTTATATTAGATTAAAATATAATTAATGTTAATTACTTTCTAAATAGTTATTCAATTAAAGAATATTATTTTTTTTTAATTAGTAATTAACATGAGTATGGTGATGTTTGGAGATAACTTTCTCATGCACAAAAGATTAAGTTAATGTTTGATTTTGGAATGGAGTTATAATATTCATATAACATAACTTATCAAGTCATCCATCAAATTTCACACTCTCTTTTCTTTCTATCTCTCACTTTGTTGTACACATAACATATTGTACAATATCATCTCTTTTTGAAAATTTGGAATGTAGCACAAGATTATAAGCTATCGATACAATGCACAAATTGTTATAAAAGATGACATGACCAATACTCGAAATATGACGCCTATGAAGTAAGGATTGCACTCATAGAAGTTCGACAACTATTTGTGTTAAGCTACGATACTCAATCCTAGATCCTAGATAGACATAGCAGCTAAGGGCTATTTGCCTATTTCTTAAACTACAAGAAATAAGATTATGGCCTAAGTAAATGTATAGTCGACCATATTTGTTTTTACATGGAAATTCTAAATAAATATGGTTGATTTTCATATAATATATGATACTTAAAAGCATGTTTGAATGTTAAAACTTTATTAATTTATGTGATCTTATTCTAGCTTTGAAGTGTGTTTTGGTTAGTAAGTTGTAGTTGAATTTTAGATCCTAGATAGACATAGCAGCTAAGGGCTATACCTATTTCTTAAACTACAAGAAATAAGATTATGGCCTAAGTAAATGTAAAGTCGACCACATTTGTTTTTACATGGAAATTCTAAATAAATATGGTTGATTTTCATATAATATGATACTTAAAGGCATGTTTGAATGTTAAAACTTTATCAATTTATGTGATCTTATTCTAGCTTTGAAGTGAGTTTTGGTTGGTAAGTTGTAGTTGAATTTTAGTAAAAACTAGGCGTAAACTAACTTAATTTCAATTTCCCTTTATTTTGTCAAAGAATACACCATGAAAAGCACTATTATACCTACCTCATGATGTGCTCCAAATCTTTCATGCTAAACACTCACTAGGAGAAATTAAGAATTAATTTTTACCTATCTAGGATAACACCCTAAATTTTACATAGATATTACTTAATTTTTAGTTGAAAACTTTATTAATTATCAATTAAAAATGAAGAGTAAATAATTTTCCGTAAGAACTTAACTCAAAAATCTATTTTAAAAGTAAAGAAATAAAAAAAATTAGAAGGGGCTAAAATTAATAATCTATTATATATATATATATATAAACAAATCAAATTACCTAAGATTTCATGAAATAGATCAAACTAATGGAATTACAAATAGTTTTTTCTCTTCTAAAAATACAACTTATGATTTAAAAATACATTTCTAAGAAAATATAGATGGATACTAGATAGATCATTAGGGCTACCCACAGGGTTTTCTGTCCCGATCAATAGTTGGTGGGTTAGGTTGGGTTGAGTCATTGGATCAATTCAGTTTAGTAAAACTTGGACACGATTAGAGTTGCTGAGGTGATGACAAATGGCTTAAGAGGAAGCTTCATCCTTTTAGAAGTCAACAAGTCAACTTTGGGATCAAGGGTCAAGGTCAATCAAATGACCAAGTCAAGGGTCAACAAAGAGGATCTAGGGTCATGTTTAGGTCATGTGGGCGTGGACGTCAAGGATCGATACTTCTTCAACTTCTCCAACTTAGCCTAATTTCCACTTGTGAGAGCCATGGACTTGTCATGGCCGCATAACCTTCATTTGCTACTTTTTTAATTGCTTTGGTTAATTCCTTAAGTAGGTCATAGCTTGTGCAAGCTATATTGGCCTCAAAACTCTCTTTTGATGTTTTGTGTTTTTCATTTCCTATTTTCTACTTAGGGAGGAGCTTGGGGAGCCTCTTTAAATGAGGGCTAGGCTTCAACTCTTAGTTTAGATACTTCTTCTTTTAATTAGGGTTTCTAGTGTACAACTTTCACTAAGAGATGATGGGCTTGGCCCAACTTTCGCTCCCACTTTAGGCGCCAATATGGCTATATAAGGGGAGCTTATTCATTAATTTGTATCATCTTTAGCTTCAATTTTAATATAGATGTTTATGCATTTTCACTAAGAGTTTACGGTTCTTGCTAAACCATGCCGATACTTATGATCAAGCTTCAGGAGCTTGTGTCGTTTCTTCATCCTAGCTTATCAATCTAAAGGGGTTGCCCTTGACTGTGGCTCTTGTTACCATTCCATTCCTCTCCAGGTTTTATTTTTCTTCTTCTTTGTTATATTTCATGCACATTTCTCTGATAATTTGATGTGAATCTTGTTATTTTGTTGCTTCCAATTCTAGATCCTGTCTTGACTGTTATCATTGGGTAACGGGTTGGGTGTTCTCAACCTGAACATCTCGGCCCGACCAAAAAATAAAAACTAAAAAAAATAATATACCACATGTTATTGTATACTTCTTGCTTTGGTAAAACACAACACAGAGAAAAAGATCCTTATAAGAGAATTCTAAAGTCCATTCCTTGCGTTGTCATCTCCTCCTTTAGCTGCTTAGTCACGCATGCGTCGTCATCAACCCATCCCTTCATCATGTTTACTATGTTGGTGCATCTTCATCCGTTGTTAAATAATGAATGGCACAAGGTTGTGGCAGCCTTTCATCTCCTTTTTGGCGAACATAACCCAACCGTGACTAAGGCACGATGTCGACGGATGCGCATCAAGTCAGCCACACCTAGAGATGCGCAACGACTTTCCAACGAACTCATTCACACATCAATGTTAGATCTGTAAGTAGTGTGGTACCTTTAGACATTTGGCTCTAGCTTTGGGCACCTTTCGATTGGTTTGCTTCTACTATGTTCTTCCTTCATCGCACCCTTTTCGCTGCTTTATGTCTTCACAATGTTTTTAAAATCGGACTAGTGATTGAACCGATGAAAACACTAATTCATGGTTCATTGGTTGAACCGTGGTTGAATCGGTAATAATTAAATATATATTTTTAATATTATATATATATAATATTTTTAAGTGACAAAATAACATGAAATCCTAAAAAATCAAGATTTATGAGATTATAAATTAATATAAAGAACATTATTATATGTATTATAAGATAAAAATGAATAATAATTGACTAAATGATAGATATTTATGTGTAGTCCTTAAAATTACCTTTATGTATCTCAAAAACATTTTAAATTAAATAAAAAATATAAAATAAAATTTAGAATTTTAAATCTGATCGGTTCAACGTATCAGTTTTTTGGCACCTGTTTCTTTTATCGATTTTCATCGATTCTAAAATCAACCGGCTTTTTTAGTGATATGGACCAGACATCAAAACGGTTCCTGGTTGGATCGGTTGAACTGGCCATTCCGATCCGGTTTTGAAAAATATGATTGTTCTCCCTTTCCCTTTTTACAATTGCATCTTACCTACTAAACCTTTTTTTTTCATTTCTCCAGTTTTTATGCTAACCTAATTACCCAACCTGATCTGACCCAACCATCTTTGGGTTGGGTTAGTTCAAGTCATTGGCCAAAGATTTGAAACCCAACTTGAAAATAGTTAATTGGGTTACGTATATAAAACCTTTGAACTCAACCCGACCCAACCCATGTTCAGACCTACAGATTATGAATCTTATAAATACCGACAATCATAAAAATTGAGTAAAACTTAGTGACAATAAAAAAAATCTTAGAAAAAAAATCCAATTACAATATTTTCCACCATACCTAGTAAGTAAGGAAAATCCTCTATTAAAAAATTAATAAGCATGTACACATACATATGAAATGTCACGGGGTATGCATGATCTTGTATTCTTACTTTTAACTCTAGGATGAAATGTATGATTTTTTGTATGACGTGAGCTAGGGATTTCTAACTTCCTTGTTTATCCCTTATGCCTATCATGGAATGTGATGCATGTCATGATTCTACATGTACTGAATCTCTAATTCCTTTTCTCTTTACTTTAGTCTTATATTTCTTCCCTTTACTTGATTTTATCATGAAATGCATTATTTTCTTTTCATTCTTAGGCATTTTCACTTTCTTTGTGACACATAAGCTGATTTGAGCTTAAACCTCCCAAAGGTTGTTCCCCTTTGAAGGGTCACTTGGTAAAGCACCTCTAACCCCCCAAACCCTTGTCTTAAGTGCAAAGTCTTGTATGTCATTACCTTTCTCCCGTATCACTAGAGGGTAAATCTTTTATCTTTTCATTTTTCTCAATGCAAAAATCATGTATTGATCACACATTCATAATACAAACTTCTTTGATGCATTACACATTTTTCTTCTGATCATTCACACATTATGAATGCATCCTTACAAGTTTAATGCATCATATCTCTAACAATAACATCACATGAATTCATAAAATGTAATAAACATACATATCATACATCGGTTTGTACATATTCAATCTTTAGGTCTCATCTATCCCTTGCTTTCTTTCTTACTTACGTGATATCTTTAGGTTAGAGGGACTTGCAAATAGCATGAGTTTATAATTAATAAGGTCATTCTCCTAGCTATTTATTTATGATATACTTATAATTTTAGGCACTCCTTACTGGCTACCCGTAGGGTCTTATAAATATTATTTATACTAAAATCCATTATAATGAACTTTATTAGGCCTTTACGTCAATTTGGGATCGATTCCTGAGATTAATTCTCCTGAATTTTTCCTAAATCAAAGGGTATATCTAGAGTTATAATAGGTCAAATAGGGAGTTATTTGTCTCATTGGAAAAATAAGAGGTAGACCTATAATTTCTTTAAAGACAACAAAACCTAGCCTAACCTCATTCTGGGTGTGAATTCGTAATAAAATGGAACTAGGTACTAATCCTGGAAACCTAAAATTGATCATATATATTTAGAGTTAGCGATGTTTAATTGAGGTGAAAATAGTGCCAAACATTTAATGAAATCTCAGGCTGCATTTACATTAAGATAAGTTTGCTTAATTCCATCATTTAATTTTAAGGTAAAAATAACCATGCTAAACCATGCTAAGAAACCTGTGGTAAGTACCACAATCAGGGAACTTCAAAGACTGTCATAATTTCTCAAACCCGTATGAAGCATGGCCAGGTCATGGAACTTGTCATGGCCATAGTTTATGAAAATTACAAGTTGACTATATTTTCATCCCAAATTGGTTCTCGCCCTAAATGTCATGCTTCCAAGGTTTCCAGTCCTTAAAGCTTTCCAAACATAAATTTATCAAACTAACCAAAAAATTGAGATGGATCTAAACTCCAAATCTCTAAAATACAACATACAAATTACACACCATTTCAAAGGAGTTTTTCAAATTTATGGGGCATCTATTAGCTCAAGTTTGAAGAGGAAATTCACTCATTGAGTGATTGAGAGAATTATATGTACCACAAAATTCTTTTGAAAGTTTGTAATCTCCAAAGATAACTGGTGGGAGCTAATGTTGGTTGAGAACTTGTAAAGTTATGTTGTGAGTCTGCATAGGTCATGATAAAGAATATCGGTGTTTGTAATCTCTCAAACTAACTAAGAGATTTAGTGTTGGTTGAGAAGCTGAGGAAGTTGTGAGAAAGATTACAAGTGTTGTGAGCTTGTAAAGACTATGTTAAAGAATATCTTAGGCCGAGGAAGCTAAGGTGAAATTAAAGAATATACATTTATATTAAGTTTGCTTGATAATGGAAAAAATCTACTATGGTGGGAATTAGATGAAGTCTAAAAGTTGGTTGGGTGCATCGGATAATTTGATTGTACAACCTCTTTTATCATTTTATTCATCCTTTGTGCGTATGTACTTCTAAACATAAATTTTGTATCTTGTTGAAAGAAAATTTGCAATTGTTTATATCATTAAATTGGGAATATCATTAGTTTGGCTAGTTGTAATTAATTACATATTCCATTCACATATTTAAATAATTAATCTGCAAAATTTCATTACTTTTTAAAAGGCCAAGGTATGTGGAAACATATGCAACCATATTGAGGGAACATATATAAAGACATTGCCAAAACCTATGTTGCAAATCCATAGTGGGCACTTGTGAAGGTGAAAAGGGAGTATGGGTGTGTTTGGCAAAACTAGCTGATAAGCTAGCTGGTAGCCGATAAGCTCCTAGCTTTTAAGTTTCGAGCTGATAATTAAGCTAACTTATTGAATTGGAAGTGTTTGGTAGAACTAGCTAATAAGCTAGTTGGTAAAGGTAAAATGACATAAAAAGGCATACCTGTGTGAATTTTATTATATAAATTTTATTTGTATTTTCTAGAAAAAAAACATATTATTATGTAATTATAATTTTATATTTTTTTAAAAATAATTAAATTCTTATTAAACCTTTTAGTAATAAAATATTTAATTATAAATTAAAATAAATAATGAAGTTGATAAAATAAATAGTATAATATAAAAATAATTTCTTAAAATAGTGAAAAGAAAATAAAAATTTAATTAATTTGAATTTTTTAAATTACGTATTACATACATAAGTAATAATAAATAAAAAAATTGAAAGTTTTTTTCATTAAAATTGAAAATAGATAATAATAGGTAAAAAGAAATTAAGAATAATAAGGGAAATGTATTAAAATATAAGAGATAGTGGTGAGAAAATTAAATAAGCTATAAGCTACAAGCTACTAGAAGCTAGGTGAAGTAGTTTGTAGCTTATAAGTTAGAAGCTCCTAAAATAAGCTACTTTGAGATACCTTAACAAACACTTATGTGTTGGTCAAACTAGCTTATAAGCTAGTCAAATACTCCCTCCGTTTCTTTTTATCTGTCGTTTAAGATTTTTGCACATAGATTAAGAAATGTGTCTTTTTAGCTCCATTATTTTCAAATATACCATTTCTCTCTCTCATTAAAGCATTTAAAGTTGTCCACCATTTTTATAGTCATATGCAATAAATACTCCACCATTTAATAAATTTGGAAGAGGGTAAAGTTGAAAAATTAGCATTTATTGTTGCCTTGATATGTGAAAACGACACTTATTTAAAAACAAATTTTATACTCTAAAACGACTATTAAAAAGAAACGGATGGAGTAAGCTGGTAGCTAGCTTATTGGTCTTACCAAACACACTGTATATATGTGGGATTGGTTGTGGGGAACTCAAAGATTGTGTTGAAATTGTGGAGACATAAATGGGAATGAGGAAGAAGTTATCGCCACTCAACCATCGATCTTCTTACCCGGTTCCTTGAGGGTGAGGACGTCAATGACTCACTATCGACGTCCTTAAACATTATGAAGTTGCAACTCTTGAAATAGAGTAAACTAGCAAGTTACTCGTGCATTCGCACGGGTGCGGGTGATACTGATTGTTATATATATTATCAAATATTTTTAATAAAATAATAAAGATAAACACTACATTTAAATAATAAATTATATAAAAAAGATATATAAGATAATCATATGTGTTTTGATGTTTTTATCTTTATATGGTTTACTAATTTAGATATTAATACGTTCACAATAGGAGTTTGATTATTTTTCGTAGATGATACTTGTGTTTTATAAAAAATCAATTTAAACCTATAAATAAATAGTTGGCTTACCTGAAAGAGGGTATTTATGGTACAATGGGAGAAAAAACATTTGCAGGAAAATTTATCCGTGGTGACAAAATATATCAGTGATATATAAAGGTATATATAGCAACTTTTCGGCCGTTGTACACTAAAATGAAAAGCAAGGAAAGTTAATCAGTTTTAAAAAAAAGAGATCGGGAAGGGTGCGCACATGTATTAACGTCTCAGCAACAATAGAGCAAAAAATATCAACAGACTCATCAAACTTCCCAATTGTATCGCTACTCAGATATACCTTCTCTTCACTATGGAATAGTGACAGTGCATAATTGTTAATCGTTTCAACAACATCCAACGTTGTTGCAAGAACCACTTTATCCGTAAAAAAACTCAGAGGACCAACATTCATGCAATAGATTGGGATGCGTATAATCAACAATTTCTTGGATTGGATCACAATCACCATTCAACACCATATTTGTCAAGATATTGACAATCTCGATCCCGTCATAACAATGTCAGCTCTACTACCACAATGCACAACAGACAGGATTTGCCTAAAATCCCCACCCAACACGACAACTTTACCCCCAAAATGCTTGGCTAAACTATCAGGAATACTAAATTTCATGATATCTTTCAATGTTCAATCAAATGCTTCAAAAGCCAAACGATTGATCATAGGTGATTCATCCCATATTATATGGCTAGTCCTTTGAAGTAATTCAACTTTGAACTACCCTGGTGGATTGCGCTACATGAATCCTCATTTAATGTGAGGGGTATACAAAAAAGTGAATGAGCAGTTCTTCAACCAGGCAATAACAAAGATGCAATACCATTCGATGCAACGTTCAGAACAATTTTTTTTTCTCTGGTCGCAACTTATATGATAATGTTTGCCACAAAAAATGTCTTGCCAGTCTCACCATGGTCGTACACAAAGAAGAACCCTCCTACATTTTCATTTACAACTGTAATAATTTAATGATAAACAACCCACTGATTTGGGTCAAATAGGTGAACATGTTCGTTATGCAATCTACTCATCTTAGTGTCACCGTAGTTCATGAGTTCATTCACGATCAAGGCATTTCCAATGATACTTGTGGAGTTCAAATTAACAAATGGCATATCATGGTAATCCTTTAGTGATTTCCCATCCAACAATAGCATCCGCTCAACTTCAATTAAACACATATTCTCAAGGTCTTTGGCTGACATTGTGTGTCCAACAAAAAAAATCAACCGATTGAATATAAATGATAGAAGCAACTAAAATGATTGAAATAACACCCACCAATTAGCTCATGCCCTCACAGCCTACTCGCGCGTGATGCACACATATGAGACCTCACATAAATAATGGAAAGGCGTCCAAAAAATTAGGCTGGCCCCCTGCGAAATGCATAACCGTGAAAATGGACAGCTCATCTCCTTCGGCACCTAGGTGTGAGTAATGCGGCAGATCTTAGGAATGAATGGAATATCCAGCATGGAAATAAAATAACATTTAAGGGGATGGCCAATAAAGACTCAAGATGAGTATTGAAAAGTTAACTTGCAACTTACGATGCGTGCGATATAATATATTGGAAAATACACATACCCCACATGCACACAAATGATATATTGGAAAAATGAAAAAAAATTAACATCTTAAATAACAAAAGAATTTAAAAAAGTAATCACTCTTGTAATGAAACATATTTATAGAAACGGGTAATGAGAGAAAAAAATTTATATAATAAAACTAAAGAAAGAAAATGAATGTATGATAAAAAAAGAAAAGGACAGGAAATGACTACCTCCTGTGGAAGATACATGACCTTCATAAAAAAATCATTTAACTGACATTGAGAATCAGTGACACGTGTATTGGGAGAACAGTTTTAGGATAGAGAATAAACAGATAAATAGAATAGATAAGAGAGATAATAAATAAATAAAAACATTAAAGAATCAAATAGAGAGATAAATTATGTAATGATACAAAAAAGTATGAATGAATAATGAGATAAACTGTTTTAATATAACAATAAAAAAATTTAAAAGTGTGGTAAAAGGGGAGGATAGAAAACGGTTGGTAAGAGCATAGCTGCCCCCGTGAAAGATACTCGTGATTTATAAAAAAACACTCTTGTAATTAAACATATTAATATGAGCGAATTAAGAGAGGAAATATTTTAATATAAGAATGGTAAAAAAGAAAACAAATATGTGATAAGAAAGCAAAATAAGAAAGAAAACGGTAGAAGGAGTACTGTGTCCCGTGGAGTATATACTTGTGGTTTATAAAAAAATCACCTTATTAAAATGATAATGAAAAAAATAAAAGAATGTAAGTGAGAAAACATGACACAAGGGAAACAATATTAATATAGATGATACTTGATAAGAGAGAATATAGATTAAATTATTAATGAATAAAATAATGAGATAAATAATAGAAGGGGGACTGTGTCCCGTGGAGTATATATATGTGGTTTATAAAAAAAACCACCTTATTAAAATGATAATGAAAAAACTAAAAGAATATAAGTGAGAAAACATAACATATGGTAAACAATTTTAATATAGATTAAAGAGATAAGAGAGATAATAAATTAAATTATTAGTAAATGATAGAAGGAGGATTGTGTCCCATGGAGTATATACTTGTGGTTTATAAAAAAAATCACCTTATTAAAATGATAATGAAAAAAATAAAAGAATGTAAGTGAGAAAACATGACATATGGTAAACAATTTTAATATAGATTGAATAGATAAGAGAGATAATAGATTAAATTATTAATAAATGAAATAATGAGATAAATGATAGAAGGAGGACTGTGTCCCGTGGAGTATATACTTGTGGTTTATAAAAAAATAACCTTATTAAAATGATAATGAAAAAACTAAAAGAATGTAAGTGAGAAAACATGACACATGGGAAACAATTTTAATATAGATTGAACAGATAAGAGAGATAATAGATTAAATTATTAATGAATAAAATAATGAGATAAATGATAGAAGGAAGACTGTGTCCCGTGGAATATATACTTGTGGTTTATAAAAAAGTCACCTTATTAAAATGATAATGAAAAAACTAAAAGAATGTAAGTGAGAAAAATGACACATGGGCAACAATTTTAATATAGATTAACAAATAAGAGAGATAATAGATTAAATTATTAATGAATAAAATAATGAGATAAATGATATAAGGAGGTTTGTGTCCTGTGGAGTATATACCTGTGGTTTATAAAAAAATCACCTTAATAATAGATTAAATTATTAATGAATAAAATAATGAGATAAATGATATGTTGAAAAAGTGAAAAAAAATTAACATGTTAAAAAAAACTTGTTTTGGTGAGGAAAAATTAAAAAGGAAAAAAAAGAAAAAAAAAAGAAAAAGGGGAACGGTTTGTTCCCATGTAATGTAAAAAAGAGAGAGAGAGAGGAAAGGAGGGAAAAATTCTAACGCGTGTACATCCAAGGCTTTGTTTTCTAATATAGATATAGACTAGCACATCGGTCCCTGACTCTGGGGGACCATGCAGTTTCGTCCCTAACTTTTCTAAAATAGCATTTTAGTCCATACTTTATTAAAAAACATGCACCTTAATCCTTATTTTATTAAAAAACATGCACCTTATTAGTCATTTACTTTATTAAAAAAACACGCACTTTAGGGACTAAAGTGCATGTTTTAATAAAGTCAGGGACTAAAGAGCTATTTTAAAAAAGTCAGGGACAAAACCGCATTGTCTCCCAAGAGTCAGGGACCGATGTGCTAGTTTACTCCTTGGGATATTGGAGCGTAGGTTTTGATCGACCATGTCCTCATCGGTTCTTACAATTAATAAGTATTTCATGCATTTTAAGAATATGCTTTTATAAAATGTAAAATATTATTTATAAATAAATTAAAAATATAAAAAATTATACAAATATTTGAAACTTTTAATTTAATAATTAAAAAAATATCTAATTGATAAAAGATGAATTTAATGATGATTTTTACATATCTCGTTTTAGTTAATATCTCATTTTAGTTAATATTGATTTATTTGTAAAAAATGAGTATTGGTTAAAAATTATGAAAAAAGATAGTACTTTTATTGAATAACTATTTAAAAAGATAGTTGATATCAATTTGATTTTGATTTATTATGAAAGTTTGGTATACGTGTCATAATACAAGGGAAGCACGTGATCTTTATGAGAATGAAAGTATGATGTAACTTTATAAAACTTAAAATAAAAAACCTCAAATTTAATTTTTATTTATTAGTTGTTCATCTTTAATCCTTAAATTAAGTGAAGTTATTCTTTAACCACTTAATTCATCTTTCATTAGTTACCCCAGTAACACCTAAAGAGAGATAGGAATTGAAGAGAGATAAATGAGATCATTTTTGGGGAGTTGGCCGTGGTTCTTATAAGATCATTTTCAAATTGTCTCCTACATTAATTATTTTTTAATTAATAATAATACCCTCATTAGTGGAGATAAATGGATAATTAAATAGCAGAGAGCGAATAGCGAATGAGACAGTGAAATAATTAGATGAAAAGAGAAAAATAATAAGTATTAATAAATTCAAGGCAATTATGAAAATATGATATATATATATTGATGACAAATTTATTATGAATGCAACTTTCTTAATCCTCATGAAGTATCCGTACTTAAAATGTTCTTATAATTAAGATGAATAGAATAACTGTGAGATGTGATGTGATACGAAGAAAAAAGATAGAAAAGGTTGATGAATGTTAAATGAGTTAATTTATGAAATAAATGATGTTCATATATCATTATTGGAACAATTAATTTTACAACTATCACAGATACTCTCTGGTATTAGGACTAGGGTATTATTAAAATATAAATAATTGATAAGTCTGTTCTATATTGTGTTTAAAACTTTAAATTCAACTTTTATTTAAAAAAAGAATGATAGAATTTAAATTCTAAACTATTCGCTCATGAAATCTTTAATTTAAGGATTTAATACTACCATATATTGTCAGTGTAGAGACATTTTACATAAACATCTATTGATATCATTTAATGAATTTAATAATACATGGAGTGTTATTAAATTCATTTAATGATGTGACATTTTTCTTTTGTAAAAAAAGAAGAAACTAACAAATTGCTAGTATTTAGAGTTTGATAGACAGTTGAGTAGAATTATTCTAAAAATAAATGATTGAGATAAATGATACACGTTTTATTTATAAAGTACGTTGAACGAAAATGATTTAAAATCGATTCTACAAAATCATGATTTTGTTCCATTAAAATTTAAAACAAACGGCATATTAGATGAAGTCCCACTTCGTAGTTCGTACACAGTATTTATGGCATGATGGCGATGGGATATATACCTAAAACCTTGGTCGTTTAGGACGGTCATAGCATAGGCACCGTTCACGCTCTTGTCACGCGTTAGCAGAATTGGTGTCTCATTTAACTTAATACCAACACGTGGTGTTCATGTAGATACATGTGGTTGGGCCGCTTTGTGGAAATTGGTTAGCCATGAGCCATGAGGTGTCCTTCTCTTCTTCTCTTCTGCACACGTTTCTGCTTACCACCAACTTTGCATCTTAGATCTTGACACTTCCACGCACAATTATCTTCTTAGATCTTGACACTTGTGTCTGGAAGTATATTTGTAAGGAGAGTTCTAAAATACATAAGTAAAAATTTGTGTATCAAGTAAATGAGAGTCCTAGAATATAATACTCCCTCCGGTCTTATTTATAAGAACCTTTTAACTACTTCATACGGATTAAGGAAAGATGGTTAATTTAGTTGATTACAATAAATTTATCATAAATGTGTGTCATATTTACTAAACCACCCTTGAATTTATTGAGACCTATTATCTTTCTCTTTCTATTTAACTACTCAATTGTGTCATACTCTCTACTAATTAATTACTCACTTACTTCCACTAATGGAGTATTTTTGTCAAATAATAATTAATGCATGAGACAATCTGAAAAAGTTCTTATAAAAAGGACCAAGACCCACCTCCAAAAAGGTTCTTATAAATAGGACCGGAGGGAGTATTATTTTATTGAATGCATGGTCGAGATTGAATAAATGTATCAAGTTGCAAGTTAAATGGTAAATATTATGGAATTTGCAATGGTGGTCACGATTTTATGGTTATCAGTATTAATAAAAATTATAAAAACATAATATAAATAAAGCAAAAAAATAAAATAAAAATTGACTTTATGAGCATGTTTAATTTAGCGTTCATCAAAAAATAGTTGCGTTAGGGAATCCAAACTTAAGTTTAACCGTTTCAACGCCAAACCAAACACACTGTATCAACAAAAATACAATCAAGACTCATTCAAATTTAATAGTTTTGAACAACAAGAGGAGTCTATGAAATTTAGATTCGCGAGCCAATAGCTAGGATCTAGGCTTATAGCGAGGAAAATAGTGGCATAGTATGAAGACGGCATTGCCGTGAACAGGGAAGACACGCGACAACAAACAAAGAGGGTGACAGTAGCATGTCGTGGGGCGACGGTGGCCACAAGTGGTGTGGTGGGGGTTGGGAGGCTGAAGCTGAATGACGCGACCTGGGCGGTGCAACAAAACGCAATGGTGCACACCGAATGAACATAGCTAGGCGATCGTGGGCATGGGGCACCACGACAGTGGCCGCGACTAGTCTTCTTCTTCTTCTACTACTTCTTCTTCTTCTTCTTCTTCTCGCTTTCTCTCTCTCTCTCTCTCTTTGTTTTCACTCTTCTTATCTCTTATTCTTTTTCTGGTTTGATTTGGTTATCACATTCCTGAACGAGTCATGGGTGATAGGGCTAGGGGAGGGTCACGGCGTTAGGCCGCATAATAGTGGAGCTGAATGGCGTGTGGTGGTCGCGTTTCAAAATTTCGATGGCGCCCCAACACTGCATGATAGAGTATCGCGAATGGTGGCTAAGGAGACATACGCCATGTGACGGGAGCTTTTCAGAGGTGACTAAACTCAAGGTTGGAGGTGGCTTGGCCACAGGTGGCTAATGGGTAGCTGGTTTGCGCGCACGAAAGCGCAACTGCATGTGGAAGTATTTTGTGGTGGCTCTGGACTCACGATGGGGTTTACGGGTTGGGGCTAGATTTATTGTTTCTCCAATGGTCTCTTTTCTCTCCACTCTCCTCTAATGTATTTCTATTTTTGTTGTCTCTATTTGGAAATATCTGTAGTATAACTAACCCTTTTGAAATTTCATAAATTGTGTATAAGAAAGGAGGTTAACTGAAAATACCTGATACTACATGTAATAAGCACAAGTGCACAAAAAATCCTATTTGTAAAAATAATATTGTTATACTTCTGGACACAACTATCCGAAGGTACTATAATATTATTTTTTCAATTTTGACTTCCAAACACACATGTCTAAAAGTAGTTTCTTTTTAGCATATCTATCTATACTATTACATTTGAGAAGTTTTTTTTCACTATTCATTGGGGTCACTTAATTTTTTTTATGACCATTTATGGAAGGTTATAATTAAAAAAAAAACCAATGTAGCAGAGAACGTGCGTGAAACGGTTGGAATGTTATAATTAAAAAAAAAACCAATGTATTAACCAACTTTTCTTAAATGGTGTGAAACGGTTGGAAGGGTCTTATAATAAGGGGCGGGGGGAGTATTTTAATGTGTTAGGTTTATTTAAAATAATGTTACGAAAGGAAGAGAGAGATTGAAAAAAAGGTGTGAAATATAGTGTATAATAAATTAATATGAAAATATATCATCCCTCTTCTTAAAACTCTGGCAGTCTATTTATTTGGGTGTGGGCAGTGTAGGAAAAAGAGAGATATAAAAAAATAAAATGAAGAGAGAGAACATGAAAATATAATATGAAAATATCATTATTCTTTTTTAAGAATATATTAAAACTTTGATAGTCCATTTGTTTGAGTGTGAAAAGTGTGTGGAAAAGAGAAATATAGAAAAAAAAAAGTAAAATAATTATAAGAGAGGGTGAAAGATGTAATGTGAAAATATTATTTCTCTTTTTAAGTGTATTAAAACTCTTATAGACATTTTTATGGTGTAAGAAGCGTAAGGAAGAGAGATATAAAAAATTAAAATAAAAAAAAGAGAATGTAAACGATATGATAGGAAAAGAAGAAACAAAAAAATAAAAAGGAAAATTAGGTGTAAAAACATCTTATATATTTTAGAATTAAACTAACCAGTATTTTATATATTAAACAAACATTTTAAATATACTAAAGATCAATTTATTTATACATTAAAAAATGACCAAAAAGAAAGAAATTACATATCAATATATCATATCATGTTCACAAGTATCTAAATGTTAAATATACTAAAGATCAATTTATTTATACATAAAAAAATGTACACAAAAAATATTTATTTAATCAATTAATGCTAAATCCCCTAATAACTACTTTTATATTGTAAATTGGTATAAGAAAATCCAAAATACGATGACGTCTCTAAATACTAAGGGCTTTTGTTTAAACTTAAAAGGCAATTCTTAGATGGTGTAAAAAGCGATTTATTTTTTAAGAGATTTTATTAGAATTAGAAGTTAATTTGTGTTTGGTTGCAATTATAAAATAATATTTTTTAATATTCTATTAACCATTTCACTTAATTACTCTGAGAATTATATGGGTAAGTAACTAAGTATAGCTTCTAATCATCAGAATTATGTGTTTTTTTTTTAAGATTTTACCTGTTTCTAAAATTTGAAATAAAACACATTAATTTTTGTCCCTCATTTATTTTTCATTGATTTTGATCTTCCATTTTTTAAAATCACATGATTTTAGTCATCGTCGTTAATTATATTCTGCTAAGTAATGACATAGTAATATTTCTTGTAGATTTTTCTGTGGATTTTCCTTCGAATTTTTCTACCAAATTTAAAATTGAAAGGAAATTTTGTTTAGATTCTAAAATTTGTGTAAAATTTACTATAGATTTTTTTACAACAAAACAAATGAATTTTATAGCAGGATTTTTTTTAAAATTTGTAGTTTTTTTGGAAATTTACTACACATAAATTTTCTAGAGAAAAAGTCACAAGAAATTTCCTGTAAATTTTTACCAGGGAAAAGTCGTAGTAGAGCTGCGAAAGTGACTTAACATAATATAATTAATAAGGAGGACCAAAAACATGTGATTTTAAAAAATGGAGGACCAAAACTAATGAAAAAATAAATGCGGGACCAAAACCAAATTTCATTATATTTTGAGGGACCAAAACATATTTGTCCCTTAATAATTCTTTATATATGGAGAGTATAAATTTTATTAATTAAATTGATAGCTATAAAATTCTTACTAAAATGATTTTAAGTTTATAAAATCAAATGTAATTTATAAAATAATTTATATTTTATTAGATTTAATTGATATACAATGCCAGTGTAAATAAGTTTTACACAAACATCCAATAGCGTGTCGCCACATCATTTAATGAACGTGACACCTCATGTGTTATTAAATTCAATAAATGATGTGACAGCACATCATTGAATGTTTGTGTAAAATTTCTTTACACTTAAAGTATATATATATATATATATATATTAAACTCTATTTTATTTCAAGTCCATTTTAATATATATAATACATTTATTAAAGTATAGATAGATAAATATCAATATATCATCTATGAATTGCGTGTACGTATATATGTATATAAGAATATTTTTATTTTAAATTTGGTATTTATTACCATTAAAATATTACACAACTTAATGGTTAAATTTGTTAGACTTATACCATTAGTATTCTTGTTTATCTCTCCAATTTGAAGATTTTTTTAATTTTTATTTATGTTTTTTTAGGTTGATGAGTGGGCCTAATAGGCCAAAGAAAACAACAAAAAACAACTAAAAGTCTCTCTTGATCATGGATCTAGAGCAATCAGAAATGAAAGACAATATGGAAAAATCAGGGAGAGACCCATAACTCCTAAAGATTCCATTCATCTACAATCCCTTCTTCGCAAAGCAATCAGCCAATCTATTACCCTCCCGAAAAGTGTGACTCCAAACCAAGTCATCAACTGATCAAAGCACCTTGTAGATTGGTGGATACGCTGAACAAGTTCGAAGGCTAAGTGGGTGTTAGGGCACCCAGTCTCAGCAAATTTGAGGGCAACAAGGGAGTCAGCTTCGATTACAACTTGCTTTATCCCTATTTGAGTCACAACAGTTAAACCTCTCAAAATCCCCCACAGCTCCGCCTCCAGGACCGAGCAGTTCCCCAAATAATTAGAGAAATTATCCATAAATTGTGAAGTCTATAAATTAGTTTGAGTATTCAAACCTGACTCAAAGACTTAATATCCTTTAGTTTTAATGATTAACAAATAAGATAACATAAGAACTTAATGATTAACAAATAAGATGATATAAGAACATAACAAGAATAAATAAGATTATAAGATTATGTAAACAAGTTCTACTGAGAAAGGTATTGGTTTGTTGATTGTGTTTCAGGTTGAAATATTAATCAGAAGATCAGGATCAGAAGAACAAATGCCGAATCTGAAAAGAAGGAATTTACAAAGCAAATCCTACTATCTGAAGACATGAAGATTATCCGAAGACTTGAAGACAGTAAGACATGAAGACTATCTGAAGACTTGAAGACAGTAAGACAGCAGTGAAGACTCAACTATCGTCTGAAGAACATAAGCTTAAAGTGACGAAATGAAAGCTCTTCTATCTGAAGCGTCTACATTATCTGAAGAGCAGTTATCATCTGAAGATATGAAGACAATCTGAAGCAGTCTCCGAACAATATCAAGAATTGATCTCTTGGAGACGTTGCTAAGTGTAAGGCACACTCTACCAAATGGACTACACTTATTTTAGTATAAAAGCTAGACATGTTTTTCTACCTCGACCATAGTCTTGCACAAATAAGGAAATTCTGCAAAGACTTTCTGCAACGCCTGCTGCACCTGCTACAAAAGGATTTGCGTGCGCAGACCTACTGCACCTGTACTTGCTGCTGCCCAGAGTGGATCAGAAGACTGAGTAAAAGCAACAAGAAAGATGTTTGAATTGAGTTGATAAAGTTCAACAACTTTATTCATTTAAATCTCAGAAGAAGAAGAAGATATAAAGTAGAATGGAGCTACAATCGTCTGAAGAAAAGAAGAAATATCTTATCAGAAGAAAAGAGCTTATTGAAAGCATCTCAAGCTGAAGAATTGAAACAAGCTTGAAACAATTATATGAGATGAGCACATGTTGAAGCTGATGAAATTACAACGAGATAAAAGCAAGCATATGAGTATATGTGAAGATTAAAGAAATCAATTGTCTGAACATATGAACTCTCTGAATGCATGAAACAAGTTTCAACATAGAAGAAATTAATACAGAAGCTGAGACTATATGATTCAACGACTATAATATCATGTCTTTATTCAAAGAAGAAACTGCAACAACAGCTGTTCAACAAGACACCTCACTCAAAGAAGAAAGAAGAAATGGTGTCAGGAGCAAATGAAAAAAAGGAGTATATACAGAATGAGCAAAAGGACAAATCAAACAGATACATCCTCATGTACACTCCTAAGGAAATCAGAAGAAAGCAGAAGAAATTAAAGAGAGAGAATCATCATAACAATATCAAGAATATCTCTCAAAAGAGCTCATCTACAGAAGTGTCAGAACAGGATTGTCTGAACACTTGTTTGCTTAAGAAGAAGCAACCGTTTGAGAAGCTATTACACAACAGCTATATGAGCCACATCATCAACATCTCAACGGTATTATGAACCATCTTCAAACGACTATATTTCATCAGAACATATAAATAGCCTCAAGATTGAATTTGAAGATGTGAGCATGCTGAGCATATTAACCAGGCTGCCGACCTGTTGGTCAGTTAGCTGTTGCTCGGTTGAACAACCTACCATATTGGCCAAAAAGAACAATCAACCAAGAATGGTTTGAAGCCATAAACATACCTTGGTTATTCCATTCATACGGGTGAGAATGTAACCCATGGAAACCAATGGTTAGAGAACAAGGCTAAGCTTAAGTTCAGTATCTACCTAGCCAATTCTCCGAGGAAGTTATTCCTCATTTCAGAGACAGAGATTGTACCTAAACTTATACACTTGTATCACTGTCTTACCCTTGTACTTAGAATTCACTCATTGTATCCTGAGTAGTACTCAGTTAACCTCTAGTACAGGAAGAGATTAAGTTTATGTTTCATGGAAACTTAAACTTAGTTTAATTTGTAAACACGATGAGTGTCTGAGAGCCTGGAGAGGCTTGGTGGAAGAAAGAATACTCTACACTTGGTTAAGTGTCTGAGAGCCTGGAGAGGCTTGGTGGAAGAAATAATAGTTGTGGTAGGGCCTGGAGAGGCTTGGTAGAAAAGAATACTTGGTATAAAGCCTGGAGAGGCTTGGTTGACAAAGAATACTTGGTTCATAACCTGGAGAGGCTTGGTAAGAAAGAATACTTGTTGAGCCTGGAGAGGCTTGTCTGTAAAAGAATACTGCATGAGTTGCCTGGAGAGGCAGTTGAAAACAAAGAATACTTGGTTTAGAGCCTGGAGAGGCTTGGTAAGAAAGAATACTTATTGAGCCTGGAGAGGCTTGTCTGTAAAAGAATACTGCATGAGTTTCCTGGAGAGGCAGTTGAAAACAAAGTAATACTTGTGTTGGCCTGAAGAGGCTGTGAATAATACTTGTATCTGTGGATTCAGATAGTGGAAAATCCAGTGGTGGTTTGCCTTGGGACTGAGTGTAGCTCACGAGATTAGTGGGTGAACAAGGATAAATTTCTTGTCTAAGTCTTCTATCCCTTAAACTCTTTTACTTTCAGTTTGCGTATTTATTAAGGGGATTGAAAAGTATTTTTCATAATAAACTCTAAGTAAACAATTTCAATAAAATGAACTTTCACAGAAACATCAACATTAAGTATCTCTCATATCATTTGAAGCATTATAAAGAATGCACTTTGAAGAACCTTTGGAATAGCCTTCTGAAGTGGGTCTGAAAAGATCTCAGTTCAGAAGTTATTGACAAACTTCAGACGATTTCTAATCATCTGAAGAAGTCCAGGAAAGGTTCTGAAGAGCTTCTATATAATAACCTTCAGAAGGTACTTTGAGAAGTTTTTTAATTAAGACAATCTTAAGCTTTTAGTAAAAAGATTATCAATCTTTATCAACGTCAACTTCCGCACTTTTAACTCTGATCTTAAGATCTGTTTTGAACTTGTTTTATTTCAAACGATGATTTAATTTAAGATTTCCAAAATCCGTTAAAAAGACTTAAAACACTATTGAACCCCCTTCTAGTGTTTCCTGTGGTTCTAACATAAATGACCCCAATGGCCGCAGATGCCTCCACCGTAAGTTGCAGAACTCGAAGCCGGAGAAAACGAACCATCTGTGTTGATTTTAGCCCATCCTTTCGGCGGGGGATTCCAGCGAACGAGAATATGACTAAGGTGAGCACCTTTTTTGTCAAACGTATTTTTCTTCAAAGCGTTAATGGCTGCCTGAACTTGACTACAAATTTGGTACTTTAGGGTTTCATTGGATGATCTAAAATTGTTAAATACAACATCATTTCGATGCCTCCAAATACCCTCAAGGATAAACCAATGAAAAGATCCATGCTCAGATAATCTTCATTCAAAGGGTGACCAGATAGAGCTGCCAATAACCAGGTGCGCACATAATGCTTATCATATACATTTTTGAGGAAATTGTCTGTGAAAAAACTAGCCCAGAGAAGCTTAGCATCAGTACGATACCTAAATAGGTGAAGGATAGTTTCAGGTGTTGAGTCTCAGAATTAATTTAAGAAAATTGAAATTAGATTCAAGACTCATTATCCTTAGTTTTAATGATTAACAAATTAGATTGTATAGAAACAGGTTCTACTGAGAAAGGTATTGTCTTTTGTATTTCAAGAATCCTGCAGAAACATCCATCTGAAGACGATCAACCTGCCGAACTGAAGAAGCAAGAATCTGTGGCAAGAATATATTGAGAAGAACAACCAGGCAAGATGAACTGAAGGAAGAACAATGCAACAACCATCTGAAGAAAAGAAGAAGCAATTCGCTGAAGAAAGGAACTTGCTGAAAGCATCTCCATATTGAAGAATTAAATCATGCTGAAGCTACCCAACCTGCTGAAAGTATGTGCGTACTAAAGTTGAACCTGCTAAACACATACTCTTTGAACTTGATGATGTGGCATTTCAAGCTCTCTAAAGAAGAAGCCAGAGACATCCTGCCTCCTTTACATTCACAGAGAAGAGAAAGAAATAAGAATAGAGAGAGAAGTATATCAACCTGCTGAAGAGCTAAGAAAATCTCTCAAGCAAAAGCAAGATTAAGAGCCTATCTGCTATGTGTCAGAACTAACTCATCTACACACCTAATCTGCTTAAGACAGGAGCTACCGAACGGGAAGTTATTTCACAATGGCTCTAAGAGCATTAATCATTCCTTCTCAACGGTATACTAAGCAATCTTCAACGGCTATATTCCCAAAACATATAAATAGCCTCAAGGAAGGATTATGAAGATTGGCGGCCTTGAATTCTAAGATATGATTTGGCGAACCCATAGTGAAGTGGTGAGAATGTAGCCCAAGGGAGCCAATGGTCAAGCCCAAGAGAGAACCGACTGAAGCTCAATTCAACATCCTATCAAGCCAATTCTCTGAGGAAGTTATCCCTCACTTAGAGACGGGATTGTACCTAAATTCATACACTTGTATCTCTGTCTTATCCTTGTACTTAGAATTCATCTGATGTATCCTGAGTAGTACTCAGTAACCCCTTGTACAAGATGAACATTGGTTTAAGTTTCTAGGAAACTTAAACTCTATGTTGTAAACACCATTGAGTGTCTGAGAGCCTGGAGAGGCTTGGTGGAACAAAGAATACTCGTTTGAGCCTGGAGAGGCTTGTCTGTAAAAGAATACTCGTTGAGACTGGAGAGACTTGTTTGTAAAAGAATACTGCATGTGTTGCCTGGAGAGGCAGTTGAAAACAAAGAATACTCGTTGGGCCTGGAGAGGCCAGGTGTGCAAAGAATACTGCATGAGTTGTCTGGAGAGGCAGTTGAAAACAAAGAATACTCGTTGGGCCTGGAGAGTCCAGGTGTGCAAAGTATACTGCATGAGTTGCCTGGAGAGGCAGTTGAAAACAAAGAACTTGTTGTTAATCCTGGAGAGGCTGGGGTAAAAGAATACATGTAATCTTGTGGGATTAGTGGAAAATCCAGTGGAGTTTTGCCCTGCGACTGGGTGTAGCTCACTGGGTTAGTGGGTGAACCAGTATAAATCTTTGTGTTAAGTTCTCTCTTCCCTCACCTCTTTACTTTCCGCTGTTATCTGTTTAAACTAACCAAGGAGGGTTAAAGAAAAGTCGTTTTATTAATCTGAGCAGAAAACAATCTTTTATTTAAAGGGAAATTATTTTAGAAAGGTTTTTATTCAACCTTCCGAGTTGCATCAACAAGTTGCTGAACTTCCCAGTTTCGGAAGGTTGATCAAATATTTTCAAATCTGTTTTGCTTGTTTCGAAAGGTTTTCCAAAAATCTGTAAAGATTATTAAAACACTATTTAACCCCCTTCTAGTGTTTCCTGTGGCCCTAACAGTTGGTATCAGAGCTTAACCCCGGGTTAAGCATCTAACAAATGCGGAGGAAGAAGATCCAGAATGGAAACCTAAACAAGCATGAAAGAGAATCGACAGAGCTGAGCAACAGAAGCAACAAGAAAGATCTTGAAGACAATATTAAGTCTTGTCAGATACGTCATCTACAAAAAATCTCTAAGTATTTTCTCTAGTATTATTGTTTAATATTTATGTATTAATTCATGCTTTGATAAAAATAATTTCTTTTGTATGATATATTAAATGCATGCATCTTTAGCATAAAAAATTTAGTACAAATCATTTTTCTTTTTGGCATAATTATAAATTTTTTTTCCGGAAAACTGAAAAGTCACCATTTTAAAATATTTCAAAAACTGTAAGCATTGATGACGTGGATTTTTAAAAGATATGGCTTTTCACCTGTCTGCTACACGTCGCATGATCTCCTAAGTCGGCGCTGCGAGTACCATAATTAAAGGCTATCTGTGTCCATCTGAGTCTATATAAACAAGACACGGGAAGTAGTTCATACCTCACTTCTCATCTGAACTTCTCTGCAACTTCTCATCTGTCACTCTCAAACATTTAACCCCTTTCATAATCTCAAAAAGACTCATCTCTCTTTTCTCCTTTAATGGATTCTTCAACTACCATCTTTCAAACACAAACTATGAATTTTAAAAGCTTGGCTGAGGAAGGATACGATATTGCTGACCTTTTTGAGAGTGTTGGATGGCTACCCTTCTTCGAAGCCATTGATTGCAGAAGGCATGAAGCAAATGTTCGGGAATTCTAGAACACTGCGAAGGAGGTGGAAGAAAATGATAGATTCTTTCTGAAGGCCCAGGTGCAGGGTCAATAAATCACTGTTAACACTGCTATTCTGGAGGAGGTGCTGGGAGTCAAGGCTCAAGGTGCCTTGTTCTCTGATATCTGGGAAGACCATCATGGTGGTGGTGGAAGATTCAACAAGCTAATCTACTGGGAGACCGGGATGAAGGATATTCCAAAAGTTCTCTTTGATATCCTGCAGTGCTGTGTGATCCCTAGTATGGGAGATAACCACATCTCCAAGATGGAGAGGTTCTGTGTTATCAATCTTCTGATGAGGAAGAAGATAAATCTTCCCTGGATCATTCTGTTCGGTATGATGAAAAGAGAAAGGAACTTTGCTGGAATCCTCCCTCACAACACCATTATCATGAAACTTCTCCAGTATCACAGGGTTCATATTGAACACCTCTATGACCACAGGCGTCCCAGTATTTTCAAGGCTAATGCTCAAAATGCAGTGGTAAATGATGCACTAGAAAGAAGACCAGCCTTGGAATATCATGAAGTCAAGAGGTTGAAGATGGAGAACACCTTGCTCCGGCAGGAATTAGAGAAGACAAAGACGACTTTACTGAAGCTGCGGGAAGATGCAAAAATTGAAGAAGAAGAAACTGAGCCCAGTGAAAGCCAGTCTTTTAATTAGTTCTTGTCAACAATTTCTTTTCTTTTGTTTTTATATAAATGATTTGTTAAATTTTTTTTTCTAATACATATATAAAGAATTTTCTGTTGATTTTTAGTACAGCTTAATTTGCCTTGATTTCTCAGGAATTCTGAAAGCATCTATGTTTCCTTCATATATTGTGTGAATTGTATGCTTATCTCTCTAAACACCCTCTCTATAAAATCTGTTAAAAGAAATAGTTTTTTTTTTCAAAATCTGAACCTTAAGAAGAAAAATATCATTTTGATAAAACGTGTTAAACCTGTCTTACTTCATCAAACCTTTTTAATTAATGACAAAATGGGAGAAATATAACAAACAAATAAGAAGCAAAAACATCTTTCAGAAACATGATAAAAAATAACTAAGAGTTTTTCAGAAGAAAAACCTCCTGTTTAAGGGGAGTTAACAAAGTTGTTTTCGAAAAATAAAACATGTTGAAAGTAAAAATATCCAGTTCAGGGGGAGTTTTCACAACTCAACCTATTTTTTTTGAAAACCAAACTTCTTGTTTAAATCCTGTTCATATTTGTTAGTCGTAACTAATTTGTCATCATTAAGAAGGGGGGGAATGTTGAGTCTCGGAATTAATTTAAGAAAATTGAAATTAGATTCAAGACTCATTATCCTTAGTTTTAATGATTAACAAATTAGATTGTATAGAAACAAGTTCTACTGAGAAAGGTATTGTCTTTTATATTTCAGGAATCCTGTAGAAGCATCCATCTGAAGATGATCAACCTGTCGAACTGAAGAAGCAAGAATTTGTGGCAAGAATCTGTTGAGAAGAACAACCAGGCAAGATGAACTGAAGGAAGAACAGTGCAACAACCATCTGAAGAAAAGAAGAAGCAATTCACTGTAGAAAGGAACTTGCTGAAAGCATCTCCATATTGAAGAATTAAATCATGCTGAAGCTACCCAACCAGCTGAAAGTATGTGCGTACTAAAGTTGAACCTGCTGAACATATACTCTCTGAACTTGATGACGTGGCATTTCAAACTCTCTGAAGAAGAAGACAGAGACGTCATGCTACTCTCTGAAGACTTATGAGTCAATCTGAATGATACATTAAAAGACTCAAGTCTCAACAAATATTAATGGTGAAGCTGAATTGGTACAAAGAAAAACAAAGGCCTTCGGGCACAACTTCATTTCCCGTCACAAAAGAGGAATCATACTGCAGAAAAGCAAATAGAGGTCAGAGATAGAGTCAGCGCTGCTGCAACACCTACTATGTACCATCTCTGCAATACGCTATCAGAGGTGTGCACCTCAAGTGAGAAGAAAAGCTGAACTCACAACGGGACAAAGGAGAAGTCTAACGGATCTTAGCGTCCTGCCTCCTTTACAGTCATAGAGAAGAGAAAGAAAGAAGAATAGAGAGAGAAGTATATCAACCTGCTGAAGAGCTAAGAAAATCTCCCAAGCAAAAGCAAGATTAAGAGCCTATCTGCTATGTGTCAGAACTAACTCATCTACACACCTAATCTGCTTAAGACAGAAGCTACCGAACGAGAAGTTATTTCACAACGGCTCTAAGAGCATTAATCATTCCTTCTCGACGGTATACTAAGCAATCTTCAACGGCTATATTTCCAGAACATATAAATAGCTTCAAGGAAGTATTATGAAGATTGGCGGCCTTGAATTCTAAGATATGATTTGGCGAACCCATAGTGAAGTGGTGAGAATGTAGCCCAAGGGAGCCAATGGTCAAGCCCAAGAGAGAACCGGCTGAAGCTCAATTCAACATCCTATCAAGCCAATTCTCTGAGGAAGTTATCCCTCACTTAGAGACGGGATTGTACCTAAATTCATACACTTGTATCTCTGTCTTATCCTTGTACTTAGAATTCATTTGATATATCCTGAGTAGTACTCAGTAACCCCTTGTACAAGATGAACGTTGGTTTAAGTTTCTAGGAAACTTAAACTTTATGTTGTAAACACCATTGAGTGTCTGAGAGCCTCGAGAGGCTTGGTGGAACAAAGAATACTCGTTTGAGCCTGGAGAGACTTGTCTGTAAAAGAATACTCGTTGAGCCTGGAGAGGCTTGTCTGTAAAAGAATACTGCATGTGTTTCCTGGAGAGGCAGTTGAAAACAAAGAATACTTGTTGGGCCTGGAGAGGCCAGGTGTGCAAAGAATACTGCATGATTTGCGTGGAGAGGCGGTTGAAAACAAAGAGTACTCGTTGGGCCTGGAGAGGCCAGGTGTGCAAAGAATACTGCATGAGTTTCCTGGAGAGGCAGTTGAAAACAAAGAACTTGTTGTTAAGCCTAGAGAGGCTGGGGTAAAAGAATACATGTAATCTTGAGGGATTAGTGGAAAATCCAGTGGAGTTTTGCCCTGGGACTGGGTGTAGCTCACTGGGTTAGTGGGTGAACCAGTATAAATCTTTGTGTTAAGTTCTCTCTTCCCTCACCTTTTTACTTTCCGTTGTTATCTGTTTAAATTAACCAAGGAGGGTTAAAGAAAAGTCGTTTTATTAATCTGCGCAAAAAACAATCTTTTATTTAAAGGGAAAATTATTTTAGAAAGGTTTTTATTCAACCTTTCGAGTTGCATCAGCAAGTTGCTGAACTTCCCAGTTTCGGAAGGTTGATCAAATATTTTCAAATCATTTTTGCTTGTTTCGAAAAGTTTTCAAAAAGTCTGTAAAGATTATTAAAACACTATTCAACCCCCCTTCTAGTGTTTCCTGTGGTCCTAACATCAGGAACATTTTTGCACAGAGGACATAAATCATTTGAGGTTAACTTTCTGTGTTTTCTGCTGACATTTGTTAATATGCCTTGTGATGCAACTTTCCAGAGAAGGATGCATAGTCTCTAAGGACCCTGCCACCTCTAGATCAGTTTCATTAAGCTATCAAGCTCCAAAGTCCTAGTTGAAATGATGAAGTCATAGGCTGTACCAACAGAGAACCATCAGATGATCCTTTCCAAACCACTATATCCATTCCAGAAGAAGGAGAAGGGGGGAATTCCCATAATTTTCTTGCAAATGGCCTCAGGTAGGTAGTGTCTTATTTTGATCAAATCCCAATTCCCATTAAGAATAATAAAATCCTTAACTGTATTTGTTTTCTCAGAATCAGGCACTAGAAGGCAAGCCTTCGAGAGAAGGGGGCTAGTCCCCTGTAACCACTCATCTATCCAGAATTGAGCAACCTGACCATTGTGGATTCTCCAGGTACAGTTCTCTATAAACTCTGTCCACACATCACACACACCATGCCAAAGGTTAGATGCAATAGCTTTCTTCTTAACTGTAGGAATATATTGAGTCCCACACTTGTATTTAGCTGTAATAACTTGAACCCAAAGATTATTTGGGTTATGAATTAGGCCCCAACAGGTTTTCATCATATAAGCCTTATTAACTTCTTTAGCTTTCCTCAGCCCTAAACCACCCATAAGCTTAGGAGTACAAATTCTATCCCAACCAATTAGGTGGATTTTTCTGTGATTATCAGTGTCTCCTCATAAAAAATCTCGACATAATTTATCAATCTCTTCACAAGTAGAGGAAGGCAGATATGCAGATTGCATAATGTAGGATGGAATATCATTCAAAACTAATTGAGAAAGGGTAAGTCTCCTAGCAAAAGAGAGAGTCTTAGATTTCCAAAAAGACAACCTTTGCTTGGTTCGAGAAATTGCAATTCTGAATGTAGATTTAGACACCCTCCCATGAATTATAGGCACACCTAGGTATTTGCCAAGGTCATCTGTCCTTTGAAACCCTAAGGCTTCAAAAATTTCCCTCCTAACCTGCAAACAAACATTATTAGAAAAAAATATTCTAGTTTTATTGATACTTACCTTTTGACCAGAGCTAGAACAGAATAGGTCCAGAATGGTTGATATTATTTCAACTTGGTCTAGTCTAGCTTTAACAAAAAGAATAAGATCATTAGCAAATGCTAGATGAGATATTTTAGGGCAATTCTTACTCACCTTAATAAGCCTCCAGAATTTATGTTCAACGACCAGATTGATAAAGTGAAATAATCTCTCAATACAAAGAAAAAAAATATAAGGGGAGATGGGATCCCTTTGTCTAATACCTCTAGATGGAGTATACAGATCAAGAGCATCACCATTAAATAGAACTCTCATCCTAGGGGTATTAATGCAAAAATTAATAACATTTCTAAGATTATCTGGAATCCCAGCTTCTTATAAGGTATCAGAAATAAAATTCCAATTTAATCTGTCATAAGCTTTTTCTAAGCCAATTTTAATGGCCATCCAGCCATAATTACCTTTTTTGTACCTCATTGAATGAATAATCTCTTGAGTAATGAAAATATTGTCCCTACTCTGTCTTCGTAGTATAAAACTACTTTGATTAGGTCCAATGATATGATTTATAACAGATCTTAACCTTTGAGAGATTAGTTTAGTAATGATTTTATAAGAAACATGACAAAGGCTTATAGGTCTGAATTGAATCAACTTAATAGCTCCATCAACCTTAGGTATAAGAGTAATAAGGGTATCATTAATCAATGAAACAAATTGAGGATTATTAAAGATGTTGTGAACCAGGGAACAGACATCTTTCCCAACTTTATCCCACTGAGTTTGATAAAATATAGCATGCAGTCCATCATACCCAGGGACTTTGAAACCTCCCTTAGAAAAAACAATCTTTTTAATTTCCTCATCAGAAATAGATTTAATTAAAATATCCTTGTGGTGAGGTAATAGATCAGGGAAACAGTCAGATAGACAGAAAGGAACATACTCACCATTATCCAGAAATAGGGGTTTATAGAAGTCAGTATTCATTCTTTCTAATAGTTCTTTATCAGAAATTAAAATCCCCTAGTCAGATTCTAGGCAATCAATTTTAATTCTCTTCCTCTTAGCAATAGTGGACCCATGGAAGTACTTAATATTTTTATCCCCAAATTGGATCCACTTGCATCTAGATTTTTGGAACCATAAAAGCTCTTCTTGAAATGTCACTTCCTCATATTCTTTCCACAGTTTGTTAAGTAGGTGATCTAAACTAGCATCATTAGATTTTAATTTTTTCTTAGCAATCCCATCCACTCTTCTTATTAAAATCTTTTTCTTATAACCTATGTTACCAAAGATATCTTTATTCCAACTTTTAACTTAATCTTTGAAATTATCAACAGTGGCACACCAATCCTTATTATTCTGCCAATTATTAGAAAATAACTCATTGAAATTAAGGTGGATTAACCATGCAGCCACAAACCTGAAAGGTCTTTTATGAAAATCTATATAATTTTGATCCTCAAATTTCATTAGAATAGGGCAGTGATCATATTTGTAAAAAGGCAAGTGAACAACTGTAGCATTAGGAAATCTAATTCTCCAGTCCATATTCACAAGGCTCCTATCCAACCTTTCACATAAAGTACCACTTTTCCATGTAAAAGGATTACCCACAAAACCAGAATCAATAAGGTCACAATCAACAATCATATTTTGAAAACTATACATACCTTGGGTTGATGGATTAGAAGTTCCACCGCTTCTTTCTGACAAGCTATTTATAGAGTTAAAATCACCAATAAGGCACCATTCACTTACCATAGTAGAAGCTAAGCCTCTTAAGTCATCTTATAACCGAGATCTGTTAATAAGTTGGGGGCTGGCATAAACAGTAGTAAGAAATCACTGTCTATTAAGACCAGATTTAACCTGCATGTGAATAAACTGCCTAGTGCGTTGAAGAAAGTCAACTGACCATTTGGAGCTATCCCACAGGATCACAAAACCACCAGATTGGCCAATAGAGTAAAAAGTTTTAAAAGAATCAAAACCCATTCGTTGGATAACTTTTTTAGCTTTTTCACCACTAGCTTGAATCTCCATTAGGATAATAAGGTGGACATTATAGACCTGCCTAAGATCTTTAATTAGGCTAACAAAACTCTTAGCATAAATAAATCCCTCTACAATTCCAGGCTAAATAATTCATATTAATGATTTTGAGGGGGTTGAGTGTTACACTCTGAGTTATCTTGCATATGCATGCATTCTCTTATTTCAGTATCAAAACATTGACTATTAGGCTCTATGTTACCAATATTTTTATGTCAGGGGGTTTAGGCTCAAGGACTCTATTACCTAGAGCAGCCAAACCAGGGTCTCCGTCGCCAAACCAGGGTTTACTAGAAATTTCTAGTTTGGCAGAAAAAAAATACGGGTTACTACTTTAGCTTGTCATTTCAGCTAGCTGAAAGTTAAAAATAGTAGTTAAAATTATTTTAGCAGTATTTGAGAATGTAGCTTTTTTGGGTAGCTACAAGCTTTTCTCAAAAGGTAGCTTTTTTAGAAAAGCTCCAATTTTCAGCTACTAGCTGAAAATTAATTACAAATTTAGCCCTCAACAACCCCCACTTATCATTATTTAATAATTAATGTTGTTCTTAAATGTCATTTTAACATTTTCAACTAGTTTTATCAAACACATTCAATAGCTTTTCAGCTTTCAGCTAGCTTTAGCTTTCAGCGAGCTTTTCAACTTTCATCTAGATTTAAGCTTTCAGCTAGCTTTTCATCTAGTTTTACTAAACACACGCCGTAGCTACCCCCACCTTGAAAAGTATAGTTATACCAATAATATCACAAATTTACAATGCGATTTGCAAATTCTCATGCCAAACCTTTTGGGAATTCTAATTGTTATATAAGTTCCTCCATGTTATGAAAAAAATTAATCTCTAATGTCATTTATATAAGACACTCTTAATTGAATTACACATATCAATAAAATTGATTAAAATTAGTTAATTTTGAGTCAGTTTATTTGTGTTTAAAAAAAGTACCTTTTAAAATTGTTTTAAAAAATTAATTTTATTTTAGAGATTCTTTAAATTTTCATTTGGCTATAATAATAGAAAATATTTTATTTGCCACAATTAATGTTTTTACATTGTTAAAAAGTTTTCCCTCTTCTACTTTAACTATGTTTTTCAAGAAGTAAAACAACTCTGTACTTCTTGAAAAAAGTAAAAAAAACTAATTATTTTCTGATTCCGCTTTTTAAAAAAAATTAGATAAATATTTTAAAAATTCTTATAGGTAATTTTTTTAAAAAATAATTTTTTTAAAAAATAATTTTAAATAAATGTGCTCTTTATTGGAGTTTCAAAAAATAATTCACTTTTTATTTTTATTCTTATTTAATATTAATAATTAACTCAACTATTATTTATAAATGAAAAATTAATAAAAGTAAATAATAAAAAAGTTAATAAATACTATCTTGAAATTATAAAGTGTCATATAAAAAAATTGTCAAAACTTATAAAAAGTGCCTTATAAAAAAAATTGGAAGGAGTAATAGAAAAATAAATCAATAATAAAGGCACAGCTTGTAGAAAATAAGATTGAGTTCCTGAAATATTATGATATTATATAGAAGTATATCCCATATTTATAATTAAAATTTTCAAAGTGCGATTAAAAAAAGATACATAAACGAAGAAATGGAAGGTAGTTGTTAATTAGTTCGATTCACCGACGATGAGGAGTTGATTCACATGCGCCAAGGAGAAGAAATAAACAAATGATTTCGTGAAAACAGTACCAAGGAAAAGGTATATAAATTAAAATAAGCACAAGTAAAAAACAAAAGTTTTGTTGGCAAACAAGAAAAAGATATTAGAAATACAATAATGATAAGCGTACAACAATATACGTACAATCTTTCTACCATACAGGGTTTTTTTTTTTGAGCCCCCCTCCTCGTTTTTTAGTAGCCCCCTCCCCGTTATTTTTAGCCTTTTTCTTTTTCTTTTTTAAAAAATAGTTTTTATTTTTTATTATATTATATTTATTTATCTTATTAAATAAAAATATAGATCAAGAAATATAATAAATAATCACACAAAATTTGTGTTAATTAGTCATGTTAACACGAAGTTAATTATGTGTCTCAAAACGGTGAACATATTAAAAAATGAGGTTAATGGTGTTTCCATTCGTGGTTAATATAAAAAGATTTTTGGTTAATTAATTTTGTGAGGTTAATTGCAATCCCTGTTAACACGAGGTTAATTATGTGACCAGAAACGGTGAACAAATTTAAAAATGAGGTTAATGATATATCCATTTATGGTTAACATAATAAGATTTTTGGTTAAATGATTTTGTGAGGTTAATTGCAACTTCTGTTAACACGAGGTTAATTATGTGTCCAGAAACGGTGAACATATTTAACTCTAAAAATGAGGTCAATGGTGTATCCAATTGTGGTTAACAGAATAAGATTTTTGGTTAATTGATTTTGTGAGGTTAATTGTAATTTCTGTTAACAAGATGTTAATTATGTGTCCAAAAACGATAAACATATTTAACCCTAAAATGAGGTTAATGGTGTATCCATTTGTGGTTAACAGAATATGATTTTTGGTTAATTGATTTTATGAGGTTAATTGCAACTCCTGTTAACACGAGGTTAATTATGTGTCTAGAAACGGTGGACATATTTAACCCTAAAAATGTGGTTAATGGTGTATCCATTTGTGGTTAACAGAATATAATTTTTGGTTAATTGATCTTGTGAGTTTAATGCAACTCCTGTTAACACGAGGTTAATTATGTGTCCAGAAACAGTGAACATATTTAAAAATGAGGTTAATGGTGTATCCATTTGTGGTTAACTGAGTGAGATTTTTGGTTAATTGAATTTGTGTGGTTAATTACAACTCCGGTTAACTCGAGGTTAATTATGTGTCCAGAAACGGTGAACATATTTTTAAATAAGGTTAATGATGTATACATTGGCGGTTAACAGAGTGAGATATTTGGTTAATTGATTTTGTGAGGTTAATCGTGTGCACAGAAACGGTGAATGAAATAGTATATTTGGTTATTAGCATCAAAATAGAATAATGATGATAAGAAATTTATGTTAACCCATAAAAAAACACACATTTATTGTACTTCTTGGTCTATATTTTTATTTAATAAAAAAATAAATAATAATAAATATATTAATAAATTAAAAAAATAAAAACTATTTTAAAAAAGAAAAAAGGTGAAAAGTAAAAAAAAAAAAAGAACAGCAGTGGGAAGGAAGACCACAACATAATTAACCTCGTGTTAACAAAAATTGCTATTAACCTCACAAAACCAATTAACCAAAAATCTTATTCTGTTAACCACAAATGGATACACCATTAACCTCATTTTTAAATATGTTCACTGTTTCTGGATACATAATTAACCTCGTGTTAACGAGAGTTGCATTAACTTCACAAAATCAATTAACCAAAAATTATATTCTATTAACCACAAATGGATACACCATTAACCACATTTTTAGGGTTAAATATGTTCACCATTTCTGGACACATAATTAACCTCGTGTTAACAGGAGTTGCAATTAGCCTCACAAAATCAATTAACCAAAAATCATATTTTGTTAACCACACATGGATACACCATTAACCTCATTTTAGGGTTAAATATGTTTATCGTTTCTGAACACATAATTAACATCGTGTTAACAGGAGTTGCAATTAACTTCACAAAATTAATTAACCAAAAATCTTATTCTATTAACCACAAATGAATAAACCATTAACCTCATTTTTAGAGTTAAATATGTTCACCGTTTTTGGACACATAATTAACCCCGTGTTAACAGGAGTTGCAATTAACCTCACAAAATCAATTAACCAAAATCTTATTCTGTTAACCACAAATAGATACACCATTAACCTCATTTTTAAATATGTTCACCGTTTCTGGTCACATAATTAATCTCATGTTAAACGGGATTGTAATTAACCTCACAAAATTAATTAACCAAAAACTTTTTCTATTAACCACAAACGAAAAACACCATTAACCTCATTTTTAATATGTTCACTGTTTTGGGACACAGAATTAACCCCGTGTTAACATAAATGATTAACACAAATTTTATGTGATCATTTATTGTATTTATTGATCTATATTTTTATTTAATGACATAAACAAATATAAATAAATATAATAAAATAAAAATTAAAAACTATTTTTTAAAAAAGAAAAAGAAAAAGACTAAAAAAAACGGGGAGGGGGCTACTAAAAAAACGAGGAGGGGGGCTAAAAAAAAACCCTAGATGGTACGTATATTGTTGCACGCTTATCATTATTGTTAAAAATATGCACAAGCAGCTCAGGAAAGATCTAGAAAAGCAACGAGAGTTCTGTATTGGAGTAGCGGAATTGGTGAAGGGGAATTAGTAATAATTTACTCAGTATCTTAATGTTTTCATTGATTATATCATCCAAAAGTAAACTGTATAAACCACCTCCACCAATGTCCAAAGACGTCTTTTACGGGGACTCTAGTGGAATCCAGCCATTGCCAGCGGTTGACTGAGTTGCATCCTCATTCTAGAAGCGTCCATTGTTTTTTCATAGCAATTCAGTGCTTTATTTTCCTTTTCTGTATGGTTAACTGCAAGTGGAATATATATTAGCGGAGTTCTATTATACATACACAAACACCTTAATTATGTAATATATATAGTCACCAAATAAAAATATTTATATATCATTTCACACTTATCTTTTTTATTTATATTTATCTTTTAATTGTACATGATATTATATAAATGGTTATATAATATCATATTTATCATTTTACACTTATCTTTTTTATTCATATTTGATGCGAGGCAAGGCTAAAAAATAAAAAAGCATACCAATATATACGGTATATCATCACTGTGCCGCAGACCATTTGTTTCTTTTAAAACGGAAATGTTTCTTGTCCCGCAAATAGTGCCTACTACAAAAATCCCGCACTTCACTTTTTCTATTTGCACCCCTTTTTCTTTTCTCACCCCTTTTTTAAATTCTTTTTTCTTAAAAACCGTTTTTTTAACTTTTTCTTTTATTAAAAAAAGATTTTTTTACATTTTAATTTTATTATTATATTTATTTTTATTTATTTATCTCATCAAATAAAAATATAGATAAAAAATACAATTAAATAATCATATAAAAATTATGTTAATTAACATGAGGTTAATTATATGTCCCGAAATAGTGAATATATTAAAAAATGAGGTTAATGGTGTTTCCGTTTGTGGTTAACAGAGTAGGATTTTTTTGTTAATTTCAACTCCTGTTAACACCGGGTTAATTATGTGGCCAGAAACGGTGAATATATTTGTAAATGAGGTTAATGATGTATACAATAGTGGTTAACAGAGTGAGATATTAGGTTAATTGTGTGCACAGAAACGGTGAATACAGTGAGATATTTGGTTAATTGAATTTGTGGGGTTAATTGTGCATACAAAAATGGTGAATGTAGTAGTATATTTGGTTAATAAATTAAAAAATTAAATAAAAACTATTTTTTAAAAAAATTAAAAAATAAAAATAAATCAATAATTTAGTTAATTATATTTATGAGGTTAATTGTGTACACAGAAATGTTGAATAGAGTAGTAGATTTGGCTAATAAATTTAAAAACAAATAAAAACTATTTTTTTGAAATAAAACTTAAAAAAACAAAAAACTATTTTTAAAATCAAAAAACGAAAAAAAAGAAAAGGGAGGGGGACCGCGTACAGTGCCGCGGTACAGATGCGGTAGGCACTGTACACGGTACGTGAATCGCGACCCCTTTTAAAAAATGAATTGGAAAGAAAATATTCTACATCTTTTATACCTTGATTTAATATGTAAAAATAATATGATCTTGATTTTACTTTTATATTAATTATACTTTTTTTAACATCCATTTTTTTCAACTCCAATTTTACACTTTCAACTCTAATTTTTTTTGTGTGTGAAAGTTGCTTCTTTTCAATTATGATTTTTTTTTTCACATTCACGTTAATTAAATATATATCCCTCCTTTCACATTTGTTTTTTAATATTTTTGTGTAAATCGAATATATTCTTCAATCCATAACTAGAAATCAATCCCCGTCAAGATATAGAAATTACTCAACTGGATTTTATCTTTTCTAACAAAATCTTTTTCATTCACAAGATGGAACACTTGTCAAGATCTTTAAGAGATCAAATTATATGCCAATTAGGCTAGATTTTATTGATTTTTATTTTTCTTTAATTTCTATTACATCAATTTATTACTTTTAGTTTTTTAGTTTTTTTTTACTTTCTATCTCTCTTCCTTCAATTTTTTTTTTTCAAAACAATATTAAAAAGTATTTGGAGATGCTACACTAACGGTACTTTTTTGTTTGGTAAAACGCCATATTATCATTATTGTGCATGGCGGTATGACCTCCATACTATCTCTTGCTATGGCTGTTACTAGAATGTCCTATCCACAATTTAAAGAAGCACAATATTGGCCAAACAACCAACTACGCTTTTCTATATAAACCCACCACACTACCCACCGATTTTCAACTATAGCCAAGTTAAGCATCAAATTAAGTTGATATAACTCTAGCTACCTAATTACCATCTCCTTTTTCTATATCCTTGGAATCTTCTTACAAGTAATAAGCTTTCAATATTTCAGCTAGCTAGCTAGCTACCATGGCTCCAAGCTTAACCAAAAATGCGGCCCTAGATGCAATGGGTCTCGTCGACGGTAGTTTACCTTTGTCCATAGCCTTAAAAGGGACAAGTTTTGTTGCTAATGGCCACCCTTTTCTCACAGAAGTCCCTGCAAACATAATAGCTACCCCTTCACCCTTTCTCTATTTGAAATCCATGGATGCTAATGCTATTGCTAAGAACACAGTCGGTTGCTTCGTGGGATTCGACGCTGACGAACCCAAAAGCCGCCACGTGGTTCCAGTTGGCAAGCTCAGGGACATTCGGTTCATGAGCATATTCCGGTTCAAAGTATGGTGGACCACTCACTGGGTTGGAAGTAACGGGCACGAGTTAGAGCACGAAACCCAAATGTTAATCTTGGACAAAAATGACTCATTAGGACGCCCTTACGTTTTGTTACTGCCAATAATTGAAGGTTCGTTCCGAGCCTCTCTCCAACCCGGTTTGGATGATTACGTGGACATGTGTGTGGAGAGTGGTTCCACACGTGTCTGTGGGTCCAGCTTCAGGAGCTGTTTGTACATCCACGCTGGCGATGACCCATACCGTTTGGTGAAAGAGGCGATGAAGGTCATAAGGGTCCATTTGGGGAGTTTCAAGCTTCTTGAAGAGAAAACCCCACCATGTATTGTGGACAAGTTTGGTTGGTGTACTTGGGATGCGTTTTACTTGAACGTGCATCCCGAAGGGGTGTGGGAAGGTGTGAAGGGCCTCGTGGAGGGTGGGTGTCCTCCAGGGATGGTCCTAATCGATGACGGGTGGCAGTCTATTTGTCACGATGAGGATCCCATAACGGACCAAGAAGGGATTAACCGAACCTCTGCAGGGGAGCAAATGCCCTGCAGGCTAATAAAATTTGAGGAAAATTACAAATTCAGGGAGTACCTTAGTCCGAGTGGGACGGGTATGGGTGCCTTTATTAGGGACCTGAAGGAGCAGTTTAAGGGCGTGGAGCAGGTGTATGTTTGGCATGCGTTTTGTGGGTATTGGGGTGGGATCAGACCCAACGTGCCAGGGATGCCCGAGGCTAAGGTGATTGCTCCGAACCTGTCTCCGGGGCTGCAGATGACAATGGAAGATTTAGCGGTGGATAAGATCGTGAATAACGGTGTGGGGCTTGTGCCACCGCATCTAGCTCACCACATGTACGATGGGTTGCACTCACATCTGGAATCGGCAGGAATTGACGGTGTCAAGGTTGACGTCATACACGTAAGTTTTGTGCAAAAAATATTTCTTTCTCAGTTATATTTAGAAAAATAATTATTATAATGCTAAAAAAAATGAAGTGTAAAAGTTACTATAAAAGATTTAAGTGAGAAAATAACAAATTTATACTTTTTCACCGGTTATACTATATAGGAGTGGTTATATTTTCACACCAAAATAATTTTATACTATTTCTAGAATGTTTTGTTTTACGGTACAAAATAATGATTTTGTAGAATTTGATCTTAAGTTATTTTTATCCAATCTGTTTTATACAACATGTATCATTTATTTCAACTATTAATTTTTAAAATTAATTTTACTTAACTGTAAATTAAAGAGACACTTTCACAAATTTTTTTTATATAAAAAGAGAGAAAATGGCTGATTAATTTAAAAGTCATTTTCTGTTTTATTTTTTTAATTTTAATTAGTACAATATTTCGTATTTATTTTATAAAAGGCTGTTTAATTTAAAATTTATTTCCTATTTTTTAATTTTAATTATAAAATAGGAAATAAAAAAATATTTTGTGAAAATAAACTGTACTAATTTATCTCTTTTTATATAAAAAAGAGGTGGTGATATGTTTTTTTTATACGTGGGAATATAACCACTCTTGAAGATATTAATTAATTGACAAAAATATAATTGGAAATTGGATAGGATGTTGAGTGAGATTAAGCAGCATGTCTTGATACTTTTGGCATTTGTGTGCTAGTATAATAGGAAGAAACATATACATACACAGCTATGGTGGTTGATTGCAGGGTTGAAACTTGAAAACCATTTGTCTCAACTAGAAATGGTCTGTCGTTAAAAGTGTCTCTTTCCCTTGCATCTTGTACCCTTCATAAGGCCGAGTCCGGTGAGTACACAAGGACCTTGCTAATTGCTATATTAGTATCACAAACTAATCAAGGAGGTTCAACTTTTGGAAGATTCATGTATTTGTTCCCATCAAAATGGCTTTTGTTTTCTACAACCTTCATTTTTGTTTTGAATTTGATAGACTTCTTGTTACCTTTGCTGACTGTGGTTTTCTCACCCAGTAAATTTCAACTGCACATTTGTCGTTAAAAACTTTTTTTTTTGTCCACTTGTTATTAAAAACGTATTTTTTATTTTTGGTCGAAAGTTATTAAAAACATAATTTTTTTTTTAATTTCTTGGGTTTGGGGAATTTTTTTTGTCTATGATGAGTTGGGTAAATAAATACTATTAGGCCCAAAAATTCCATAAAGCCAGTTCTATGTATAAGTTGGGCCTCTTGTCGAGATCATAGACAAGCGATTTTTTTAAACAAAAAGCAAATAATTAAAACTAAGATATTTGACAAAAAAAAACTAAGATTAAAATAGAGATGTTCATAATTATGTTGATGATTTAAAGTGTAATAATTGGTCATTTGCATTTTGCAGTTGCTTGAGATGCTATCTGAGGAATACGGTGGCCGTGTTGATCTTGCCAAAGCTTATTACAAAGCACTCACTGCTTCAGTGAAGAAGCATTTCAAAGGCAATGGAGTCATTGCCAGCATGGAGCATTGTAACGACTTTTTTCTCCTTGGCACAGAATCCATAGCCCTTGGGCGCGTAGGTAAGCATCCATTCCATTGATTCCAATAATAACAATAACATTACATCAACACTCTCTCACACCCATATTCTATCTTCATATATAAATTAATATTTTGACCAATTGATTATTTACAGGAGATGATTTTTGGTGCACCGATCCCTCTGGAGATCCAAATGGTACATATTGGCTCCAAGGGTGTCACATGGTGCATTGTGCCTACAACAGCTTGTGGATGGGGAATTTTATTCACCCGGATTGGGACATGTTCCAATCCACTCATCCTTGTGCCGAGTTTCATGCAGCTTCTAGAGCCATCTCTGGTGGACCCATTTACGTTAGCGATTGCGTTGGAAAGCACAACTTCAAGTTGCTCAAGAGCCTTGTTTTGCCTGATGGCTCTATTTTGCGTTGTCAATATCATGCACTTCCTACACGAGACTGCTTATTTGAAGACCCCTTACATGACGGCAAAACAATGCTCAAGATTTGGAATCTCAACAAAGTGAGACCCTCTCCTTTAATTCTATAACATAAACAGTAATTTTCCTTTTCAATTGATTTAGGTTAGGTAGAGATTGTAATAGATTTAATGTATGTTTAGTTTACATAAAAACCACGTTTTAAACATAAATCCAGACCAATACTACTCTATGTAGCATTTATCTAGATCCACGTTAGAAAACATGTATTCTAATACATAATTTAAATATGTTAAACAAAAGTGAATTAAATTTAATGTCATACAAATGATTTCCGTTTTCATAAAATTCATAACATTTTTTTGTTTCCTTAATTTATAACAGTACACGGGTGTTTTGGGTCTATTCAATTGCCAAGGAGGTGGATGGTGCCCTGTGACACGGCGAAACAAGAGCGTCTGTGAATTTTCACATACAGTGACATGCTCAGCGAGTTCTGAAGATATTGAATGGAGCAATGGGAAACGCCCAATGTGCACCAAAGGGGTGGATGTTTTTGCTGTATATTTGTTCAAGGACGACAAGCTGAAACTCATGAAATCCTCTGACAAATTCGAAGTTTCACTTGAGCCATTTAGTTTTGAGCTATTCACAGTGTCTCCAGTGACAGTGTTTTCTAAAAGGCTAATTCAATTTGCTCCAATTGGATTAGTAAACATGCTTAACTCAGGTGGTGCCATTCAGTCCTTAGAGTTTGGTGATCACGCAAGCCTGGCCAAAATTGGTGTAAGGGGTTGTGGAGAAATGAGGGTGTTTGCATCAGAGAAACCAATTAGTTGCAAAATAGATGGGGAGGCTGTGGAATTTGATTATGAGGACAAAATGGTTAGGGTCCAAGTTCCGTGGCCTAGTTCTTCAACATTGTCAATGGTTGAGCTTTTATTTTGATCCCTATAACAAGGTTAACTTGGGATCCTTTGATGATGTATTGGCTCTCTGCTTTAAGTAAATAATAATAACAATCATGTTTTTCTTTTAATCATTTTTAACTTTCTTTGTTGAGTGGTAAGTGGTAATTAACTATGAAAATAACAAGAAGGAATTTAAATTGTGAAAAATGATTCATTCTTGAACTATATCTGACCAAATCAATTACAAGCAATAATTGATAACTTTCCAAGCTAATAATCAATTCTAACTACCTACTTAACTAGGTAATTAAGAAGTGAAATTTGGGCTTGACTAGATATAAGAGTTCATTAAGTGATTGAGCAAATTGGGCTTAACTAGCTAGATATAAAGTACATTAAGTGGGTTTGGTACTCTTGTGGCTGAGCAGAACTAGTCAGGATCCTGTTTTACCCTTGTAAGGGAATGCATGTCATACTCATACATTCCTCAGTTGAAATGGATGTGATGTGATGAAAGGGAGTATAAATGTAATGGTCTTGAGACAATAGTTCAACACAAACTAGGTGATAACTTAATTCCACATGTTTAGTTCTCCCATGGGATATGGGGTTATGAATAGCAAATTTGTTGCTGGCTGGAGTTGGAGAACAGGTATATGGGGATGATACACCTAGTAATCACCGCGAGGGGAAGCAAGAAACTAGGTCAATTATATACTTAAAAAAAATTTTTGTGTGAAATAGAAAAAATATGTTAAATATTTTATGAATCTAAAATAGTACTGCAAGTGGAAGTAGTAATGAAATGTACATTATATCCAATAAAATAGTAATTGTAAATGTTAGCATATGTAAGAAACAAAATTGTAAATGAATATATTAATGATCAAGCAACCAAAAAAAATAAATATTTTTTTCCTGTTTTAATATCTTCTTTTTAACCAAATAGTGCTATTGGTCACATCGAAAGTAAACTATATGATCCTATACAAGACTTTACTGTTAAAGAATAATTAATTAAATAATGTGACTCATGTGAAATATATTTATGAGTCTATATGCGATTTAACAAAATAAAGGGATTTATTGGTTAATACGAGAAGTTATTTTTTGAAATCTCTAAAAACTTATAGTAACCAACTTAATATGAGAATTGGTAAATAAAAAGAAATAAATGTTCGGTCTCTACCATGAAAATTACTATTAACCATTAAGAAAGAGTGTGAGGAAGAAAGAAAGACAAAGAGACTTGTTAGGAAAAAGGAGATTGAAAAACTTATTCTCATTAGAATTCTTATGGATCAAAGTAAGTTCTCATTCAACATGTTAAATTAAATGTTTTACATAAGTCTCGATAATTTTTAAGGCCACTAAAAGATTTAATCCAAGTTTTGATTCAATTACTATCATTATCTCTATCAATAATATTAATCAGATTGGGGTAATGTCGTTTTATGGTTTGAATGGGGATTGAGCTTTTTAAAGATAAAAATGACCAAGGTTTGGATTAGGAGTACCTCCAAAAAGAGCAAGTTCTAGGCCACGTAATCCAAGATGTTTGGTCTCAGTAGCAGGCCATGCTATATTGCTATGCTACCTACTTTCCAAGCTACCTTTGATGTTACAGGAGACGGGACAATGGATAGAGAGCCAAAATATGAGTTAAGGACTTAAGGTTGTTATTTAATGTTTTCCTTAGTTTTTTTTTATTAATTTGAGATAATTAAAATGATGACTTTAATAACATGTAAGCATTCCATCGTCTTCTTCTTTGTTTTTTTCCTTCACTAACTTCACTAACTTGATTAAAGCACGAATTACATTGGCATTATGGAGGAAATTAAACAAAAGTTAATTTGAGGGACTAAAAGTAAATGAAAAATGTTAGTAATGAGAAATCAAAATAGTTTTTTGGTTTAAGATTTTTTTTTTAATTTCTATTTCCTTATCTCACTCCTTCCTAAATGCATATGTAACATGTTTTTTTTATAAATTTTATGTATATAATATATCTTCCATACAACAAAGATTGATAAATTATAAAAAAATTGAGAAAATTAACATATTTTGGAGAAATTTTTCAATTTATTTAATCTTTTAAATTGTAGATAATTTTAAGCTATTTAAAAGTAAGGCCATTAAAAAGTCTACAATTCTCCATGTTATGATCAGATTGCTATCATTTTCTCTACCAATAATCAGATATTGAGGGCACGTAATGTCGTTTGTTTATGGTTTAATAAATATCATGAATTGGGCTTTTTCGAAGATGAAAAATTGACCAAGATTCAAATTTGGACTTGGACTAGCTTAAAAAAGAACAAGTGTCCAAGTAAGTGAGACAAGACTTTGATCAGTTGGGAACTGATCACATGGAAATATTGATTCATTGGTGTTTGGTTACTGGGGGCATTAGACTTAGACCAGTCTACGTTCCTGAAACAGGTGATATATAGACCAGTCTATGTTCATGCCGAGACAGGTGTGACTGTGAACATGACCATGGCCAAGGGGTGCTAGTGCATGAACTGAGATTTTAAGTTCTTGTGTTTTCAAACGGCACTTTGTTTGCCCTTAAATTCAAGGGATCCGGATCATCTCCAATATTCAGAGGGTCTAGTAAGAGAGAAAAAGAATCATACATGCACTTTAATTATTGAAGCGAAAAAGCTAAATCTACATAATACAACGCTACCATGTTTTTACACCGGAGCACCATAGCCTTTTGTCTTATTCATTTTTTTTCTCTTATTTTTTTTGCGTCTCCTCTTTTTTTTTAAATAGTTTTTATTTTTTTATTTTATTGTTATATTTTTTATTTATTTATCTGATTAAATAAAAATAGATATCAAAATAAATGATTACATAAAATTTGTGTTAATCATTCATGTTAACACGAGGTTAATTATGTGATAAAAAACGGTGAACATATTTAAAACTGAGGTTAATGGTATATTCATTTATGGTTAACAGAGTACAATTTTTGGATAATTCATGTTGTGATGTTAATTGCAACTCTTGTTAACACGAGGTTAATTATGTGTCCAGAAACGGTGAACATATTTAAAAATGAGGTTAATGGTGTATACATTGACGGTTAACAGGGTGAGATTTTTGGTTAATTGAATTTGTGCGGTTAATTGTGTGCACATAAACGGTGAATGAAAAAATATATTTAGTTATTAGCATCAAAATAGAATAATGATGTTAAGAAACTTATGTCAACCCTTCAAAAAATACATATTTATTATATTTCTTGGTATATATTTTTATTTAATAAAATAAATAATAATAATAAATATATTAATAAATTAAAAAAAATGAAAATTATTTTTGGAAAAAAAAGAAGTAAAAAAAAGGAAAAAAAGTAAAAAAAAAGAAGGGACGGAGACCACAACAGTGTGGTACAAACAGTGTACCACACTGTAGTGGTACGTGAATCGGAACTAATAGTGAATATTTAATTCGCCTTAAATAAAGTTGGGTTAATTCAAATTTTGTATAAAGAAAAAAAAATCTATTAAAATAGTTAATAAAGTCCATGGATGTTTTATGCTCAAGGTAAAATTGCTATAAAAAAAATGGAGACGAGGGTCGTCATCCAATAATAGCGTTTTGGGCAATTTTATTTTATTCTGCTCAATGTGGACTGTGGTCTGTGGAGATGGTATTAACAACAGATCCATACTAATATCATATTCTGAAAGGGTTTATTTTAATAGTTTCAATAATGTAAAAAAGTTTTAAACTATTATTTAATATTATATTTATCATATTATTATTTTTTATGAATATATCATATTATTTATTAAATTCATAACATATGATGTGTTATATTTATTAAATGATGTGGTACCAAATCATTAAATAATAATATGTTTTTTTAAATTTTTTTTTTGTTTTATTTGAGTTGATTCAAGTTCACATCTTAATTCAATTGTGTTAATTTGACATATCTATATGATTAACATATAATATTTGCTTACTATATTAAACTTTGTTTGAAAATCTTTCAGGTATCATGATATTATACACTATTGAGGTTTTCACTTAATGGAAATGCGATAAAAGTATTAGTTGTGGGACCGATCTAAAGGAAATTGTTAGTAATCCTCCTTATTTTGTTAAGGCACCAAAGTTTAAGACACTGTCCAAAATAACCTCAAACTTAAGAGGGGATGGATTAAGTATGTATAAGTTTTCAAGAAATGGATAATGCTTGCATTCAATTTGATGCTAATGAACTATGGATGTGATTTGAACAAGAATTAAAGACACTATTAACTTACTCTCGAAGCTTAATCAAAATCAATAAATGGGGATGAAAAATAGGATAATCATACAAAAAGAAAAATAAATTTAAAATAATGGGATAAGAGAAATGCAAATCAAGATTTATATCGGTTTAGTGACCGCCACTTTGACCTACATCTAGTCCCCTAAGCTTAAAGCCTGAGATTTAGCCACTATAGTATTGAGAATATAAATTCTTTATAATAGATACATGTAGTATATTAGGCCATGAAAATATTATATGTTTTATAAAATAATAAATTAATAGTGATTAATCAACAAATATTTATCTTTATTTATCTAAAGAAAATTAAATTAAATAAAAAAATTAAAATTTCTCAAAATCAGTTTTTTATCAACTTTTTTTATCAGTTTTCCACCAATTTAAAGCCAACAAGTTATTTTTCTATTAAATGGATCAAACACCTAATATCCAGTCCAATTTTTGTAACCATGTTAGTCGACAAACATATTTTGCTTTTTTATTTATTTTTAACTTTTACTTATCAACAATATTTGTTAAGGAAACCATGAAGTAATCGTAACTGGATCGATCCTTACTCCGTATCTTTGAAGAAAGTTATGCACAATATTATACAATATCTAAAAATTTAATAATTAATTCTTAAAATTAATTCATTTTTTAAGAGTAATAAACTAAATGTTGTAATTTAAATATTTTATTTTTAATCAGAATATATACCTTCATTCATATTATGGTTTTAATTATGAATTTAATGAAATATTCAACTATTTAAATTATCTAATTTAATAAAGTGCTATGTTTTGTATCCGGATTTTTTTTTTACATATTGTATTTTTTGAGATATGTTATTTATATTGATAGCATTAAGCTTATAAAAAATACATTAAAAAAAACATAATATATTCCTTAAATGACTACTTGAAAATATCTCAAGTGGTGTTCTATTAATATTCTGTGAGCTAATCAATATATAGATGTTCTAGAACTAAGAAATAGGGAAGGTTCTACAACCTTATTTCCCCTAGTACACTTGGTTATGTCTCCTCCTTTCCTTAAGAAGGTAAAGCAACTAGCTAGAGATCCTTTTATAGTATTTAAGTGCATTAGATCGATAATAATACATTGAAATGGTTTGAATTGATTGAGGACTAAAAAATAGTTTTAGCAATAGAAGAATCATGGTTAGTAGATATAAGAAAATAAATATTGGATTTTGACAATATATAGAATAAAACATGTATCATTAAGTATTAAACAAAACTCCCTAAAATAAGTATTAAATAAAATAAAAAAACCCACATGGAAATTTAGTTTTACAACTTTGATTAACACAAATGAAAGGGTTAATGCATGTTAAAGGGATTAGACAACCACATTGTTAAGTTTATAAAAATAGAAGATTTTTTATTTGAATTTGAAAAATTCAAAGAGTTAGACTCGAAATTCTAGGTTGCATTATTTATGGTAGATTTTTAAATTTTTTTCAAACCTGACAAGTTAGCTGATAGGTTATAACACAAAAATAGAAGGGGCCTTGATTTTTCAATTTAACAATCACATTACTTATTAAAAAACTAAAAAAAATTAATAAAGTCACTTAACTTCTTTTAAATTTAGTGGCTTATATCACAGGACATTAGTAATTTCACTCAATATCTACATGAATAATATTTAAATTTTCTATTAAATTGCATTTCATAATTTCACTTATAAAACACTTTTTTAATCCTTCATATACTTATTTTTAATTTATAAATGGCTAATAAAAAATTAAGTAATTGAGGGGTAACATTTTATTAGAGATAATATTGTTAATTAGGAATTAGTTAGTTGGTTAGAATATTAGTTATGAATTAGTTGGTAATATTGGTAAGTCATTGTTCCTCCTTTCATTTCTATTATTAATATAGAATTCTATTTTCATCTCTAACATATTTCCTATTTTCTCTGTACCATGAAATTCAACATGGTATCAGAGTATTGGTACCCACTTGACCATTTATCCGGTGCACCTTTTTCTTTTCTTTCATTTTCATTTTCATTATTGCCAACACTTGCCCATCCAGTGCAGTCTGTCTTCCATTCTTGAAGCCTCTTGTTATTTGCTATTGGTAAAATTCTTTGAAGATCATATGGTTTCTTGGTCCCAGAAAATATCTTTCCCACCCAGCGGAACATTATTATTATTTTCTCTATCATCAGAGACTCACTAGCATGGCTCCCAATTAGCCTTCAAGAAAAGAGTTCAATCCCACAGATGATTTTTCTCATATGCTTTTGGAGTTGGTAGCCCACCATCAAAATCATTTAACAAAGCCTCATCAGCCATTATTCAACCATGTAAAGCACTGTCAATTGCGTGCACACTACATAAAATCTTTCTGTTTTCTTCTTGTAGCAGATGAGCTCGTTTTGTCTCTTTCCAGTCTACCAAAGTGTAACTTTCAGAAGCGAGAGGTAAATGAAAAGATCTCGTTTTGTTTGGCTGTAAAAAAAATCAATAAAAAAAATCCCTCTGCCCGTGCGTGTGCTGCCCTCTGAAGTCTGAAGTACCCTTGCTGCTTCGCGTTTCGCCTGTTTCTCGTGCTGCTTGGCGGGTGACGTGGCGCATCAACAGGTCGTCCGCAGCAGCAGGTTCCGGCGGTGCGTCTGCATCAGGCACTAAAACGCACCGCCACTAAAACTCTTATGCACGTTGGGCATTCTGGTTCTCAGGCACCGTTCTCGTTCTCGTGCATTCTCAGGCACTGTCTCTAAAAGGCGGCACCTTTTAGAAATTATTTTCCTTAGCGCAGAAGGAGAAGGTGGGAGTATTGTCTGAGATATTTCAGTGAAAAGTGATATCTGTGGTATTGATATTGGTAATGTCTGTTTCTTGGCTGATACGCTTTCTCTGTTTTTCAGTCAAATACATTATTGCCCATTGCCCAACAAGTGTTTGATGTTCTACTTCATTAATTGTTCCGTTATTGTCCACCCTCTTTCATGGATCTATTTTGCACATGAGTAGTGGCCTTTGCGCCTTTTCTTTTGGCCGATGTGTTTCCGGCATTTCTCACTGTGAGCATTGTTAAAGATTGATATTTGCTTCTCCGTGGTTGATGGTTAAGCTGATGGTTAAGCGTTGAAATTTGGTTTTGCTTCTTTCTTGAGTGGTTAAGCATTATGGTTAGCTTCTGCTCTTAGATTGTTAAGCATGTAGCTTCTACCTTATTATGGTGGTTAAACATTGGAGATTTGAGCTTCTGCCTATGGTGGTTAAGCATTGAAGATTTGAGCTTCTGCAATGTGGTTAAGCTTTTGCCTAAATTTGGCATTGATTTTTAGAGGCCTATGGAGCCCATTTCATGGTATTTGTTATACCATTTTCATTGTATTTTTTGTTCATCTCAAGCTTGAAGTGCTAGCACTTCCAGCTTGCGGGGGCTGTTAGAGATAATATTGTTAGTTAGGAATTAGTTAGTTTGTTAGAATATTAGTTAGGAATTAGTTGATAATATTGGCTATATAAGCCCTTGTTCCTATTGTAAAATCAATCTTTTCATTTCTATTATCAATACACAATTCCATTTTCATTTCTAATATATTTCATATTCTCTCTCTATACCATGTAATTCAACACATTTTGATCATGCAACTTCTTTGTGATAAACTCACCTTTTGGACCTCTAATATATAAGCATTTATCCGTGTTCATCGATATCATAACTCATTTTCTATACATAATCAATGTATTGATTGTTTTTAGCATGATTTCAAAGACAATGGAGTGAATGAAAGTAGAAAAGCAACAACAAATTAGAATGAACAACAATGTCGATATTTAACTATAGGTCAGCCTTTCCTGTATTTGTTTTGATTGGAGAAAATGTTTATTGCTAATTAAGTGGGTATTATAATTTTAGATGTTCAATTTCATAATCAATTCTCAATGTATTGGATCATTAGTGTATCCGGTCAATCTTTAATGTTTTTTAAATTACTATTTTCTTAAATCCACTTAAATTTTTATTATATATATAAAATTTGAATTATAAGATTATCCCTATTTTAGTAAACATAAATGGAATTTCAGAGAGTAAACTATTTTTATAGTCTTGTGAGTGTTTTAAAAGAAATTTATATATATATATATATATACACACACTGTAAGATATTTTTTGAAGTTAAGAATTAAATATTTATAAAAAATTATCTAAATGGGAAGCGATTTAGATGCAAATGGGAAGCGCCGGCCACGACACCGTCGTTAGTAGCGCGCTAAAAGGAATCATTGTTGAATTTTTTTTACATTTTTATATAGCGTCGGCCCGGACGACACTAACTTTATTAAAGAGCGTCGGTATGGCCGACACTAATGGTAAAATAAATTTTTTTTAAAATTTTTTATTTAGCGTCGGCCTTTGTAAAGTTAGTGTCGGACTGACACTAATTTCTTGTTATTTTTTCAATATGTATATAATATTTATAATATTTTACACTATATATTTCAAGAAACAAACTCAACGTAACGATAATGCTCCTTCTTGCTATCATGTAGGTTGTGGGGGTGTTCGCGGTTAGGCCGACGCTATATTGTAGGGGTGTTCGCGGTTCGGTTTGGATCAATTTTGAGGCAAAAATCATTCGATTCGATCATTGCGGTTTTATCACTTCATCATCCGATCGGTTTTAATATTTTTTAAAAATATGATCCAATCCAATTTAAATTGGATTGAATTGGATTAGTTTTCGGTTTTTTAAATGGACAATGAATATTGGATTAAAGTGATAAAATTATGAAGTAATAGTAAATATTTTCTTATTAGAACTTATATTAATTAAAATAAATATAAAATTATATAAAAAATGACATTAAACATGAAAACTAATTTAAAACTAGTTTTATATTGATATATTTAAAGAAATATTAACATAATATTAGATAATAAAATCATAAAAAATATATTAGTATAAGTATTTTTATACATATATATATACATGTATAAATATATGATTATTTTATAAGTAATAATATATGTATATATAAGTTCGGTTTGGTTTGGATTGGATCGGTTTTCAACATAGGATCCGAAAACCAATCCAATCCAATACAAAATTTCGGTTTTTGTGGTTTTCGGCTTTTTGGATTTTGGATTGATTCGATTTTCGATTTTTCGGTTCGGTTTATGCGGTTTGCATTGGATTGGATTGGATATGAACACCCTTACTATGTTGCGACGACCATGGATCTAGTGTCGGATATTTGCGACGGCCAGACCGACGTAACATAGTGTCGGTCGTAAATTATCGTCGCTACTGCATTAAGGATGAGGCTTTTAGCGACGACTGATGGGTCGTCACTAGGCCATCGCTAATTATGAAATAGAGACGGTTTTTCCCTTGTAGCGACGACTTTTGGTCGTCGCTAAAAACCGATTTTCTTGTAGTGACATGCACGTGTTAGGCTTGTACTTGTATTTGAACTATAGTAATTATTCCCCTAACTTAGTAAGATATAAACTTAAATGGTGGAACATTTACAAGGATGTGGTGAATATGCACAAAGTTGCGATAATATAGTTAGTAACCATTGAATAGAAGAAGGAATTTATTATTTATGTGGCATGCACAAATCTGTCCATCTGTCTATTTATAAAAGGTCTTTATAACATCATAAAGGGTTGTACATACTCCACGCTTTTACTCAACGAGAAAGATAGTTATTAGGGATTACTTTTCTTTTTAGCTTTTTCTAGTTGTAGATTCAATTGTTAAATTGTAACATTATTTTAAAACTTATACTTAGATTGTCTCATTTGAGTTGATTCAGGTTCACATTTTAATTCAATTATTAATTTTACATATCTATATGCTTAACACATTATTTTTGCTTACTATATATTAAACTTTGTTTGAAAATATTTTAGGTATCATGATGTTGTAAACTATTGAGGTTGTCACATAAATGGAAATGCAATAAAAGTATTAGTTGTCTAATCGATCTAAAGGAAAGGGTTTGTTGAGTCTCAATATAAATTAAGTATTCAATCTAACTCAAGACTCATTTCCCATGGTTTTAATGTTTAACAAATTTGATTGCAAAAGAAGCGGATGCTACTGAGAAAGATAATTTATTTTTATTGTTTCAGGAACTCAGAAAAGAATACATTCAAGCTAAAGCATCTACCAAATAGGATTGATCAACTCGCGGAAGAATTGAAGCAATCATCTGAAGATTGATCAACCTGCCGAAACGCATAAGCTTCCAAAAGTATGTGTGTACTAAATCTGCACTTACTAAAGTCTACGGACCTACTGAACACATACTCTTTGAATCAACATTTGATGACGTAAGTAACATGAGCAAGTGAAGAACTCTCCAAAGTGTGTGAACTCAACTATAGAATCAATCAACCTTCTGAAGAGGCGCATCATCCGAGTTGCTAAGAAGACTCTCTGAAAGATGCTCAACGAAAACACTAACAAAGTCAGAAGAACCTCTGACCTATAGAATTAACGGTCTCTAAACGTCTTCTACAAAGCGTACGCAACAAGGAAGTCTACAAAGCTCTCTCTGTGATTACGGAAAAATAGTACATGAAAAAGAACCTTTATGCCTGCTGTGTGTCAGAACGGTACAGTTTCTGTACACCTACTCTGCTCAAGATAAAGGCTATTAAAGGACTATTTGCTCATTCCTCAACGGCTATTTCACTGGATGTTATAAATAGCTTCTCACAAGTCCTTGAAAGCGTCGGCAAAAATTCTGAAAAATCATACTTTGAAGTTGCTGACCGAAAAAAGACAGAGTAAGTGATACATAGAAGAATCAAGAAAGTAGAGCTCTCCAAATCGGCGAAAAGAAGAAGAAGAGAGTTTAGCAGGAAGAGTGAAAGAGGCCAAGTCAAAAGAAAGAATTATTTAGCCTATCCAGCCTTGTACTTAGAACTTATTTTCTGTATTCTGAGTTTTACTCAGTTATCCCTTTGTACAAGAAGAACCAGAGCTTAAGTTTCTTAGAAACTTAACCTATTCGTTATTGTAAACACCATTGAGTGTCTGAGAGCCTGGAGAGGCTTGGTGGAACAAAGAATACTCGTTGAGCCTGGAGAGGCTTGTCTGCAAAAGAATACTTGTTGGGCCTGGAGAGGCCAGGTGTGCAAAGAATACTCGGTGTTAAGCCTGGAGAGGCTGGGGTAAAGAATACTTGTAATCTTGCGGGATTAGTTAAAATCCAGTTGTGTGTTTGCCCTGGGACTGGACGTAGCTCACTGGGTTAGTGGGTGAGTCAGGATAAATCTCTGTGTTAAGTTCTCTCAACCCTTTACTCTTTATTTCCCATTGCTTATCTGTTTATTTCTAACTGAGGAGGGTTCTGAAAAGTGAGTTTATAATTTGCGCTGCAAACATAACTCTGTTTATCACTCAAACCATTTTAAAGAAAATTTTATTTAACCTGCTGAAGTATTTCAGCACGATTTCGAAAACTCATTTTTCAGCAAGTAGTCTAAACGTTGAAAACTGAAGACTTAGAAGATTTCTGAAGAAAGAAGAAGAAGGTTCAAAAAGGCAGAAGATAAAAAGAAGACAGTTATTGAAGATCAGAAATAGTTTTTTGGTTAATAGAAGACGTGGCAAGCATGCACACTGCCAGCACATAGGGCTAGATGATGTGTCACATGTATATTAGTTAGCCGTTAGGATTAGGAAACTAAAAATAGGTGAACTCTTAATGTAATAAGGGTTGACAAATCACTCATACTCAAATTCTCTGAAACACCTTATACGTCCGAACTCACAGCGACAAACAGGTTACAAGGAGAAGCAAGTATGTGATGAACCCATCCATTTACTTTAATACAATTGTTCTTACATTTCATTTTTTCTTTTCTTTGTTTACATTCTGCAATTTATACTTGCATTGTTTGAAACTTATCATTTCCAGATTTCTTAAATATTGAAATTGACTTGGTAGAATTCTGTACCAATCAACATAATTTTTCCAGAAAACTTGAATTTTTGAAAGTCTTTTATAAATCAGAAGCACCATAAATCTACTTTTTTTAAAAGAGTCCCGTAAGAGGATCTGATTCTAATCCCCAGATTGTTCTTAGAATCAAAGTGATAAATTCAATTTTCGAATTTGTATTTTATCACCATAAACAGTACCTCATCCTCTTCGAGTATCATGTCTGAATCTTCTATGTTTTTATATTCAATCTCTTGTACGGCTACGGAAGCCGCTTCAAAGTTCTTTTTGAATTCTTGTTCAAAATTAACTTCGGTCTCGAAGACTGTTCTATAATATGCGGCCTCTAAGCCCGCCTCAAATCTTCTCTCAGCAGTATATATTGAGGTTCGAGCTATGAAGCTTGAAATCACTCTTCTTCTGAAATCCATCCAAAAGTAGAGGTGGTCCCTGAAGGACCAGTTGCACTTTGAATTATCAAACCATACTCAACATTGAAAAATGCCTTGTGCGGAATTTTATCAGGAATAAAACCATGTTTTTCAATTGTACAAGGTGTCTGATTCATTATCCACTTTTCACAGTTTCTTGCATTGACTGTGTCTGCTTCCACCTTGTAGTAGGTTTGATCAGCTTCAACATACTCTGGAATGTCATCATCATTCCACAAACATAATTTTTGATGAACAGTTGAAGGAACTGCCCCTACTCTATGAATCCATTCTCTCCCCAAAAGCACATTATAATTTGCTTTCGAAGGAATCACCACAAAAATAGTGGATCTTTTGACTGATCCAACAGTCACGTCAAAACACAACAATCCTTCAGATTTTGACGTCTTTCCACTGAAATCTGTAATAATCATGTTGTGTGGCATCAAATCATACTTCCTTTTGTTGAATTTCTTCAACAAAGAACTTGGCAATAAATTGATTGCCGCTCTACCATCAACCAACACCTTACTTACAATAATCCCTTCAATCTGAGCTGAATGAATAAAGGTTTGATATGAGACACCATCTCAATTGAAGGTCTATCAAACACCGCTGAATCTTGTTTGATAGCTTGTGTTGACAAACAAGTATAATAAGTTTGTGGCTCTGATGACTCATCTTCTATGAAATTATCTTTAAAACCTTTTTCATATTCCTTTTCGAATTCTGCAGGCAGAATCGAAACCACTCCACAGATATCTTCTATTCTATCTGGGAACCCAGTTTCGAAGTCATTTGTAAGTAAATCTTCCTCAACCAAAACCTTATTTTTGGGACAATACTTAACTTGACCTTTTGAAGGATTTGGGAGTATGTGGGTTGACTGGAAGCACCTTGCACTTGAATTAACTGTGCATTTTTAGCATTCAAATTCTTTGAAAATTTTGAAGAATTGCCCCTTGTTCCAATGCTGCCTTTCTATAACGTTGATTCCGCCTCCACTATGTCTTAATCATAAAAGGCTTTCCATTGAAAGAATTATTATACTGCCTAAGCACTTGTGGATTCTGTCGATACTCTTGACTATCTGTTACTCGAATCCACTTGTTAGGAGGAACATTCGAAGGAGGCACATATGTCTTAGGCTTTTGGAACATAGCAGCTTGCCCCTTAACAATTTCATAATTCTTCTAAAAAGGAGGTCTTCGAACTTCAATATTCGAAACAGGCCTCGTCACCTTCTGAATCCTTTGATTGATAGTTTGTTGATAATGCTTTTTCATTTCTGATGACTCAAAAGACTTAGCCACTAGTCTATCGAAAACTGCTCTGCAACGAGGACAAAGGGAAACATCAGCATTTTCCTCTTTCTTTCGAAGCAAGAAATCAACCAAGGTTTCATTGCTTTTTGGGAAGATATCTTTCACTTCCTTTTCGAATTCCTCAATTGCAATGTCGATTGTTGTTTTTGAGTCTATGGCAGGTTCAGCTCCTACCATGTTTATTTCAACAGTATCAACATAACTGGCGTTGACATTCAATGGATCAGAATCAACTTTCATTGCCGTTTTTTTGCTTTTCTTCAAATTTCAACCTACCTTCTTTAATGGCCTCTTGAATGAGATCCCTGAAACGAATACAACCGTTAGTCCAATGACCAAATGCATTATGAAACTTACAATATTTCTTTCTTTTTCTTTGTTCGAAATTGGGAATCTTATGATCATCACTTAGGACAATTTGTTTATCCTTTACTAAGATATCAAAGATTTCTTCAGCTTTCGATATATCAAAACCATATGTCTTCTTGGGATACTTACTTTGTGAAGTTTGATTCCCTGAATTATTATTATATGGTCTTAGGAAAGAACATGCATAAGGAGGTCCTGGTTTTAACTCAGCAACATCAATTTCGTTTACATCGAAATCTAAGTTTTCATCACTAAAATTTTCGTTAACATCAACATAGGCAATTTTATCTCTTCTTCCCATCTTTTCGATTTTCCTATGTTTTTCTTTTTCCATTTTTAACTGCTCAATTTGCCTAACTCTTTTAGCCAATTGGGCCATATCTCTCAATTGTTGATTAACAAGTTTCTTTCGAATTGAGTAGTCAAAACCTCCTGGTGCAATTTTAACTAATTCATTTTCAGGAATTGATACAAGACATCTTGCTCTCATTTGCCTAAATCTGTTCAAATAGTATTCGACAGATTCATCTGAAGTTCGTCTAACAGTAACCAAATCCATAAGACTAACTTTCGTTTCAGCTCTAAAGAATTGTTCATGAAACTGTCTTTCTAACTGGTTCCAAGTATGAATCGAACCAGGAGACAAGGTTGTGAACCATGTAAAGGCATTCTTAGTTAGGGAACTTGGAAAATACTTTCATTTTTAATTCTTCATTATTAGCTATGTCCCCACATTCTACATGATACCTTGCAATGTGTTCAATTGTTGATTCATTAACTTCTCCTGCAAACTTAGTGAACTTTGGGACTTTCCATCCCCTTGGAAACTCAGTTTGCAACACATAAGGTGTTAATGGAGAAACAAAACATAGTCTAGTGGCTTGGCCTACATCGAATCCATGTCTATTCAACACTAATTCAACTATATTTGCTATATTCGTTGCCCCCCAATATTGTTTTGCCCTATTCTTTCTAAAACCTCATCAGCATTTTGATTTCTATTCAAAATAAATGGCTGAGCATTCACATTTTGAATTGGCTCTCGAAGAATAGGTTGTTCATTATTCCCCCTTGCACCATTATTATTTCCAAGGTTCTGATTCTGGTTTTGATTAAGGCCATCATTAACTTATTGTTGGTTTTCAAGATCTGGGGGAGCCCCGAATACATCAACAATCCTATCCAATGTATTATAATTTTGATTAGTGTTTTCAATAAGTGAATTTATAATCGTTGTCAATTGAGTAGACAACATGTTAACCATTTCATGATTACTTTCATCCACTTATTGCCTAATCGAATTCAAAGCAGTATTTGTCAAAGAATTCAAAATCTGTCCTGAATTAAACCCAGAAATACCAGTTCCAAAAACGCCTAAGTTTGCAGAACCAGCGTTATTGAATGCAGGTGTCATTGTACTTGCATACATGACTGGGGCTGTTGCTTGAATAGGAGGAACAAAACTGAAGGGAAGTCCATACGGGGGAGGCCTAACACTTGCGTTTGTAACCTGTATGCCCCCACTTGATAGTGGATTTATGCTCATAGCCTGAGACCTTAAAGGATCTTCAGCCTAAGTAGTGTTGAGTGTTAGATCACGCAGATCACGGTTCACACTATTGTTATTTTCCACTCCATTAGTCTCATTATTGTTTACAGACTCATTATTATTCCTTTGATTTGTAGGACTTCCTTGATTTGCAGAAGAATTTCCAGTAATATTGTCTGAAGTGTTTCTGTTTCGGTTATTGTTTGCCATTGAATTAGAAATGGTTTTACCACTTCTCAAGATCATACACTTTCTGAAACTAATTTAGCACTTAGTCCTACTGGGCATGCTAATTTGTTTGTTGTGAAAATTTTCAATCAAGTTCGAAAACTTTCTTGATTCTGAAGTACAATCTGCGACTAGAATCTGAATCCTCTAAAGGTTCTTTTTAAAATTAGGTTCACTCAGAAATTGCATTCAGAGAGTAACAGAATTTTGAATAACTTATTTCCTCAAAAGAATGTCTTCGAAAAAAATCAGTTTTCAGAAAGAAACAGAATTTCAAAGAGGAGAAGAAAGTAAAAACAAAGATTTGAAACTTAAAAAGAAATTAAATCAAATGCAGTAAAGAATTTAGGACAAAGTGCAAGAATTGAAAGTTCAGAATTTAAATCAAAGAAAGAAAAAGTTACAGAAACTTAATTGTAAGAAGTAAACAAATCAAAGAAAAAGTTCAGAAATGTAAGAGCAGAAAGTAATCAAAGAAAAGGAAATTTGCATAATTGTAGATTGCATTAATGAAAAGTTGGTATGGATACACATACTGAACAATCTCCTTTGTAACCTCTTAGTCGTTTATGATGTTAAACATTGGGTGTTTTCAGAGAGTTTCAGTAAAATGAAATCCAACCCTTATTACATCAAAATTCTGCCTATTTATAGACTTCTATTCTAACGGACACTTAACAAGATTTTGACACGTTTACAGACTTATTTGAAGTGTCAAATATCTAAGTATGACACGTATACAAAGATAGCAACGGTCATCTGACTCTCAATAACTAATTGCTTGAGATTTTGACATATGTCTTCAGATAGTAACTTTCAATAACTGCTTGTTTAAGATCTTGACATTTGTCTCCGGATGGTAACTTTCCAATAACTGCTCCATTTGAAATCTGATGAGTCTTCGAATTGCCTTTCAAAATCTGACACATCTTCGAATTCCTTTCCGGGCTTCTGACTTCATAAATTCTTCTAAGTTATCTGGAACGTCTTTCTTTTCTTGAACTAGTCTTCGATCTCCATTTGAACTTCGAATCACATATTGAAACTTGATCAAATTTTTAGAATAACCTATCTTCTTTATTTCCACATGCTGTATTTTTCTTGATGTATTTCATTTGAATTTCTCATGTAATTCGAATTGCATTCACATGTGAATAAAATGCTTGTATTTATCTTATGTCTCATGCCTTCAGAATTGATTCATATTCAATAAATGAACGAATTCATCTAGAATTCTCTCTTATTGTTATAAAAAAGCATCTCGAATTTGAATACATATCTAATATAAAGGCTACTTTATATTTCAATGCATATTTAGAAATCAACATCTCTCTTCAAATTCGAAATAATATAAACTCTTCAAATTTCACTAAGTTAACTTGAATCTTGATCAATAATAACTATTTTCTTCATATGCCTTTGCATTCGAAATATTGATCTCTTATAACTTAGTAAAATTTTGAGTTTCAGCCCCAACAATAGGAATAAATATTTTTCATGATAATATATTAATATTTACATCAGAAAAATAAATATGTATGAAGACGTAATAATTTAAGAGTAAAAATATATTATTTACATCTGTAACTGAATTTCAAGCATAATATATTGTTTGTTCTTTTATACACATTTCAAAAGAAAGTTAGTGAATTTTTACCTTTTATTTCATATTTGATAAATATATTATTTTTTCCAATATTTGACCCTTCATTCTGTACAATAAGTAACGTCTTTGCATTCAAATTATTCATATCTTATGAAATATATTTTGAAATTAATTATTTTTTAATTTAAAATATTTTTCAATTGCACCGTTCAACTTTTTTAAATATTTTTCCCGTGCATCACATGGGGATAATAAATCGAGGTCGGATCTGTAACTGAATTTCAAGCATATTATATTGTTTGTTCTTTTATACACATTTCAAAACAAAGTTAGTAAATTTTTACCTTTTATTTCATATTTGATAAATATATTATTTTTTTTCAATATTTGGCCCTTCATTTTATACAATAACTAACCTCTTTACATTCAAATTATTCATATCTTATGAAATATATTTTATAATTAATTACTTTTTAATTTAAAATATTTTTCAATGTACTGGCGCACGAGTACCGCACTAGTTTTTACTGATAACTGTTAATTGAGTCCCGAGTGAGTAAATGAAAGCTTACTCTTTGTTTGTGTGGTGCTAAAATAACATCGGAAGTGCACGTGATTCTACACGTGAGCACGATGCCCAAGGCACGTTTGTAATGCAAGCTTGGTCCATAGGTTCTCCCCAGACACACTTTATAATTGGCAGCTATGCAATGAGGAAAGCAGTTTACTAGCTAGCTTCCTTATTTCAATATTTCAGCTGCTTTCTTTCCTTGTGCTCTGTTTTTATAATGAAGATGGCTACGCTTCCTTCTTTGTTCTCTTTGAGGCACTTGTTGGTGTTGTCCCTCGCTTTGAATGTGAGCTTCATACTGAGAATGGTGTATGAAGGTGACGACCGTTATTGTTTGGGAAAAGAAAGAGCAGGGGAGCATAATAATATCCACAAATCACGTATGCTTATATCATCTTTCTCTAATTCTACTTGCACAGATCGTACTACAGGAGGAGGAAGCAGAAATAGAGTAATCAATCTCGACCAGTGAGTGCAATTCATTCATTCTAAAATCTCTTCATTATGTTTGCTAACTTGATATATATTAATTTATGTTATTAGTCTTTGTTCTCGGTACATAATTTACAAACCTTTTGGTAATTCAGTTGCATATATATGTTAGTAAACTTCTTTAGCTTGTATGTGTATGGTGAAAGAAGGGGATTTTCGGTGGGAGCTTGGGGGAGTCAATTTTTGCGGTAACAAATGTGATGTCGGAGATATTTTTCAGAATGATCTTCGATTCGATTATACTTAATGACTAAATTCTCATTTTTATCTCTATTATCACTTTTTTTTTTAATCTCTGGCTCTCTGTTTCTGCTGGGAGTACTGGAGCTTGTGTCTTTGGTACCGTTCTCTTCTCTGCTTCCTGAGAAGACAGGGACAGGTCATCTCTTTTAACGTGGCTTTCTCTTACAAAACATTGTCAGACATAAAAAACAAATACAGTATAAAAAATTGTTTGATTGTATTGTGTTATTTTGATTTTTTAATGGTGCCGAGCTTATAAGTCCTTAATTTCTCTCTATGTATATTAATATATTATATATTATAATATTAGATTATAATGTTGCTCATTTTGTTAATAATAATGATAAAATATATTATGACTTTTTTCGAAATCTCCGTGTTCCAGAGTTTGGGGATAAGTTCGTTAGTAAAGCAGAGCTCCAATATTGGAGGTAGATCGTGCTATTGCATGTCTATAACTAGCACTACTGCACCACCACCATGGGGGGTCCTCATTGACATTGTCTATCTGAAAATCATTATGTTCGTTAAGCTAGCCTTGGACTTAGACTGCTATAAATTTGATTAGCCAAAAATAAATATGAAGAATAGTAAAAATCTAAACTTCAAAGGTGTAGTACCAAACATTCATTAGTCATCGTGGAAATGGAAGTTAAATGTGATCCCAAGTGAAATTTATATGTAAGGTTAAAGTTTTAATCCTAGAGCTGTCACTTGATAGAAGGATTTTACCTGACCATCATCCCCAATGGTTAAATCCACAGCTGAACCAAAAAAAATTAAAAGTGGAGACAAATTTTAGTTGAACCAAAACATTTATACCTACATATTTGATAGCTTGTGTTTCAAGAGATAACATTTTTATACAATAAAAAAATATTAATAATTTATACAACACACATTTTCTCTCGATCTCTCTCATCACATCATTCATCATATCCCACATTTCTCTTTTTTTTCCCTCTTTTATTTCTACATCTCTCTATGCACAACATGTTGTTATGCAAACAACATTTCTGGTGTTTTGAAGTACTGGGCCTAGCATAACAAAGGGGAAATTTATTCTAAAGAGAGTTAACTATGAGCATGTTTGGTTTAGCGTTGAAACGTGGTAGAAATAGTTGCGTTGAATAATCCAAACTTGAGTTTGGTCAGTTTCAACGCTAAACCAATTATGTGTGCATAATTTTAATATATTTAAACATAAATTAATTTTTAAAAAAAAGAGTATGACTGTTAATATTATTATACGAGTGGTGGTTGGTAGTTGGAAGCATAGGAAAGAAGTTGGTGGGGTCATATGCCCGATGCGCACACTGCATGAAGACACCCTTTCGGCTTGACCATAAGACTATTATGGAAGTGCTCCTTGGGTTGTCTCAGTGTTATTAGATTTTTACAACTTTTGGCCGCCCCAATCGTGACTCACTCAATTCTATAACCTTTTTCTATGTCCTTTCTTTCTTATGGGTCCTCTCACTAGAATCTGGATCTCTATCTACTGCAATGTGGGCCCTCAGTAAATGGAGGTCCATCCACCTCCAACGTTTTTTTGTCGTCTTTTACCCTTTAGCTGTGCATGCTTCCCAATTGATCTCATGTAGTAATTCTAATTTCTAAATGCATACCCATTTTTCATTTTTTTTTGTCTAATGCTGATGGATTCATTCTCCAGTTTTTTTCTTTTTCCCATGACCGGACACATGCACATTCAGCCCTTAGTTCACTCAATCCCCCCTTCATGTACATGTTCATTGCTCTTTCTTTACCAAATTGATTGGTGGAGATCTTAAAATTGTATAAATTAATAAAGTTATTAATTAAGCCTTCTCATAAGGAATTGGGAATAGAGTTGAGTGATTTGTGCTTCCAGATAAGGAAAAAGTTTGGCGCTACTTGTGAGAAGGATTAAATGTATCTGTCTATGTCCAAAGACGATTCTTCTCCTCTCCTTTTTAAAAATAAATTATTCTTTTACAAATTAGCTTTTATAATAAATTTACATACGGAATATTTTTTATCCATCAAAATATACTTGTTGGCCCTAGCCCTGCCTCTCCGTGCATTCACAGTTCTTGCTAATTTCACACTTTCTAAAAGGAAAATAACAATTTGTTCAGGAATTCAGATCATAGACATGTTATATGGGCACTTTAATTTAAGGGCTCAGGACACAAACAGATAATTTTAAATAAATAAAGGCTTGTTCAATGTCGGACATAACAATGATCTGGTTTCTGATCAATTTGTTGTCTGTAATTAAAGATTATTTTTTTATTAATTTGCAGCGGAGATCCGACAGTGTATGAAAAATTTTGGCGACAAAGGGGAGACAAGACAACGATCATAATTCCGGGATGGCAATCGATGAGCTATTTTTCTGATGTGTCGAACATATGCTGGTTTTTGGAACCTGAATTTGCAAAGGAGGTAGTGAGGTTGCACAAAGTGGTGGGTAATGCAGTGACAGAAGGGCGTCACATTGTTGTTGGGACAGGTTCTTCTCAGCTTTTTCTGGCTGCTCTTTATGCTCTGTCCCCGCCTGATTCACCTCAACCCATCAGCGTTGTCTGTGCCTCACCCTACTACTCGGTTAGCTCACTGACCATTTATTTAATGCCACTTATCTTGTGAATCTGTTGCTGAAACAGTTTTCGTAGACTATATGCATGTTTCGGTGGTAAACTCACGTTTTTAATACTAGAAATAGTTATATCGAGAAATTTAAATTTGAGTTTGGTAAGTTTTAACGTCAAAACAAACACACACTATCTTCTGATAAATCAACGCTACTAAACTTGTTATCAGTATCTAAAATTTTATCTTAGTAATGCATGACTAATTATAAACATTGATCATTGCAACAATCAGAGATTAATAAATATTATATGTATACTATCTGGATTGATTCCACTTTCTAATAAGTGAGATCCTTATGAAAGAGGCACTTATTAATTATAGCATTCAATGTGTTCCTTCCTACCATTTCTTGAGTACTATATTTGTACCTATCCCGTATTAATTTTCTGCCTCCTGATCTTTGGTGGTACTATTTGTTTTTTTTTTCTCTGTCTCCATTGATTACTTCCACCCTCTTTCTTACACCCATACTTTTGCACGCCTGCACCTGATCACATGATAGTTGATACTTTTGTTGAACAGTTGCATGTGCTAAACTGACATAGCTTTGAGAAACCATTGGATCAATTCATAAACAAAAGGGGGACTGTCTTGATCACTAATCTGGTATAATTGACACTTAATAGCATATAATTTCTTAGTCGGCAAGTTGCCAATGCACACTCATAACATAAGAATTTAATGCAAATTAAGCTTTATAGTAGTTTATAGGAGTGGATATGACTCTGACTTTCTCATGAGGACTTATTGTATTTCTCTTGTTGCTTGTTTTTAGTAGTTTGACTAATTCTTCATGTTTTAATGAGCATAGAATTAACTGAGTAAAGTATATACTTGCAGTCCTACCCATCAATGACGGATTGCCTGAAATCAGGACTTTACAAATGGGCTGGTGATGCAGAAAGTTTTGACAAAGATGGTCCCTACATTGAGCTTGTTACTTCTCCCAATAATCCTGATGGACATGTAAGGCGATCTAAAGTTAACCGAAGCCAGGGACTTTTGGTTCATGACCTTGCCTATTACTGGCCACAATACACTCCAATATCATCACCTGCTGATTATGATCTAACACTTTTCACTGTTTCAAAAAGCACTGGTCATGCAGGAATGCGCATAGGGTAAGTAAGTTGAAAATAAAACATGCAAGAAAGAACTATACCTTATGTGTACTGTCCTCCTCAGTTATTTACCTGTATTTAAATAATAATCCTTAACAAGTACCTTAAAGAAAGGCACTGCCTTGAATTATAACCCAAACTTAATACCATATATATAAAAGAAGATATACTCCCTTTTTATTGTTTTGCCATAGGGATTGTTTGCAGAATTACAGGGAAATCAAACATAAACCCTTCAAGCAGAGTGGTTTAAGCATGTTATGAGCCTTAGCAAGAGTGATACTTACTTAGTTACATATGTTTGACAGTGGAATCAATCATAAACCTTGCAAGCATATGATTGTAACCTTATTAGCATAAAAGATGTCACAATGTAAAAGGAAAGAACTGATAGTCACTAGGTCTGGATGTGTTGGGAGTAGAATTTTCAAACCAAAAGCCCCACCCCTTTTAGTTTTCTAACAGTTTTTTTATCTATCAAATATTAAAAAAAAAGTCCTTTTAACCAATTTCTTAAAAGCAACAAAGGAATCCATAGATCTTTATTAGAAATCACGAATTGCTGCAAAATCCAATAAAATCTTTTTAATTTTGATTCCTTAACTCATGCTCCTTAGCCTTTTCCAAAAATAAATAAATAAATAATTGAGAAGGTAGAGGTCTTATTTCCACTTTGTACATCTTAGGTGGGCTCTTGTCAAAGACAAAGAGGTAGCAAAGAAAATGACTAAATTCATAGAGCTGAACACAATAGGAGTCTCAAAGGATTCACAACTCAGGGCAGCTAAGGTTTTAAAGGCAGTTTCTGATAGCTCCGAACAAGGAAACTCCCAAGAGGATGAGTCATTCTTCAAGTTCAACCACAAGCTCATGTCAAACAGGTGGAAGCAACTGAGAGTTGTAGTGGACCGTAGTGGATTGTTCAGTTTGCCCAAATTTTCCCCTGCATTCTGCACCTTTTTCAATCAGTTGTTGGAGCCTCAACCAGGTAAAGTTAATTGAATTGGCCAATTTGACTTCATGCATCACCACAAGTACATTTCTTGACAAAATGTATATGTACTTATTTCTCTTTTTTTTTTCCCTTTTTCTACCTATTTTTGTAGCTTTTGTGTGGTTAAAGTGTGAGGGAAATGTGGAAGACTGCGAAAGCTTCCTTCGAGCACACAACATCATAACAAGAAGTGGAACGCAGTTTGGGGTTGGCCCAAAATATGTAAGAATTAGCATGTTAGATACTGATGAAAATTTTACACAGTTTCTAGATAGACTCTCTTCAATACAGGCTCGATAGTGGAAATTTGCTGCTGGTAATGTATGTATGTATGTATAATAAAAAGTGTTAGTTCGGATATATTTTGTGTATGCTGGAAAGTGAAATGCAGCAATGCAATTTTGGTCATCTATGTACAAGATGTCTATGAAAAAAAGTAAATTAAAGAACTTACTCTAGAGGATAATACCGCGAAGCATTCAATTTGTTTCATGTAAATTTCTTCCTCCAAATTATCATTGAAAAATGTTGTCTTCACATTAAGTTGTTCAACCTTTAAATTCAAACTACCAGCTGCCTGACCAATCACAATTCAGATTAAAAACATCTTATTCACTAAAACCTTTCACAGCTAACCTTTGTTTGTATCTTGATTGTAAGTTTTTTCTTTTTTTTTTTTTTAATTTCAACTTGAACATCCATTTGTTCTTGAGTGCTCTCTTGCCTTGAAACAATTTTGCCAAATTCAATGTGTGGTTCTCATGTTAGGATTTTATCTTTTATTGCATGATTTTATACCACTTATCCTTTTGTTCACGTGACAACTTTTTCATAAACAATGACCAGTTCACCATCAGATACAATGCAATTGTGTCTTTTGTATTTTTTTCTCATTATTGTCCCATCCCTTCTTGATTTCTTCCCTTTGCATTCTTTGTTCATATGTCCTAATTGTTTATAATGGATGTACTTGATATCTTTCCTCGACCTTGAATCCCTATTGATTTACTATGGCTAACATATTTGTAGAATTTTCTATCTTGGTTTCTTCCTTGTGTCTCTGCAACTAGTGCTTCATTATGAATAGACAAACCAATCAACCCATATATTCTCCTTCTATTTTCCTTGTTCCATAGACTCTTTTTTACCATATTGGATATTAATTTCCCATTAGGAGTAGAGATACTTAATAACATAACCAGTGTTTCCTAACCTTTTGGCAAAGAACTAAGTAACAACACCTAATAAACTCATCGTGTAATGTAATTCTTATAATGTTCAATTGATTCGCAACATCTTAAAAAGTACTCATATGTTTAGACACTAGCGAACCATCCCTATATTGCAAAATTACCGCTTTCGGGATCAAGAATGTTTTATTGCATGTGTGTGTCATTCAATTAAAAAATGTTTTGCAACTTCTTCCACAAACTGTGAGCATTAGTTTTGTTGGAGAAAAGGATGGGGAGAAAAATATTTTGAGAGTAAGAGTAATCTTAAATTTTATTCACATCTACTTCTATTTATAGTACAAGTAACTCACATTTAACAGCATTTGTAACTAACCATAACCAACTAACTAACACTAACCGCCATTCTGAATTAATGTCACAACACAACCCCTTTAATTCAGAATGCTTAGAGATACAACATTCAACATTCTTCTCAAAGTTTTAAACCTCTCAACCTTCACTGATTTGGTCATAACATCAGCAGCTTGTTCCTCAGATCTGCAAAAAACCAATTCAAGTCTCCCTTTGTTTACTTGATCTCGTAGAAAGTGGAACCCTGTCTCAATGTGCTTGCTTCTACCATGTGCTACTGAATTTTTGGCTAAGTTGATGGCTGATTTGTTGTCAACCATTAAACTTATAGGCTTCCTTAACTGAATCTACATCTCATTCACCAAGGATTCTAACCAGGCTGCTTGACATGCTGCATAGGAAGCAGCTATGTACTCCGCTTCACAAGAAGATAGAGCCACAACTGGTTGCTTCTTGGAGCACCATGATATTGGTGCCTCCATGAATTTGAACACATGGTCGGAAGTACTCCTTCTATCCTTTTTGTCTCCACACCAATCTGAATCTGAATAACCAACTAGTTCTTCTTCACATTAACTCATCCTTTTTGGAAACAATATTCCAAAATCTGAAGTGCCCTTTAAGTACCTCATAAGTCTCTTAACTGCTAACCAATGAGCTTGACTGGGAGCATTCATATAACAACTAACCAAGCCTACTCCAAATCAAATTTCAGGTCTGCTATTGCAAATGTATCTCAATGACCCAACAACTTGTCTATACAAGGTGCTGTTAATAGCTTGTTGAATTAGATGATTACTACAATTTATTTTTACTTCAACTGGAGTTTCTGCTGCATTACAATTCTGCATTTTAAACTTCTTCAACACATCTTCCACATACTTCATTTGATGCATTAGAATGCCTTTCTCTGTGTAAACAAACTCTATACCAAGGAAATAAGTGAGTGCTCCCAGATCTATCATTTCAAATTCAACCTTCATTTTCTGCTTGAATGCTTCAATTTCCCTTAGATCACTTCCTGTCACAAGTAAATCATCAACATACAAACACACCAGCAGTAGTTCCTTGCTGGTTTTGGTCTTCACATAGACTCCATATTCAACTGAACATTTACTGAATCCCAGCTGCACTAGAAAGGAATCTATCTTCTTATTCCAAGCTCGAGGGGCTTGCTTCAACCCATACAATACATTTCTTAGCTTGTAGACATTGTTCTCACACCCTTTAAGTTGGAATCCAGGCGGCTGCTCAACATAAACCTCCTTCTCAAGTGGCCCATTAAGAAAAGCAGATTTTACATCAAGCTAAAATAGCGGCCATCCCCTATAGCTAGCCATTGCAACTACAAGTCTTATTGTCTCTACTGGTGCAAAAAACATCTGTAAAATCAAAACCTTCCTTTTGTAGAAAACCCTTAGCAACTAGTCTTGCTTTATTCTTGGCTATTGAACCATCAGGCTTCACCTTTACTTTATATACCCATTTGACAACAATAGGATGCTTATCCTTAGGTAATTCAACCAGCTCCCATATGTTGTTTTTCTCTATTTGTTAGAACCACAGGAAACACTAGAAGGGGGTTGAATAGTGTTTATAAACCTTTACAGATTTTCTGAAAACCTTTTTCAACAAGCAAACTAATTATGAAAATATTTGAGCAACCTTCCGAAACTGGAGGTTCAGCAACTTGCTGATGCAACTCAGAAGGATGAATAAGAACAATTTTGAAGAACTTTCGTATGGAGAAAAGATTGTTTACTGCGTGGATTTATAAAACAACTTTTCTAAAACCCTCCTTGGTTAGTTTAAAACAGAATATAAAGAGATAAGGATTGAGAGAACTTAGCCACAGAAATTTATCCTGGTTCACCCACTAACTCAGTGAGCTACGTCTAGTCCCAGGGCAAACACTCCAGTGGATTTTCCACTAACTCAGATCTGATACAAGTATTGTTTGAACCCAGCCTCTTCAGACTAAACACCAAGTATTCTTTGGACACAACCTCTCCAGGCTAAAACAAGTATTCTTTGGACACAGCCTCTTCAGGCTAAACAACAGCAAGTATTCTTTGTTCCTCCAAGCCTCTTTAGGCTCTCAGACACTTTACAGTGTTTACAATAATGAGAAATAAGTTTAAGTTTCTGAGAAACTTAAACACAAGAATTCTTGTACAAAGGATGACTGAGTAAGACTCAGGATACAAAGGATAAAATCTAAGTACAAGGAAATTCAAATGAAATTTCTGCAGAGTATTGGCTTGAATAAAGATTCTTATAAAGCTTGGTCGACTCTCATTTGGGCTTCACTAGGGTTTCTCCAGGGGTTCACCAAGGATTCACCAATCTTTAAAGTCTTGCAAGAAGCTATATATAGTGTCCAGAAAAGAATCCGCTGAAGCGAGCTTCATTCACCGTTGTGAGATAGTATTAAATGCTTTTTGAGACGTTGTGAAACACTCTTCTGATAGCTTCTGACTTTTGAGGTTTGTAGGTGTTACAGACTGTAACACTGCTCTGACTTGTATAGCAGATTCCTTTTAAGGAAACGTGACTTTGACCGCGCAAAGGAACTTTGAAATCATTCCTTAAATGGATCAAACTTGCTTCATACGTTAAGGATGTGCTATGACTTGAAAAGGTAGCTTCCAGGCTTCAGTCAACAGCTAAAACGAGGTCTTCAACAAATCTTCTGTAAGAGATGATTTTGTAACACTTCAGAAGGTTGAAATGAGTTCAGCAGATCTTAGCTCTTCGGAAGGTTTCCTCACATCAGTAGGTTCAACTCGAGGCTTCCTCTTTGTTGCACTTGCTAAAACAATAAAGCAAAATACCTTCAAGTGAAACTGTTCTCATAAATAATCTCTTTTTAAGTCAAATTTGTTGTCCATTAAAACTTAGGATATGTGAGTCCTGAATCCGATTTGAATACTTGAATTAATTTTGAGACTCAACACTATTGATTTCAGCTCCTCCTTCATGGCTTCTATCCACACATCTTGCTTCATAGCTTCTTCCCAATTAATGGGCTCTGTGTTTGCCATAAAGGCTAGATGAACAATGTCTTCTTCAAATGATACTGCATTGTTTGAAAACATCTCATAATCATGAAACCTTGTTGGTTGATGTCTCACTCTTCGTGGTCTTTACACTTGATCACTTTCAATAAAATTTGATGGAATCAGTGTCTCATTGCTGTGAGGATCTTCAATCATCATTGGATTAAACAGATTTGAATTCACAAAATTACTTCCCTGATTTTTCCAGTCCCATGTTTCAGCTTCACTCACCACTACATATCTGCTTATCACAATTTGCTTTGTTGTTGGATTGTATAGACTGTAGGCACCAGTAGCATGATAACCGACCAGAATCATAGGCTCACTTTTATCATCAAGCTTCCTCCTCTTCTCATCTGGAATATGTCTATAACAAAGAGATCTGAAGACTCTGAAATGTCTCACACTGGGTTTCTTTCCTGACCAGGCCTGAATTGGTGTCTTAGCTACCATCTTCTTAGTAGGACACCTATTCAACACGTAAACAGCTGTGTTTACAGCTTCACCCCATAAACAGTGTGGTAGATCCTTTCCTTTCAACATGCTTCTTTTCATGTCAAGAATTGTTCTATTCCTCCTTTAAGCCAAACCATTGTGTTGTGGGGTATATGGTGCTATTACCTCATGTTGAATTCCTTGTTCTTCACAAAAGCTTTCAAAATCTTTAGAGCAATACTCACCTCCACCATCTGTTCTCAACACTTTAATAAAATTTCCACTTTGTTTTTCTACCAGCAGCTTGATTTTCTTAAAAATATAAAATACTTCTCCTTTTGTATCTAACAAATATATCCATATCATTCTAGTGAATTCATCCACAAAGGTAACGAAATACCTGTTGCCACCTACTGTAGGAACTACAAATGGACACAAACATCTGAATGCATCACTTCCAATGGCTTGCTTGATCTTATGGGCGCATATGACTTGAAGGAGTTTCTTGGCAGTTTTCCAATTAAGCAACCATCGCATAAATTCCCTGGTGCTTTAATTAAAAAAAATCCTTTCACCATTCCCCTTGAGGAAAGCTGATTCAAACTCTTCCAATTCAAGTGTCCAAACCTTAAATTCCAAAGCCAACAATCCTCACTCACCACTCCAACTGTAAGGCACTGAACTTCAGCTGCCGGAATGTTAACTTTGAAGGTTCTATTCTTTGAAAGAGGAGCCTTCAAAATTGATTTTTGATAAGAATCAAAGACTTCTATTTTTTCACCCTCAATTTTCATTTAAAAGCCTTTTTCAAGCAGTTGAGCAAGGCTTAATAAATTGCTCTTCATTTCCGGTACATACAAAATATTTGTGATTAGTGTAGATTTTCCATCTTTCTTCTTGATTAGAACATTCCCAATTCCTTCTGCAGCTACTGTTCTATTGCCCGCCAATCTCACCCTGCTCTTCTTGTTTTCATCAAAATCAACTAGCCTTTCTTTATGGCTTGTCATATGATTTGAACACCCTGTATCCAAGTACCATGTCACAGAACCACTTACATCTGAGTTGTTTGTGACCATCAGAATTACTGGATCAGAATCTGACCCATCATCATCATCTTGTGCGATATTAGCATCCCCGTTGCCTCTTTTGTGCATTCTTCTATTGTTCTTGCACTCATCTGCGAAATGGCCAAATTTTTTGCAATTGTAACATTGAATTTTCTTCTTATCAAACTTCTTCCTTCCACATTTGTGATGACCACCACTATCACCTCTTCTTGATGAACTTTCAGCCTGGTGATGATAAGAATGTGTAGGTTCTTTATTAGAATCATGCCCAACAGCAAAATCACCTCTGTAATTTCTTCCTTTGCCCTTCCCCTTTTTGTACTTGCCTCTTTCTCCACCCATCTTCTTGCTTGTTTGGGCTTGCAAAGCTTGTTCTGATGAGATTCCAGGTTCTCTTTCCTTCAACCTTTGTTCATGGGCTTCTAATGACCCCTGCAACTCCTCCACTTTCAGCTCTTCAAGATTCTTGGATTCTTCAATAGCAACTACAATGTGATCAAATTTGGGAGACAAGGTCCTGAGGACTTTTTCAATAATCATCATGTCTGTGAATTTCTCTCCACAAGATTTCATCAAATTTGTAAGAGTTAGAAACCTTGTAAAGTAATCTCCCACACTTTGTTGGCCTTCCATCTGTAGCATCTCATACTGCCTCCTCAAAGTCTGCAGCCGAATTTTTTTAACCTTGTCTGCACCCGCAAAGCTCTTCTCCAAAGTGTCCCATGCCTCCTTCGCAGTGGTTGCCGCTGCAATTTTCTCAAAATTTGCTCCATCTACACACTGATGAATGATGAACAGAGCCTTGCAATCCTTCTTCTTGGCATCTCGATTAGTAGATTGTTGTGCTTCGGTTGGGTTGTCACCAAGTTCTTGATAACCATTTTTCACTACATCCATGACTTCTTGAAAGCCAAATATAGCATTCATCTTGACACACCACTTCTCATCCGAAATGTGTTTGCTTCTTATAATATGAAAAGACTGCATGCTTGTGTAGGTCGGCTAGCAAAGAGGCTGAAGGAAACTCAAAAGGAGTTACTGAAGCTGAAGGCAGAGAATGAGGGTGCACGTGCTGCCGAGACCATGCTTGCTGATAGTCTTTAATTTTTCCAGAAACTAAGATTTTCCTTAAGAAGAACAATCTCCTATTCAGGGGGAGTTAGCAAAGCTATTTTCAGAAACTAAGAGTTTCTCAAGGAGAAATCCTTTATTCAGGGGGAGTTTTTCAACTCTACTCATTTATGTGAAAAAGAAGGAAAACTTTTCTCACTCAAACTTAAATTTAAATTCTTCTGATATTTTTTAGTCATATCAAATTTGTCATCATTCAAAAGGGGGAGAATGTTGAGTCTCAATATAAATTAAGTATTCAATTTAATTCAAGACTCCTCACTCTTGGTTTTAATGTTTAACAAATTTGATTATATAAACGGATTCTACCGAGAAAGGTAGTTTGTCTTTGTTATTGCAGTAACTCTGAAATGAGCAAATCTTCAAGTTAAAGCAACCATCTGAAGAATTGATCAACCTGCTGAAAGTATGTGCGTACTGAATTTGTTCCTGCTGAACACATACTCTCTGAACTATCACTTGATGACGTGGCAATTCGAGCTCACTTATATGAAGAACTCTCTGAAAATCTTGAATCTGCTGAAGACTCTCTCCTTTTCTATCTAACAAATATATCCATATCATTCTAGTGAATTCATCCACAAAGGTAATGAAATACCTGTTGCCACCTACTGTGGGAACTACAAATGGACCACAAAGATCTGAATGCATCACTTCCAATGGCTTGCTTGATCTTATGGGCGCATATGACTTGAAGGAGTTTCTTGGCAGTTTTCCAATTAAGCAACCATCGCATAATTTCCCTGGTGCTTTCATTAAAAAAAATCCTTTCACCATTCCCTTTGAGGAAAGCTGATTCAAACTCTTCCAATTCAAGTGTCCAAACCTTAAATTCCAAAGCCAACAATCCTCACTCACCACTCCAACTGTAAGGCACTGAACTTCAGCTGCCGGAATGTTAACTTTGAAGGTTCTATTCTTTGAAAGAGGAGCCTTCAAAATTGATTTTTGATAAGAATCAAAGACTTCTATTTTTTCACCCTCAATTTTCATTTAAAAGCCTTTTTTCAAGCAGCTGACCAAGGCTTAATAAATTGCTCTTCATTTCCGGTACATACAAAATATTTGTGATTAGTGTAGATTTTCCATCTTTCTTCTTGATTAGCACATTCCCAATTCCTTCTGCAGCTACTGTTCTATTGCCCGCCAATCTCACCCTGCTCTTCTTGTTTTCATCAAAAATCAACTAGCCATTCTTTATGGCTTGTCATATGATTTGAACACCCTGTATCCAAGTACCATGTCCCAGAACCACTTACATCTGAGTTGTTTGTGACCATCAGAATTACTGGATCAGAATCTGACCCATCATCATCATCTTGTGCGATATTAGCATCCCCGTTGCCTCTTTTTTGCATTCTTCTATTGTTCTAGCACTCATCTGCGAAATGGCCAAATTTTTTGCAATTGTAACATTGAATTTTCTTCTTATCAAACTTCTTCCTTCCACCTTTGTGATGACCACCACTATCACCTCTTCTTGATGAACTTTCAGCCTGGTGATGATAAGAATTTGTAGGTTCTTTACTAGAATCATGCCCAACAGCAAAATCACCACTGTAATTTCTTCCTTTGCCCTTCCCCTTTTTGTACTTGCCTCTTTCTCCACCCATCTTCTTGCTTGTTTGGGCTTGCAAAGCTTGTTATGATGAGATTCCAGGTTTTCTTTCCTTCAACCTTTGTTCATGGGCTTCTAATGACCCCTGCAACTCCTCCACTTTCAGCTCTTCAAGATTCTTGGATTCTTCAATAGCAACTACAATGTGATCAAATTTGGGAGACAAGGTTCTGAGGACTTTTTCAATAATCATCATGTCTGTGAATTTCTCTCCACAAGATTTCATCAAATTTGTAAGAGTTAGCACCCTTGTAAAGTAATCTCCCACACTTTGTTGGTCTTCCATCTGTAGCATCTCATACTGCCTCCTCAAAGTCTGCAGCCGAATTTTTTTAACCTTGTCTGCACCCGCAAAGCTCTTCTCCAAAGTGTCTCATGCCTCCTTCGCAGTGGTTGCCGCTGCAATTTTCTCAAAATTTGCTCCATCTACACACAGATGAATGATGAACAGAGCCTTGCAATCCTTCTTCTTGGCATCTCGATGAGTAGATTGTTGTGCTTCGGTTGGGTTGTCACCAAGTTCTTGCTAACCATTTTTCACTACATCCATGACTTCTTGAAAGCCAAATATAGCATTCATCTTGACACACCACTTCTCATCCGAAATGTGTTTGCTTCTTATAATATGAAAAGACTGCATGCTTGTGTAGGTCGGCTAGCAAAGAGGCTGAAGGAAACTCAAAAGGAGTTACTGAAGCTGAAGGCAGAGAATGAGGGTGCATGTGCTGCCGAGACCATGCCTGCTGATAGTCTTTAATTTTTCCATAAACTAAGATTTTCCTTAAGAAGAACAATCTCCTATTCAGGGGGAGTTAGCAAAGCTATTTTCAGAAACTAAGAGTTTCTCAAGGAGAAATCCTTTATTCAGGGGGAGTTTTTCAACTCTACTCATTTATGTGAAAAAGAAGGAAAACTTTTCTCACTCAAACTTAAATTTAAATTCTTCTGATATTTTTTAGTCATATCAAATTTGTCATCATTCAAAAGGGGGAGAATGTTAAGTCTCAATATAAATTAAGTATTCAATTTAATTCAAGACTCCTCACTCTTGGTTTTAATGTTTAACAAATTTGATTATATAAACAGATTCTACCGAGAAAGGTAGTTTGTCTTTGTTATTGCAGTAACTCTGAAATGAGCAAATCTTCAAGTTAAAGCAACCATCTGAAGAATTGATCAACCTGCTGAAAGTATGTGCGTACTGAATTTGTGCCTGCTGAACACATACTCTCTGAACTATCACTTGATGACGTGGCAATTCGAGCTCACTTATATGAAGAACTCTCTGAAAATCTTGAATCTGCTGAAGACTCTCTCCTTTTGTATCTAACAAATATATCCATATCATTCTAGTGAATTCATCCACAAAGGTAACGAAATACCTGTTGCCACCTACTGTGGGAACTACAAATGGACCACAAACATCTGAATGCATCACTTCCAATGGCTTACTTGATCTCATGAGCGCATATGACTTGAAGGAGTTTCTTGGCAGTTTTCCAATTAAGCAACCATCGCATAATTTCCCTGGTGCTTTCATTAAAAAAAATCCTTTCACCATTCCCTTTGAGGAAAGTTGATTCAAACTCTTCCAATTCAAGTATCCAAACCTTAAATTCCAAAGCCAACAATCCTCACTCACCACTCCAACTGTAAGGCACTGAACTTCAGCTGCTGGAATGTTAACTTTGAAGGTTCTATTCTTTGAAAGAGGAGCCTTCAAAATTGATTTTTGATAAGAATCAAAGACTTCTAATTTTTCACCCTCAATTTTCATTTAAAAGCCTTTTTCAAGCAGCTGACCAAGGCTTAATAAATTGCTCTTCATTTCCGGTACATACAAAATATTTGTGATTAGTGTAGATTTTCCATGTTTCTTCTTGATTAGCACATTCCAAATTCCTTCTGCAGCTACTGTTCTATTGTCGCCAATCTCACTCTGCTCTTCTTGTTTTCATCAAAATCAACTAGCCTTTCTTTATGGCTTGTCATATGATTTGAACACCCTGTATCCAAGTACCATGTCACAGAACCACGTACATCTAAGTTGTTTGTGACCATCAGAATTACTGGATCTGAATCTGACCCATCATCATCATCTTGTGCGATATTAGCATCCCCGTTGCCTCTTTTGTGCATTCTTCTATTGTTCTTGCACTCATCTGCGAAATGGCCAAATTTTTTGCAATCGTAACATTGAATTTTCTTCTTATCAAACTTCTTCCTTCCACATTTGTGATGACCACCACTATCACCTCTTCTTGATGAACTTTCAGCCTGGTGATGATAAGAATTTGTAGGTTCTTTACTAGAATCATGCCCAACAGCAAAATCACCTCTGTAATTTCTTCCTTTGCCCTTCCCCTTTTTATACTTGCCTCTTTCTCCACCCATCTTCTTGCTTGTTTGGGCTTTCAAAGCTTGTTCTGATGAGATTCCAGGTTCTCTTTCCTTTAACCTTTGTTCATGGGCTTCTAATGACCCCTGCAACTCCTCCACTTCCAGCTCTTCAAGATTCTTGGATTCTTCAATAGTAACTACAATGTGATCAAATTTGGGAGACAAGGTTCTGAGGACTTTTTCAATAATCATCATGTCTGTGAATTTCTCTCCACAAGATTTCATCAAATTTGTAAGAGTTAGCACCCTTGTAAAGTAATCTCCCACACTTTGTTGGCCTTCCATCTGTAGCATCTCATACTGCCTCCTCAAAGTCTGCAGCCGAATTTTTTTAACCTTGTCTGCACCCGCAAAGCTCTTCTCCAAAGTGTCCCATGCCTCTTTTGCAGTGGTTGCCACTGCAATTTTCTCAAAATTTGCTCCATCTACACACTGATGAATGATGAACAGAGCCTTGCAATCCTTCTTCTTGGCATCTCGATGAGTAGATTGTTGTGCTTCGGTTGGGTTGTCACCAAGTTCTTGCTAACCATTTTTCACTACATCCATGACTTCTTGAAAGCCAAATATAGCATTCATCTTGACACACCACTTCTCATCCGAAATGTGTTTGCTTCTTATAATATGAAAAGACTGCATGCTTGTGTAGGTCGGCTAGCAAAGAGGGTGAAGGAAACTCAAAAGGAGTTACTGAAGCTGAAGGCAGAGAATGAGGGTGCACGTGCTGCCGAGACCATGCCTGCTGATAGTCTTTAATTTTTCCAGAAACTAAGATTTTCCTTAAGTAGAACAATCTCCTATTCAGGGGGAGTTAGCAAAGCTATTTTCAGAAACTAAGAGTTTCTCAAGGAGAAATCCTTTATTCAGGGGGAGTTTTTCAACTCTACTCATTTATGTGAAAAAGAAGGAAAACTTTTCTCACTCAAACTTAAATTTAAATTCTTCTGATATTTTTTAGTCATATCAAATTTGTCATCATTCAAAAGGGGGAGAATGTTGAGTCTCAATATAAATTAAGTATTCAATTTAATTCAAGACTCCTCACTCTTGGTTTTAATGTTTAACAAATTTGATTATATAAACAGATTCTACCGAGAAAGGTAGTTTGTCTTTGTTATTGCAGTAACTCTGAAATGAGCAAATCTTCAAGTTAAAGCAACCATCTGAAGAATTGATCAACCTGCTGAAAGTATGCGCGTACTGAATTTGTGCCTGCTGAACACATACTCTCTGAACTATCACTTGATGACGTGGCAATTCGTGCTCACTTATATGAAGAACTCTCTGAAAATCTTGAATCTGCTGAAGACTCTCTCCTTTTGTATCTAACAAATATATCCATATCATTCTAGTGAATTCATCCACAAAGGTAACGAAATACCTGTTGCCACCTACTGTGGGAACTACAAATGGACCACAAACATCTGAATGCATCACTTCCAATGGCTTACTTGATCTCATGAGCGCATATGACTTGAAGGAGTTTCTTGGCAGTTTTCCAATTAAGCAACCATCGCATACTTTCCCTGGTGCTTTCATTAAAAAAAATCCTTTCACCATTCCCTTTGAGGAAAGTTGATTCAAACTCTTCCAATTCAAGTATCCAAACCTTAAATTCCAAAGCCAACAATCCTCACTCACCACTCCAACTGTAAGGCACTGAACTTCAGCTGCTGGAATGTTAACTTTGAAGGTTCTATTCTTTGAAAGAGGAGCCTTCAAAATTGATTTTTGATAAGAATCAAAGACTTCTAATTTTTCACCCTCAATTTTCATTTAAAAGCCTTTTTCAAGCAGCTGACCAAGGCTTAATAAATTGCTCTTCATTTCCGGTACATACAAAATATTTGTGATTAGTGTAGATTTTCCATGTTTCTTCTTGATTAGCACATTCCAAATTCCTTCTGCAGCTACTGTTCTATTGTCGCCAATCTCACTCTGCTCTTCTTGTTTTCATCAAAATCAACTAGCCTTTCTTTATGGCTTGTCATATGATTTGAACACCCTGTATCCAAGTACCATGTCACAGAACCACGTACATCTAAGTTGTTTGTGACCATCAGAATTACTGGATCTGAATCTGACCCATCATCATCATCTTGTGCGATATTAGCATCCCCGTTGCCTCTTTTGTGCATTCTTCTATTGTTCTTGCACTCATCTGCGAAATGGCCAAATTTTTTGCAATCGTAACATTGAATTTTCTTCTTATCAAACTTCTTCCTTCCACATTTGTGATGACCACCACTATCACCTCTTCTTGATGAACTTTCAGCCTGGTGATGATAAGAATTTGTAGGTTCTTTACTAGAATCATGCCCAACAGCAAAATCACCTCTGTAATTTCTTCCTTTGCCCTTCCCCTTTTTATACTTGCCTCTTTCTCCACCCATCTTCTTGCTTGTTTGGGCTTTCAAAGCTTGTTCTGATGAGATTCCAGGTTCTCTTTCCTTTAACCTTTGTTCATGGGCTTCTAATGACCCCTGCAACTCCTCCACTTCCAGCTCTTCAAGATTCTTGGATTCTTCAATAGTAACTACAATGTGATCAAATTTGGGAGACAAGGTTCTGAGGACTTTTTCAATAATCATCATGTCTGTGAATTTCTCTCCACAAGATTTCATCAAATTTGTAAGAGTTAGCACCCTTGTAAAGTAATCTCCCACACTTTGTTGGCCTTCCATCTGTAGCATCTCATACTGCCTCCTCAAAGTCTGCAGCCGAATTTTTTTAACCTTGTCTGCACCCGCAAAGCTCTTCTCCAAAGTGTCCCATGCCTCTTTTGCAGTGGTTGCCACTGCAATTTTCTCAAAATTTGCTCCATCTACACACTGATGAATGATGAACAGAGCCTTGCAATCCTTCTTCTTGGCATCTCGATGAGTAGATTTTTGTGGTTCGGTTGGGTTGTCACCAAGTTCTTGCTAACCATTTTTCACTACATCCATGACTTCTTGAAAGCCAAATATAGCATTCATCTTGACACACCACTACTCATCCGAAATGTGTTTGCTTCTTATTATATGAAAAGACTGCATGCTTGTGTAGGTCGGCTAACAAAAAGGTTGAAGGAAGCTCAAATGGAGTTACTGAAGCTGAAGGCAGAGAAGGAGGGTGTACGTGCTGCCGAGACCATGCCTGCTAATAGTCTTTAATTTTTCCAGAAACTAAGATTTTCCTTAAGAAGAACAATCTCCTATTCAGGGGGAGTTAGCAAAGCTATTTTCAGAACTAGGAGTTTCTTAAGGAGAAATCCTTTATTCAGGGGGAGTTTTTCAACTCTACTCATTTATGTGAAAAAGAAGGAAAACTTTTCTCACTCAAACTTAAATTTAAATTCTTCTGATATTTGTTAGTCATATCAAATTTGTCATCATTCAAAAGGGGGAGAATGTTGAGTCTCAATATAAATTAAGTATTCAATTTAATTCAAGACTCCTCACTCTTGGTTTTAATGTTTAACAAATTTGATTATATAAACGGATTCTACCGAGAAAGGTAGTTTGTCTTTGTTATTGCAGTAACTCTGAAATGAGCAAATCTTCAAGTTAAAGCAACCATCTGAAGAATTGATCAACCTGCTGAAAGTATGCGCGTACTGAATTTGTGCCTGCTGAACACATACTCTCTGAACTATCACTTATTGACGTGGCAATTCGAGCTCACTTATATGAAGAACTCTCTAAAAATCTTGAATCTGCTGAAGACTCTCTCCTTTTGTATCTAACAAATATATCCATATCATTCTAGTGAATTCATCCACAAAGGTAACGAAATACCTGTTGCCACCTACTGTGGGAACTACAAATGGACCACAAACATCTGAATGCATCACTTCCAATGGCTTACTTGATCTCATGAGCGCATATGACTTGAAGGAGTTTCTTGGCAGTTTTCCAATTAAGCAACCATCGCATAATTTCCCTGGTGCTTTCATTAAAAAAAATCCTTTCACCATTCCCTTTGAGGAAAGTTGATTCAAACTCTTCCAATTCAAGTATCCAAACCTTAAATTCCAAAGCCAACAATCCTCACTCACCACTCCAACTGTAAGGCACTGAACTTCAGCTGCTGGAATGTTAACTTTGAAGGTTCTATTCTTTGAAAGAGGAGCCTTCAAAATTGATTTTTGATAAGAATCAAAGACTTCTAATTTTTCACCCTCAATTTTCATTTAAAAGCCTTTTTCAAGTAGCTGACCAAGGCTTAATAAATTGCTCTTCATTTCCGGTACATACAAAATATTTGTGATTAGTGTAGATTTTCCATCTTTCTTCTTGATTAGCACATTCCCAATTCCTGCTGCAGCTACTGTTTTATTGCCCGCCAATCTCACCCTGCTCTTCTTGTTTTCATCAAAATCAACTAGCCTTTCTTTATGGCTTGTCATATGATTTGAACACCCTGTATCCAAGTACCATGTCACAGAACCACTTACATTTGAGTTGTTTGTGACCATCAGAATCTGACCCATCATCATCATCTTGTGCGATATTAGCATCCTCGTTGCCTCTTTTGTGCATTCTTCTATTGTTCTTGCACTCATCTGCGAAATGGCCAAATTTTTTGCAATTGTAACATTGAATTTTCTTCTTATCAAACTTCTTCCTTCAACATTTGTGATGACCACCACTATCACCTCTTCTTGATGAACTTTCAGCCTGGTGATGATAAGAATTTGTAGGTTCTTTACTAGAATCATGCCCAACAGCAAAATCACCTCTGTAATTTCTTCCTTTGCCCTTCCCCTTTTTATACTTGCCTCTTTCTCCACCCATCTTCTTGCTTCTTTGGGCTTGCAAAGCTTGTTCTGATGAGATTCCAGGTTCTCTTTCCTTCAACCTTTGTTCATGGGCTTCTACTGACCCCTACAACTCCTCCACTTTCAGCTCTTCAAGATTCTTGGATTCTTCAATAGTAACTACAATGTGATCAAATTTGGGAGACAAGGTTCTGAGGACTTTTTCAATAATCATCATGTCTGTGAATTTCTCTCCACAAGATTTCATCAAATTTGTAAGAGTTAGCACCCTTGTAAAGTAATCTCCCACACTTTGTTGGCCTTCCATCTGTAGCATCTCATACTGCCTCCTCAAAGTCTGCAGCCGAATTTTTTTAACCTTGTCTGCACCCGCAAAGCTCTTCTCCAAAGTGTCCCATGTCTCCTTCGCAGTGGTTGCCGCTGCAATTTTCTCAAAATTTGCTCCATCTACACACTGATGAATGATGAACAGAGCCTTACAATCCTTCTTCTTGGCATCTCGATGAGTAGATTGTTGTGCTTCGGTTGGGTTGTCACCAAGTTCTTGCTAACCATTTTTCACTACATCCATGACTTCTTGAAAGCCAAATATAGCATTCATCTTGACACACCACTTCTCATCCGAAATGTGTTTGCTTCTTATTATATGAAAAGACTGCATGCTTGTGTAGGTCGGCTAACAAAGAGGTTGAAGGAAACTCAAATGGAGTTACTGAAGCTGAAGGCAGAGAAGGAGGGTGCACGTGCTGCCGAGACCATGCCTGCTGATAGTCTTTAATTTTTCCAGAAACTTAGATTTTCCTTAAGAAGAACAATCTCCTATTCAGGGGGAGTTAGCAAAGCTATTTTCAGAAACTAAGAGTTTCTCAAGGAGAAATCCTTTATTCAGGGGGAGTTTTTCAACTCTACTCATTTATGTGAAAAAGAAGGAAAACTTTTCTCACTCAAACTTAAATTTAAATTCTTCTGATATTTGTTAGTCATATCAAATTTGTCATCATTCAAAAGGGGGAGAATGTTGAGTCTCAATATAAATTAAGTATTCAATTTAATTCAAGACTCCTCACTCTTGGTTTTAATGTTTAACAAATTTGATTATATAAACAGATTCTACCGAGAAAGGTAGTTTGTCTTTGTTATTGCAGTAACTCTGAAATGAGCAAATCTTCAAGTTAAAGCAACCATCTGAAGAATTGATCAACCTGCTGAAAGTATGTGCGTACTGAATTTGTGCCTGCTGAACACATACTCTCTGAACTATCACTTGATGACGTGGCAATTCGAGCTCACTTATATGAAGAACTCTCTGAAAATCTTGAATCTGCTGAGGACTCTCTCAACCCTTTGATGACGTGTACCATTCTTTAAGTTGAGAAGTCTTAGTGAATTCGTGCAAAATAATATCTGTCAAAGTTAGAAGGCTTTCTGCGCAAAAACTTAAAGGTCTCGAAACGTCTTCTGTCATTACCTACAAAAGGAAGCTTTTTACAGAGTTCCTTCCGCATCTCATGGAACATCGTACACGAAAAAGGATCCTCTGAACCTGCTGTGTGTTAGAGCAGTGCTATCTCTGCACACCTACTATCCTCAAGTCAAAAGCTATCAGAAGAGCATCTTCCAACGACTATAATCTATCTCACAACGGTGAATGAAGCTCTCTTCAACGGATCTATTTCAAATCTCTACATATAGCCTCTCTCAAGACTTTGAAGATGTCGGCCAAAAATACAATTGAAGATCATATCAAGATCAACACTCTGAGTCGACCATATTTTACAAGAAAGCGTAAAAAGCTAGAGAAGCTTTCCAGAAAGAAAAGAGAGAAGAGCTTTCAGAAAGAGTGAAAAGGCCAAGTGAAGAGAAAAACCTATATCTAGCCAAACACTCTGTTGTATTTCATCTCCTTGTACTTAGATCCTATTCTTTGTATCATGAGTTATACCCAGACATTCCTTTGTACAAGAGAACCTGTGTTTAAGTTTCTTAGAAACTTAAACTCATCATATTTGTAAACACTGTTAAGTGTCTGAGAACCTGGAGAGGCTTGGAGGAATAAAGAATACTCAGTTTAGCCTGGAGAGGCTGTGTCCAAAGAATACTTGTGTTTAGCCTGGAGAGGCTGGGTCTAAAGAATACTTGGCGTTTAGCCTGAAGAGGCTGGGTTCAAATAATACTTGTATCTGTGATCAGATAGTGGAAAATCCAATAGAGTTTTGCCCTGGGACTGGATGTAGCTCATTGAGTTAGTGGGTGAACCAGGATCAATTTCTGTGGTCAAATTCTCTCTACCCTTAACTCTTTATTTTCTGTTTAAACTAACCAAGGAGGATTTTAGAAAATTTGTTTTATAAATCCATGCAGTAAACAATCTTTTCTTTGCGCGAAAAACGTTTTAAAAGCTGTTTATTCAACCTTCTGAGTTGCATCAACAAGTTGCTGAACTTCCCAGTTTCGGAAGGTTGTTCAAATATTTTCAAATCAGTTTGCTTGTTGAAAAAGGTTTTCAAAAAAATCTGTAAAGATTTATAAACACTATTCAACCCCCCTTCTAGTGTTTCCTGTGGTCCTAACATCAAGTTCCCAAACTAATTTCCATTTGAATTAGCCATGGAAACAACGCAGGCTTCACACACAACACCCCACAACACTTCACCACACGACACTTCACTGCTCAACACCTAGGTCCAGGATCTTGAAGCTCTAGATACCAATTTGTTGGAGAAAAGGATGGGGAGAAAAAAATTTTGAGAGTAAAAGTAATCTTAAATTTTATTCACATCTACTTCTATTTATAGTACAACAAGTAACTCACATTTAAAAACATATGTAACTAACCATAACCAACTAACTAACACTAACCACCATTCTGAATTAATGTCACAAGTTTCACTATATATATATATAAAGGATAATCATGTTCCAAACATACACAACAGAAATAAAAGGATTTATCTGTGTCTAAATTACATATACCAACATACAAGATATTTGTGATTGCTGGTAAAAATTTACCAGAATGAAGTTCCCAAAGCTTGAAATTTTCTCCTTCAGAATTGTGAAGGTCCCACGCGTATCCATATCTAAAGGTCCCACGCGTATCCATATCGAGACTAACTCTTTGCTCGTCAATACCTTGAATGAACTTGAAATTTTCAGCAAAAAAAATAAGAGGAAAGTGAAAAAAAATTGTTGTGTCATTTTATGAGTAGCAGTCACATATTAAGCTGCACACGTTAAATAAAACAAACCGTCGTTGGCTCACTTGCTAACAAATAGCAACAACACATATATACTTGCATTAGTTTTTCCTTTCTATCATCCAAAAATCATTTGACCAAGTCAAAGCCAGTAAACAACATGGCCTGTTTCAAAATTCCACACATTTGAAACAGTGTTTCTAATAATTTTAAATCTGTTATTCCGCTATTCTAATTCTAAATATAATACATAAATTACATATTATTTATATCTTGGCGCTAACAAAAAGTACAATAATATTTTACTAAAAGAAAAATAATTTACATGATAAAATTAAATTCTTTAATTTAATTATCAAATAATAAATTATTGTTTAACAAAGATTAGAATACTCGTTAGTGTGTGACTTTATAGGTTTAAAATTAAATCAGTAGTAAATTAATTTACTAATCAAGGTTGGTGTCTAGCAACACTCCTTAACATCAGGATAGCATGATGTAATATCTTATATTTTCTAAGAACCTTTAGAAGAATAACATAATATTTTCTTTCATCTTTATAGCTCTAAATTAACTCTAGAATATGGTTTAATTGTCAAATTCTATTAAGTTAACATATAATGAAAAAATCAAGAAATTCTTTTTTATTCTTTCAATCGCCTTGGCCAAGGTATTTATTTTCATTATAGAGCTCAAACTCGATCATTACCAAAAGTTGATGGTTTCCTTCTTCATTAATCACTTAATTCTACAAGAATTTAATTATACCCAATAATCATTCAACTAACACCTTAAGGTATTAAGTGTCCGAAATCAAAGTATAATAAATATCTTGTTAATTATTATGATAATCTCACATCTAAGGAAATTATTATATTCCTTCACTCTTATTGACAATTCTAAGGTAATATATAACCATTAGGATTTCTCCTTTTGAGTAAGCAAGTTCAATAGTCATATTCCTATATGCACTATTTATATGTGTAATTTAATAAACGAGATCTATTAATCTTCATCCAATAAAGACCATTACACATATATTGATATATCCGGAATAAAGATGTCATGCCCTCAATAATCCATGATTAATAACAGTTTAGATAAAATTATAAAAGACTTATTTCTCATTATTATAATCTTTATTATAAAAACAAGTCTCTAATTTTAATCTAGGGCCTTATCACATTAATTATTTTCACAAACAATAAATATGATAATGAAATAATTAAATACAATTTTATTAATGCAAACATGATAGATTGGATCTAGGGCATACCTCATATTCCTAACAATCTCCCACTTGCATTAGAGCCAATCTGTCATGTACTTCATTCCAACCTCCCACTTGTTTTTATCAAACTTAATATCAAGTGTCTTGGTGAATGGATTTGTTGGATTCTCTTTTCCATCTACCTTTAAAATCTTAATGTCACCACGTACAACGAGTTCTTTAATCAAATGATATCTTCTCAAGATATGTTTAGATTTTTTGTGCGATCTTGGCTCTTTTGCTTGAGCAATGGCTCAATTATTGTCACACAATAACGGAACCGGTTCTTCTGTTGAAGGAACCACACCAAGCTCAGATATGAACTTCGTCATCCAAACTGCTTCTTTAGCAACATCACTTGCTGCTATATACTATGCTTCAATTGTTGAATTTGTAATCGTAGCTTGCCTGGAACTTTTCCAACTCACTACACCACCATTTAAGGTGAAAACATAACCTGGAATAGATTTATTGTTATATGTTTCCGATGCAAAGCTTGCAGTTGTATAACCTTTTAGCTTTAGTTCAGAGTCACCATAAATGAGGAATTGGTCTTTATTTCTTCTTAACTACTTAAGAATGGTCTTAACCACTTTCTAATGTTCCTCACTAGGATTTGCTTGATATCAAATAACTACTCCTAGTGCAAAAGCGACATCATGATGTGTACAAGTCCGTGTACATGATAGCTCCCACTACACTAGCTAGCGTTTGACATTTCTATTCATGTGTTCCCTTTCTTCAAGGGTTTTTAGGACAATCCTCCCTATCGAGAGTAACTCCTGTTTCTATTGGAAAATATCCCCTTTTGGAATTCTCCATATTATACCTCTTTAAGATGGTATCGATGTACATGGATTAGGAGAGTCCAAGCAATCTTTTGGTTCCATCTCTATAAATCTTTATTCCCATAATATATGTTGCTTCTCCCAAATCCTTCGTAGAGAATTGTTCATATAGCCAAATCTTTGTACCTTGTAATGATGGCATGTCATTTCCAATAAGCAACATGTCATTCACATACAACATTAAGAAAATAATTGCGCTCCCACTAACCTTTTTGTAAACACAAGGTTCTTATTCACATCTAACAAAATCGATTTTTTCAATTGTTTTGTTAAACGGAATATTCCAACTTCTAGAAGTTTGTTTTAATCCATAAATGGATTTTTGTAGCTTACAAACTATATTATGATCATAAGAGGATATGAATCCTTCAGGTTGTGTCATGTACACACCCTCTTTCAGCTCACCATTAAGAAAAGTCATCTTCACATCCATTTGCCATATTTAGTAGTCATAGTATGCAACTATAGCAAGTAGAATCCAAATTGATTTGAGCGTTGGCATAGGAGAAAACGTTTCGACATAATCTATCCCTTCCTTTTGACGATATCCTTTGGCAACAAGGCGAGCCTGGTAGGTCTCGACCTTTTCATCCGCTCCAATCTTTTTCTTGTAAACCCATTTACAACCTATGGCTTTTGGCCGTCGCTAAAAATCAATTTTCTTATAAATATCATTTTAATTATTATGATAATATCAAGTCTAAGGAAATTATTATATTCTTCACAAGAATTTCCAATTGACAATTTTAGGGTTATATATAACCATTAGAATTTCTCCTTTTGAGTTAGTTCAATAGTCATATTCCTATAAGCACCATTTATATGTGTAATTTAAAAAACGAGATCTATTAATCTTTATTCAACAAAGACCATTACACATATATTGATTTATCCGGATTAATGATGTCTTATGCTCAATAATCTTAATTATGATTAAGAACAATTTAGATAAAATTATAAAAAAATTATTTCTCATTAATTATTATAATCTCTATTATAAAAACAAGTCTTTAATTTTAATCAATGACCTTATCAAATTAATTATTTTCATAAATAATAAATATGATAATGAAATAATAAAATATATAATTTTATTAAAACATGATAGATTGGATATTGGCTTGGCATACCTCATATTCCTAATAAATGCTCTGGTCTATTAATTGCGTTATCATACCAATAATTTCTTCTATTCATATTTATCATCTAGCTTATTGTCATCACCTTCAATGGGATCATATAATATTCTTTGTCGAATAACAAGCCTTCCATTCAAGACCTACCAAGTTGAGTAATTGGTAGAATCTAATCTAATCACGATATAAGTAACACCATCTTCACCCATTTTAATAGCATAAACAAATTCCAACCATTGAACTTAGATACCAATTTGTTGGAAAAAAGATATCAAATAATTATTGAACTTCTGTAAGGTTCAGGGAGTGAATCTTCTTCACTGTAAGCTTCGATCTCTGAGCGTTGAAGCTGAGGACGGCGATGCAGGGGTACCTGCAAGGGACTCCGATGCCTAACGTAAGAGCGTGTATCAGAGAAATAGGGGACAGTAATGATCGTAATAGAAAGTGCGTACCTTTTCTCTCAGAATCACCTGTATTTATAATGTGATTTGGGCGGGAAAGTTGGTTACGCGTGTAACCGTCTCCGTGATTTACGGGTTCACGCGCTACTTCCGTCATTCAAACGCACGCGCTAAAGTGGAGTCTTTAATGTTGGTAGATCCTCGGATATACATGTCGACACGGCATATCGCGCCATCTCGTTAACGCTTTTCGAAAGTATAAGTGGGTATCTGAGCTCATATCTCAACTGGTCTAGTCGACTACTATATTTGACATTCCTCGTGAGAATGTCGTTATATCAAGACGACAATGTGACTCATAAAATGCCACCATGTCATGTCGAGTTGGAGTATAGTTTTACTCCAGAACAGTTGCCCCCGAAAGTCGACTTCCTCTATGAGAGGCCTTCGACTTTCAGCATCGACTTGACTTTTTGAATTTCTAATATCCGCGTAAATTTAATATATTCTGTCGTTTGATTTTCTATTTATAATTTAATAATTGATTCCTTGCCAAGTGTCTTAATCTTATCCATTTGGGCCTCGTGGGCTTCATAATTAGAGAAATCTGAACCGTTCAGTTTCTCACAACTAACCGTTCGCTTTCTCATAACTATCCTCAGTTAAAAACTTTTCATTTTTACTGAGATTTCAAAATCCTTTCTTTGAAGACAGAATCTCTCTTAGTTTTGGAGGTTCGTTTGAAGTTTAAGCAGTTTCTGCATTGCTAAACTTTTATTTTGACTCCCTCGTGTATGAGCTTTGGAGTGGCAGAGCTTCTTGAAGAATTCAAGGATTACTCAAAAAGAACTATCACAGGTAACTTTCGTCTCCCCTTTGAGTTTCTGAGATTATGGTTCTAACTAGGGCTAAATCTAGGGCTCTTAAGTTAGAAGCTAGGCGTCACTGTATTGTTGTTCTAGATGATCCTGCGGATCCTAATATTCATGATCTCGTAGCCAGAAGGGGAATACGGAAAAGTTCGAATCTTTTCAATTTCCGTGAGTCAGTTGTTGAGACTGCTCATATTTTGAAGAAGTATGACTTCTCGGGATGTTCCGCGGAATCGTCCGTGATCAGCCTTGCTGACCGCGGAATTGATTCTTCATCTCAAATTGATTTTAACTTAGGACTTTTGGACATGTTCGAGATGGGAAGGCGGAAGATTTATACTTCTCCGGCTACAAACAATCCTGTGCCGGAGACGTTGTCGAGTTTAACGTGGGTAGATAGAGAAGCGATTGGGACTCCCAGCATATACACCTCCGAGGGGTCTTTGGAGTCAGGGTTTCAAGATGTAGAATGGGTGGAACTAGGCAACGAGGATAAATGGAGTTTAGTGCCCCCGAGAGTGGACGACCGTATATGCACCCAAGGAGATTTGAAGGATAACCTTTTTATTCCGATGTATAAATCCGTCTTTGAAGACCTCGGATTTTGGTTACCTTTTCATTGGTTCGAGTTGCAGGTCCTTCATCATCTGGAAGTGGCGCCTTCCCAACTTCATCCTAATGCATGGGCTTTCGTACGAAGTTTTATGATTTTGTGCCATGGGTTAAAGCTGGAGCTTAATTCGAATATCTTCTTTCACTTCTTTCGTCCTTTGGTAGTAAAGGACGGTCCAACCCGGTATTCATGGTTGTCCCTTCGCGCTGGTAATGGTGGGAAAATCTTTGAAATATTTCAAGAGTCTTATCGAATTTTTAAGGATAAGTTTGTATTTTGTAAGCCGATTGGCGAAGGTCGGCAAAATATCCTTGGCGAGGACGGTCGTGGGATGATTTATCCTTATTGGAGCCAAGCCCATTTTGAAAAATCTTCTTCGGAATATACTGTCAGTTATAAGGAATTGTCCGAGGATGAAAAGGGGGTCGTTGATAAGATTAAAAATTTTGTGAGGGATTTTGGAACTTTGCCGAGTAGCGAAGTTATTGAAGAGGGTGGTGACGCAACTCGACAGTCATTGGGTAAATATTTTCTATAATTCGTACTTATCCCAAAAGTTCGTGTTGATGCTAATCATTTATCCTCTTTTGCAGAAATTATGGCGGCAGCACAGAGGGCGAAACTTGCTGAGAAACTGCTAAAAAGGAAGGAGCAGGAAGCCCAGAAGAAAATTGCTAATGTCGAGATTATTGACCCGACAATAATGAAGAAGCCAAAGTTAGGGGCTTCGAGCAGTGTCAAAATTGATGGTGTCTCTGTTTTCAAGACACCCGATGAGAAGAAGAGTAACGAAGAAGCAAAAAGGGCATCTTCTTGGTATTCCGAGGATGCCTCAAAGGAAGGAGAAGGGCCCTCCTGCAGTAGCTTGCCTCCTTCGAACATGACTAAAGAGGAAGTTCGGCGTTACTTAGCAGTTCAGGCTCAAAATTTATTTGTCAACAAGTCTGAGACAGAAATAACCGAGTTCATGAATCACGCGTCGAGTTGGGCAATGAGGTTTGCAATGATGTCGCAATACTTTGCCTGCTCGGTTCGTGACTTAAATGCGCTCTTACCTTTGAAGGAAGAGTTAGAAAAAGTCAGGGGAAAGCTTGAGGCTGATGAGCTTCGGATGCAACAAGCCATTAACGAGGTTCAGCTCATGAGGGTGGAGAAGGATAAACTCTACGAAGAGAACCTCGCGCTAAGTAAGCAAGTCGAAGTCTTAACTACCGAGAAGGAGAATGCTGTGAAGAAGGCAGAATCGGCTTCTGCTGAGCTTACTTCAGCTCGCAGTGACGCAACATCTGCTTCTAAGGCGGCATCTCTTGCCCAAAAAGAAAACATTGAGCTAAAAGAGAAGATAAGAGAATTGGAAGTCAAGTTAACTGAAGAGACTGCTGAGAGGGTGCAGGCCGAGAAGTTATGGATTGACGCTTCTGCTTTGTATTTTTATGAGGCCATAAAACAGATGAAATTTTTTAACCCTGAAGTGAGCTTAAATACTAAGGGGATGTCGACCGTCTGTACCGTCAAAGATGGAAAATGGTACGATGTCCTTCCGACTGGTGATGTCGAGGGAACCCCTGGGGATGAGATTCCGAGTACCCCAAAACTTTGAGCAGATGAAGAAACTGGGCAGGAAGATGAAGAGGGTATCCCTTTGAATGATATTGAAGCATGAAGGGCCAGAAGGCTAGCACTCTTTTGTGTTCTAACTTTGACTATGTTTATTTATGACAGTGTGATATTTTATGAATGTTTGCTTTAAGTACTTCTTGTTATGAACAAATTTTATTAACAATTATCAAGAGTAACTTTTTGGTATATACCTGAGTATTTCAAGGAACTTATCCTCGAATTTGGTAAAGTTTAAATATTTTCTTCGAGATATATTTTCAAAGTCGAGGGACGAAGCTCGACGTTGACCGAGGAGCGTATCCTCGACGTGAGATTTTCAAAGTCGAGGGACAAGGCCCGAGATTGCTCGAGGAGCGTATCCTCGACGTGAAGCGTTAAGTCGAGGGACTAAGCCCGAGATTGCTCGAGGAGCGTATCCTCGACGCGAAGCGTTAAGTCGAGGGACTAAGCCCGAGATTGCTCGAGGAGCGTATCCTCGATGCGAAGCGTTAAGTTGAGGGACCAAGCCCGAGATTGCTCGAGGAGCGTATCCTCGACGCGAAGCGTTAAGTCGAGGGACTAAGCCCGAGATTTGAATATGGAAACTGAACTTTATTTATTCAAAAATGTTTACAGTTAGCTGAAGTATTTCCGGAGCTTGTCGATATTCCAAGTTCGTGGTAATGGAATTCCAAGTAAAGTTTCTATTCTATATGCCCCAGTTCCTGTTTTCGAGATGACACGGTATGGTCCTTCCCAATTCTCGGCTAACTTCCCTTGGGTTGCATTTCTATTGCCAACATCGGCTCTTCTCAAGACCAAATCTCCAACTTCAAAGGAACGTGGAATGAGGTTCTTTTGTCAACGTCTTGCCGACTGTAGTTTGATTGCAGCTTCTCGAATTGAGGCCCTTTCACGTACTTCCTCTATTAGATCCAATTCTTCTCGCATCCTTCCTTCATTACAATTCTTATCATAGGCATGAAGTCGAAAGTTCTCTTCACCGATCTCTACCGGAATCACGACATCAACTCCATAAGCCAATCTGAATGGCGTTTCTCCTGTAGTTGAATGTGGGGTTGTGTGATAAGCCCAAAGAACATTGGGTAATTGTTCAGCCCAGAGTCCTTTTGCCGACTCAAGCCTTTTCTTAAGGCCTTTAAGGATTACCTTGTTGGCCGCTTCGGCCTGTCCATTTGTTTGGGGATGCTCCACCGAGGAAAATCCATGTGTTATGTGAAAGTCCGCCATCAAACCTCGAAATCCTTTATCAGTGAATTGTGTGTCGTTGTCGGATACCATTGTGTTTGGGATTCCAAACCTGCAGATGATGAATCGGTAAAAGAACTTGGATAAGTTTTTTGCCGTGATCTTAACTAATGGTTGAGCCTCAATCCATTTGGTGAAGTAATCTACTGCCACGGCAAGATACTTTAATTGTCCTGGAGCTGCTGGGAATGGACCCAATATATCAATTCCCCACCATGAAAATGGCCAAGGGGCGGAAATGGACCATAAAGCTTCGGCAGGTGCTTTGTGGATGTCAGCATGTTTCTGGCAGGATGGGCATTTTTTGACATATAGAACACAGTCGACTTCCATGGTGGGCCAGTAATATCCTGCCCTCAAGATTTTCCGAGATAATGAATGGCCTCCAAGGTGATGTCCACATATGCCTTCATGTACTTCGGCCATCACATATTCGATAATGTTTCCTGAAATGCACTTCATGAGTGGCTGTGCTAAGCCTCTTCGATATAAGACTCCGTCTATCAGACAATACCTCGCCGCCTGGCTTAAAATACGCTTTGACTTGTCTGGGTCATCAGGTAAGGTTCCATTTTGAAGGTATTTCTGTATATCTTCATACCAGCATTTTTCTTCATCTATTGACATAACGACAGTTGGTGCCGAGATTACTTCTTGAATCACAGACTTGTTATTTCCTGACGACCTTGTACTGGCGAGTTTTGAAAGTATATCGGCCCTGGCATTTCTTTTTCTGGGAATGTGGTTTATCTCAACCTCGACAAATTTACTGCATAGATTTTTGACGACTTCAAGATATTTTTCCAAGATGGGATCTTTTACCTAGTAAGTACCGTTGATCTGTGAAACTACTAGTTGTGAATCGCTGTTGACACGAACTCGTTTCGCCCCGACCTCGGTTGCCATTCTCAATCCTGCTATCATTGCTTCGTATTCGGCTTGATTATTGGATGTTGGGAACGATAGGCTCAAAGAATGTTCCAAGATGACACCTTCCGAGTTTTCTAAGAGTATTCCTGCTCCACTTCCTTTTTTATTTGAGGATCCATCGACATGCATATCCCACCAATTATCGGGAGATTCAGATGTCGGAGTTAATTCGGTTATGAAGTCTGATAGGACTTGGGCCTTGACTGCTTGCCGAGGCTGGTAAGTCACCCCAAACTCGGATAACTCGACAGCCCATGACACCATCCTGCCGGCCAGATCTGGTCTGTGAAGGATTTGTCTAATCGGTTGATCGGTTCTCACAATAACTGGATGAGCTTGAAAATAATGGCGAAGTCGACGAGCTGCTGTGATTAATGTTAATGCCATTTTTTCTACCCTTGGATACCTCAGTTCTGCTCCTTGTAGGGCTTTGCTAATGAAGAATACTGGAAGTTGAGTAGCTTCTTGTTCTCGGATCAATGCTACGACAATCGCTTCCTCCCCAACTGAAAGATATAAGTAAAGTGTTTCTCCTACATTTGGCCTGAACAAGACGGGTGGTGATGATAATATTACCTTTATTTGCTGAAAGGATTTTTCACATTCATCGTTCCAATCAAAAGACATTCCTTTCTTTAAGAGGTGAAAGAATGGGAGTGCTCGGGATGCGGACTTCGAAATGAACCTTGTTAATGCGGCGATCCTTCCTATCAATTGTTGCACTTCCTTTACCGAGGTGGGGCTCTTCATGTCGAGGATGGCGCGACATTTATCAGGATTAGCTTCTACACCTCGCTCCGTGAGCATGAAATCGAGGAACTTCCCTGCACGAACTCCAAAAGTACATTTCTTGGGATTGAGTCTCATATTATATCGACGGAGTTGGTCAAAGACTTCGCCGAGATCTTGAGTATGAGTCTCATCTGTCAGGCTTTTTGCTATCATATCATCTACATAAACCTCCACAACTCGACCAATTTGACGTTGGAACACCATATTCATCATCCTCTGGTAAGTTGCCCCCGCATTCTTAAGTCCAAATGGCATCATTCGATAACAATAGTTTGCTCCTTCAGTCATGAACGCCGTTTTTTCTTGATCGGGAGAGTACATTGGAATTTGGTTATACCCAGAATATGCATCCATAAAAGATAAGAGGCGAAAACCAGAAGATTTGTCGACCAATCGGTCGATATTAGGCAAGGGGTAAGAATCTTTAGGGCATGCTTTATTTAAATTGGTATAGTCGACGCACATTCGCCATTTTCCATTTGATTTTTTTACCAAGACTACATTAGACAACCAAGTCGTGTATTTGACTTCTCGAATAAAGGCGGCGTCGAGTAGCTCCACTACTTGCTGCTTTACTGCTTCTGCTCTATCCATCGACATGTTTCTTCGCCGTTGCTTGACTGGCTTGACTTTCGGATCCACGGAGAGCCGGTGACAAATGACCTCGGGGTCTAGACCTGGCATATCGGCGGTGGTCCAGGCAAATAAGTCGGCGTTTTGTCGGATGAGGGTGCAGAGTTCTTCTTCAACTTTCTCTGATAATCCACAACCAATTTGGACTGTTTGGTCAGGTTTGGATCCAATCTGTAATGTTTTAAACTCTCCGTCGGGAATAGGACGGGTTTCTTTGAAATCTTCTCTGACATCCAAGTCTGTCAACATTACACCAACTGATGATGGATGTTCCTCGCGTTTCTCCGGCGGAATAGATTTCTCTGTCTTGGAAATTTTTAAAGATTCTTTATAACAAGAACGTGCCATTACTTGGTCGCCGCGCAAGCTGATCACCTTCCCGTCATCGCTCCAAAATTTCATCATCAAATGGTTGGTCGAGATGATCGCTCCAATTGTGTTGAGGGTCGGCCTTCCCAAAATCGCGTTATAAGTCGCCGGGCAGTTGACCACCAAAAACCGTACTTTAGTGGTTTTGGTCAAAGGAGTTTCACCAAATGTCACGAGGAGTTCTACATATCTGACAGGTTGGATTTTATCTCCTGTGAACCCAATCAATGTCGCCCCTTTTATATGGAATCATATCCGTCTTAGGAATGTTGAGGAGGTGGAAAGTCTTCATGAACAGAACGTCTGCCGAGCTTCCTTGATCGATAAAGACTCTCCTGACTTCATGGTTTGCCATCATGACCTTTATGAGCATTGGGTCATCGTGTCCTGGAATGACTGGGCCATAGTCGTCTTCTGAAAAAGTTAATGGGGGAAGTTTTCGTCGCGGGCCACCTCGCGGATGGGGGGAAGATGATGCCGACATAACTTCTTTCAAGTGCCTCTTCCTTGCATTGCTTGATTCTCCTCCTCCTGCGAATCCTCCTGCTATTACATAGATCACTGGGTGTTTTGAAGAGGAAGGCTCTTCTCGAGATGGAGTGTGATGTCGAGAGACGCTTCTACGTTCTCGATGAGAGTCGCGAGGTGGAGATTTATCAGATGATGGCCTCTTAGATGTCGACTTTTCTGGACGAGGGGACCTTGTTCGGGATCTGCTTCTATCATGTCGGCTAGATTCGTGTCGTCTTTCATCCTTTCCTTCGTTATGTCCTCGACCCTGGGTATTATCCCTTCTTGACTGATAATCAGCCTCCTTCTTGAACCTTCGGAGTTTCCCCCGTTGGATGAGCTCCTCGATGGAATCTTTCAAATTGAGGCATTGATCTGTATCATGGCCATGAGATTTATGGAATCTGCAGTATTTGGTCTTGTCGGTATTTGGCCCCGTCCTCTGAGGTCTTGGTCTCCTCATGCCAGCTTCATACATCTCGACATGGAGAATCTCGTTCATGATCTTCTCACGAGATTGATTTAAGGAGGTATATGACGCATATCGGCCGAAAGGCTCTCTGTTGCCTTTATTATCTTTATTTTTACTCTTCTGCCCTTGCTCCTTCTGTGGTTGGTCTGCCGAGACTGCATCTTTCAATTTCAAGGCCATTTCTTCGTCTTCTAAACTGATGTAACTCTCCGCACGATTCAAAAACTCCTCCATGTTATTTGGTTTTCTTTTGGATAAGTCTATCCAAAAAGGAGAATTTGGTATGAGCCCATCTTTTGCCAGCATAAGTTTGACTCCAGGTTGAAGGCCTTGGACTAGCAACGCTTCTCTTGTGAACTTACTGATATAGTCTCGCAGAGATTCTGAAGGTCCTTGACGGATTTGTTTTAAAGATGCCTCCGTCTTTGGTTGAACCTTACTTGTAGTAAAGCTTATGATGAATTTACTGCGTAACTCGGCCCAGGTGTTGATGGACCTCGCGGGAAGGGTCTGGAACCATCTCAGAGCAGTCTTCTTCAATGACAAAAGAAAAACTCTACACATGATTGGACCTGATGCGCTTCTTACCGACATAGCGGATTCATAAACATCCAAGTGTTCTAGCGGATCACCTGTTCCATCATATAACTCTGGTACCGGAACCTTCTCGAACCTCTTGTCGATAGGAAAAAGCATGATCCGTTCAGAGAAGGGAAGGACGACTTGAATCACTTCTTCGTCATGTATATGTCTTGATTCGTCATTTACCGGAATGATTTTTCGCAGTGGTGGCGAGTTCGAGTGCACTGATTGGACTGAAATTCTCGGAGAACGCTGAGTCGGCATAGGAGTCGGAATTCTTTCTTGTTTGGAAAGGTGCTCTTCTTTCTGGGATGCCTGATGTTGAGTGGTTTTTTGTCTTTCTGCTACAAGATCTTCGACAATACGTCGATTGAGGAGCTCCATTTCACGCTCGTGTTCCCACCGATCGAGGCGTCGAGCATATTCGCCTAACATCTCTTCCTGACGTCTGATGAAGTCGATCAATTCTCCTCTGGAAGGTTGATTTGGAGGTGGTGATGGTGCTCTGCGGTTTTCTGGAATGGGCAGTGGAACGTTTCTAGCTCGCGATGGTCCAGTGCGAGAGGTTGGAATCGGAATTCCGGCGAGTGTCGAAACAATTCCAGCTACGGAGGAGGTCATGGCTGGAATGGTGGTTGAGGTTACGTGAGGAATGGTTCCTTCTCTGGTTTGAGATTGTCCGCTTCTGGTAGTCACCATCGTGCGAAGATGGACGATGAAGGTCTAATCTGGAGATCGAAGGATTATAAAACTTGAGAACGAAACGTTCCCACAGACGGCGCCAATGAACTTCTGTAAGGTTCAGGGAGTGAATCTTCTTCACTGCAAGCTTCGATCTCTGAGCGTTGAAGCTGAGGACGGCGATGCAGGGGTACCTGCAAGGGACTCCGATGCCTAACGTAAGAACGTGTATCAGAGAAATAGGGAACAATAATGATCGTAATAGAAAGTGTGTACCTTTTCTCTCAGAATCACCTGTATTTATAATGTGATTTGGGCGGGAAAGTTGGTTACGCGTGTAACCATCTCCGTGATTTACGGGTTCACGCGCTACTTCCGTCATTCAAACGCACGCGCTAAAGTGGAGTCTTTAATGTTGGTAGATCCTCGGATATACATGTCGACACGGCATATCGCGCCATCTCGTTAACGCTTTTCGGAAGTATAAGTGGGTATCCGAGCTCATATCTCGACTGGTCTAGTCGACTTAATGAACTTCTGTAAGGTTCAGGGAGTGAATCTTCTTCACTGCAAGCTTCGATCTCTGAGCGTTGAAGCTGAGGACGGCGATGCAGGGGTACCTGCAAGGGACTCCGATGCCTAACGTAAGAGCGTGTATCAGAGAAATAGGGAACAGTAATGATCGTAATAGAAAGTGCGTACCTTTTCTCTCAGAATCACCTGTATTTATAATGTGATTTGGGTGGGAAAGTTGGTTACGCGTGTAACCGTCTCCGTGATTTACGGGTTCACGCGCTACTTCCGTCATTCAAACGCACGCGCTAAAGTGGAGTCTTTAATGTTGGTAGATCCTCGGATATACATGTCGACACGGCATATCGCGCCATCTCGTTAACGCTTTTCGGAAGTATAAGTGGGTATCCGAGCTCATATCTCGACTGGTCTAGTCGACTACTATATTTGACATTCCTCGTGAGAATGTCGTTATATCAAGACGACAATGTGACTCATAAAATGCCACCATGTCATGTCGAGTTGGAGTATAGTTTTACTCCAGAACAATTATCAAACAAGTGAAAGCAAACAAAATCTTCTCTTCTCCTTTGTATTAGGTTCTATAAATTTTCTAGCAATAAATAATAATATTTCATAAGCAATCACACATAGGACAGAAAAATAAATAACATGGACGACAAAAAATAATAATATTCCATAAACAAATTGTTAGATATAAAAATTACTTGTCTCATAGTTTGGTATTTAAATTATACACATATAAAATCGAAGGGGTTGGTCGAGTGGAGCAAGACAGGGTCTCGTATCTGACAGGTCGCAGGTTCGAACCCCCACTCGTCCCCTTGGGGTGAGGTAAAATGTAAGTACCTCTGTAAGTGTTCAAAGAGCCCGGAGGCTTTCCCTCCCTTGGACTAGGGCACCATCCCCTCATCCTAAATTTTTCATTATCAAAAAAAATTATACACATATATTTCTAAAGTTTCGTTTTTTTTGTTTAAAACAAAGGTAACCTCCACGGGAGGCAATCATGTTCGAGCCGAGAACATCTACATCATGGTGGGACTAACTCTCACGACGGGATTTTTTTTCATCCACAAGACTTGAACCCGAGACCTCGCTTAAGGGAAATTAAACATGTACCACTTGAACCAACTCCCGTTGGTTTTAAAGTTTCGTTTATGAATAAAATTACTTATTTGTATATTCGGTTCTCTATTTTTTTTCCCCAAAAGCAGCAAGGCCTGATGCTAGCTAGAGCCCATCCCTTAATTTCGTTATTGATCTAAGTTAAGGCCCAAATGTGAGAATATAAGTAAAGACTTGATTTTTGGTATATATAATACTGTTTTTTTATATCACCATTTCCATCCTTCATTTTCAGCTGCTCCGAATAAAGAAAATAAGTATAAACACCAAAAATCTTTAGACGGCAAAATGGTGATATATATAAATACAATAATATCTTACCGAAACAAAATACAGTGTGTGTATATATATACCGTTTTTTTTTTCTGTTTAATGAATAACGTTGGATTCTTTTGATCTATCATTCTAATTACATAAAATTATTATTAATAAAAAACATATTTATTTATGGTTTCGTCTAGGGTGAAACACCTCACGGGTGTGTCACTGGTGGAACACCTCTTTTAACCTTCTATAGAAGGATTCATAACCACTTAGTTAAAATAAAATGAGTTTATCAATTTGTCCTCATAATAAAGTTAATTGATGATAGGTCCTTGAACAAAGAAACTTAAATATTAAAACTGTAAAAAGCTTTTGGCACATGAATTAGTATTTCATAGGACCCACGGAAGAAAAATGAAATCGAAACTGTTCACGACATTGTGTACGTATCCAACCAAGAAAAAAATAACATTTTGATTACCATTTTTTCTGTTTTGTCAAGATATTAAGGACTTTGTTTTGTTAAATGACAGTGCCCATAATCTGATGCTGAAAAGGCTCAATTTTGAGCTATTCCAGGTGACAATGGGATCATATCCCGTGTATTTGACATTTTGCAATTAGTTGCATTTAAAAAAAAAATGAAATAGTGAAAGTGAAACCAATTAAAGGAACCAAAAAGTGCCTGCCATTAACGCTCATCTTCACCTTCCCTATCACAAATAGAGGAACCAATTCATTAATTAACGCTCATCTTCTTCGCAAACACTCATCTCATTATATATATAACACTAGAATTCATCTTCACCTTCTGCTTTCATATGAAAAAAACCATGTCTGCTAGCAAATCTTCCATCCCATCATCTTTGAAGTCCCACCAGAAATTGTTTGCTCCAACACTAACTCCGTTGACACCCGTAGAACTAATACGACGAACTATGCGAATATATGAAGAAGAAGATGGTGCATCAAGGAAATTGTTAAAAAATCAGCCAACTTTATGACATGACACTAATGGGTTAATTAGAAATTTTAAAAAAAATCACTCAATAGGTTTCCGGTAATTAATCTTGGCCCTTGAATTTAAATATTGTAGATCTAACGGTTACTAACCTATGTGTCACCGGTGACACACCCGTGAGTTGTTTCACCCTAGACGGACCCTTTATTTATTTTAAAACAAAAAATGTTTAATTTTTTCTTTGCTAAAAAAGATGATTATCATGTGATATTGATCATGAAAAATTAGAATTTGTCTTTTCGTATAAAGTGATTTTTTTTTTCTAATTTCTATCAATTTAGGTTCTCTATATATAATATTTTCCTTTTCAGTATCTATATTTTCATTTATTCACTTTTAATCCTTGCAATTAATTATTGGTTTTCATATTTTATATTTATTTAAATTTTATTTTAAAATGTTTTATTCATAAAAATAAATAATCATTATTTTCAATAAAAAATAATCTCTGTAATTTAAATAATTAAGATATTAGTTTACGACAAACCATCGTTAATATAAAACCATAAGAACTTGTACCAAGAAAAGAATTGCAAGAATCAAAATCTCTTTTAAATCTATTTTATTAATAATAATAATAATAATAAAAATGAGTGGGAGAAGAACTTTTTTAATATATTTTTGTTTATAAAAGAAAAAGAGTGGGAGAAGAACTCAAAGAGGTTCATGGCCCAAAATTCAAAGGAAAAAGACGTTAGAGGCTTAGAGCCATGTAACTAGTTTTGAGAATCATCCAGCTTAGGAACAGACCTTGCTTTTCACACCTCTTTTTACTTTTCATACCCAAAAGGTCATTTCTCACAAACACCCCTACTTTTTTTCAAAAATTAACTTTAAAGGATCTAAATGATAAAAATATTTCTGAAAAGGAAATAAATTTCAGAAAGCTTATTTTTTTTTTTCTAAATTTTCAATTTTTCGAGATGGAAAATAATTTCGTCTCTAAAATCTGTCTTTAAACTTTTTAGAAATAAATTAGAGACAGAAAATCATCTCTAAAACTGAAATGAATTTTTTTTTTTTCGAAAATTTTTAGATCTGACTCTAAAACTGAAGCTATATATAAAAGAATTTCATTATCGAAAAATAATTTTCAAATTTTTTTTCATAAACTTACTTTTAGAATTTAAAAAAAAATCGGAATTGTTTTTACCAGAAATTAATTTTTCAAAATTATTTTCTTCATAAATTAATTTTTAAAATGAGAAAAAAAAAGAGAAAAAGGGAGTTAAGAGGTGGTGGGGATGTCTGGAGGTGGGAGGAGTGCTAGCAACACACTCTTTTGAACACTCTCTCCAACACACTCTATGTGATTGGTTAAAATTCACATGGGTCCCACCAAATTCATGGACCTCACTCCCAAATGGTGGGACTCATGTGAATTTTAACCAATCACATGAAATGTGTTGGAGAGAGTGTTCAAAAGAGTGTGTTGCTAGCACTCCTCCTGGAAGTGGTGGAGGGATAATATGATGAGGGTGGTTTGGGAAAAATATTTTTCAAAATGGGGTGGGAGTGTGAATTTAAAAGGGGTGCTAAAAGCAAACATATTAGGAATGTGTTTCTATTTTTGAATCCTTTACCCAAACCACATATACGTTTATAATGTGTAAGGGAGAGTTCTTTTTACACGTTCATTTTTTCTACCCCATATCTCATTCTCTTCTCTTCTTTTATTTTTCCTCTTTACTTATTCCTAGTGAGAGAGTGAAAGAGAAGAATACGACAACTGAATTAGTCATTAAAGGGTTTTTTACGGCAATGGCAACAACAGTGCGAAGCCGGACACTAGTTTGAAGCACACAAATAGGAGAGAAAATTGAATGGACTGTTTAGTTCAACCCAAGCAAGATGTTACTTGAGGAACATCTCTTCACAAGGTGTACACATTCTAATAGGGTACAAGAGACAACCCAATCTATGTACACTTTCTAATATATAGTAGTATAGTACCATTCACATTGCAATGACTAAGGTACATAGACTTAAGTTATCACGTATGGTACACAAGGGTCTCTACCATTGGATTTAAAGTATATATGGATATATAATCTATTCCCAAAGTGAAAAGGAAATTAAATCCCTACAACTTACTCTTATAACCCAATACCAACTCTTAATTTTCGTAGTAAATTTTGAATATTTAGCTATGGTCTAAATAAAAGCAAAAACCAGACTAAAATCCATGCTAGCTATAACAAAAATGATCTTTTAAAACATTTTTTCAAAGCATATTAAAGCGTTTATACACGCTTTTAGTCCTGGGGTGCTGTAGTATGTCATTGACTTTCTAAAGCGTTTTGAAAACGCTGTAGAAATAAGACATAGTAAAGCGTTTACCTAAACGCGGTAGAAAATTAACTTTTCAAAATTCTATTTCACAAAATCAGCTTTTCTAAAGCGTTTTAAACGCTGTAATATATATTTTCTAAAGCCTTTATTTAAATAAATGCTTTAAAATCTCAGTTTGTTTTTTCAATTATACTATCATGAACGTACACTAGTTCTTATTCAATTTGCCTGCATTTTAAATATATTCTTATATATAAATTTAAATGTAATATCCTAATTTATTTTAATAAAAAATAATAAATTATATTACCTTCTTCTTAAATAAAGATATGAGTATTATATTATCTCTTTAAAATATTTAATGCATTTCAATTAAATATAATCATATATTCGTCTATTTCAATTAAATACAGTCCTATTTGAAATAACTAAAAATCTTCATTATATCCGTACAAAAATTGAATCTAATCCTATTTTATAGTAATCTGTAATCTACAAAATAATTTATTTTATTTTCTTAATAATTTATACTTCATTATTATAATTGAAAATTTAATCACCATGATCTCACTCACACTCTATTTTGCCCATATCAATATTATTTTGATTATTTTACCATGTATTAAATATATAAATTTAAATGTAACCCTAATTTATTTTAATAAAAATAATAAATTATATTACCTTATTCTTAAATAAAGACATGACTATTATATTAACTCTTTAATATATTTAATGCATTTCAATTAAATACAGTCCTATTTGAAATAACAAAAAATCTTCACTGTATCCGTACAAAAATTTAAATCTAATCCTATTTTATAGTAATCTAATCCTAATTTAAATCAAAGATTTATGTAATTTCTTTAAAGTGTTAATTTTTGCTGCTGCAACGTCTTTCTGTTGATCTCTGCTGCAATATCTATGTTGATCTTCTCAGTATTTATAAATCTTTTTTCCTTCAATGTCTTTCTCTTAAAAGTTTGTACAAAATGATCTTAAAAATTCACGACTTAAATGATAAGGATAATTAATATTTTAAATTTAAATTAATAAATAGAGATTAAAATTTGAAAAGGAAAAGATAGAATCAATCAGGATTTGAATTTGAATTGTAAAAATAAGAGGTATAATGGGAAAGCAATTCTAGACACCAAATTGAGGTTCGCCTTTATATATAGGTATAGATTATTATTATTATTATTATTATTATTATTATTATTATTATTATTATTATTATTATTATTATTATTATATCTTATTCATCTAAATGATCATTTTAATATTTTTAAGCACTTTTTAATTTTTTTAATTTCACTTTTTAATGATCATCTTATAAATTTTATAAAAAATACTCAAACTATTTTTGAAAAATTTAAAATGATTTTTTTAATAAATTCTTTAAGCTAACTATTTATTTATTTTCAAGTTTATATTTTCAATTTCTTAATTATATTAAATAATTTGTTTTTATTGCATCTCTCACAAATATATATTCTTATTCTCTCACAAAAGTATTAATTTATGATTGTGTTAATTTTATTAATTACATATATTAATTAACTAAGGTTACATCTTAATTTTAATGATAAATTAATTATACTTATATATTTGTGTGACATGAATTAATAATTTTTAAATTTTTCCTTAAAAAGGTAAAAAAAATTATTTAATAATAATTTACTAAGGCATTTTATAAAAAATGTTGTATGGAAAAAATTATTATTTTTATACTAAAGCGTTTAAAATAAATAAATGTTATAACTTGTGAATTCTTCTAAAGCGTTTTTTTGTGAATAAACGTTGTAATCATATTTAAAATTTTATTGTTTGAATACTAAAGCGTTTAAAAAGACAAAATGTTGTAACTAATCATTATCTTAAAATGTTTTGAAATAATAAACGCTTTACAAAATACTTTAGACCCTTTTCTAAAGCATTTATTTTTTTAAACGTTGTAAATCGTGTGCTTTAGTATGTATTTTTTGGCATCTTTTACCAATTAAGTTTGGTATAGGATGTGAGATTTTATATACAGGATTTTATTTTAGTCTTTTCATATATTAAAGCAATTAATCCAAAATCTAAAGTCTCCAAAGATTAAACAAGACAAAAGATGGCTGTTTAAATTAGACAAAGCTAGTAAGTAGAGTCTACTGAGAGAAACACATCAGAAACATTTGTTACAGGAATTACAAGTCAGAGATTACTATATATATATATACTTATTTTATTATAAATTACTAAATGAATTGAGTAAATTAAGTCCAATGTTAGAAAATTTTAAATATTATTTACTACAAATCGATGTGCTCATCATCTAATCTATTGTTCACACATAAATTAATTAATAGCTAGCGTGTTAGATTTACAAGAAAAATACGTTTTAAACGTGGATCCGAGCCAATGCTATTCTATATAGCGTTTGGCCGGATCCACGTTTAAAACGTGTTTTAGTGTAAACTAAACACCAAATAACTTCAGAGGCCAATATTTTTCAATTGAACTTTGAAGTCCATATATATTTTGTACCAGACGCATTAATTGTGTGAGGACCTTGATGATCTTTCTGCGAAAGTCAGAAACATTGGCCCATATGTACTGTTTATTACATAAAAAAGAACCCACTTTTTCCAAATTCGATCACTGTTATGGAACAGCATTAATTTTAATTAATTAATTTATAAATTCCAAAACCTGCCACGGGCTCCTACAAAATTACCCAATATTCTGAGGGCCTAAAGATTCTCAAATAGAATATATTATGCTTATGCCTGTTGGAAGTTGGAACAACTCAAGCATATCTTAAAATTATATTCGTTTCATGATTCTTTTACAATATCTATGCATAAGAAATTGCATGCCCTTTAAATGACTGCTGTTGAGAGCTTGAAAGGCAGAATATATATACGTTTGAAAAGGAAATTAAATCAAGAGAGAGAAATGAAAAGTACCTCTATGATTCATTTAGATAAAAGGGAATTAAAGGAAAGAATGAAATTAATTAGGGCATCTCTTTGACCCATAATCATAGGTTTGTTTAGAACAGAAGTAGTGGCAGCCATCATGGCCATCATCATTGGAAATCTTATAGAAGAACAACTTTTAGCATAAAATATAATTGTAATAAGGGTCATAAAGCACAAGTAGATAAAAGCAAGCATTGGTCTTTAGACACATAAAAACCTTTTCTAGAACTCGTGCATGTGGCAATCAAGCATAATTCTGAATCCTATCAATCACCTAGGTGTATATATCGAATATAGTATAAATTAAATATGCCGATCAAATACCAGAGAAATGTATGTTATGTATGCTGAATCTTTCTACAAAATCTTGAAGAATTATTTTTTTTCATATTATATAATTAAAAGGAAAAAAATCACTGGATATGGGCAATGATGACTTCGCGGCGTCAAGATTATTGCTTAGTGCATATGGCTCCTAACCAAACACTAATCTCATTTTATGTAAGATTCGTTGCACTAATTAACATATATACACATGGCTGCTTGATTCTCAGAGGCAGCGCACTAGTGAATTTTCTTGTCCCATTAAATCCAGAATGATGATCGAAAGATTGAATAAATAATTGCATAATTATTTAGAACTTTGCTAAGAATTTGTTTGGCTTATTTTTTTTACACATGTACATAAATCATTTTTTATTTTTATTTACAATATTTTTAACTTTTTATTTACTCATTTAAATTGATCTCAGGACAAAATATATAGATGTTTGTGTCGAAATAAATTTATAGAGTAAATTACTCTAATTTTCTTTTATTTTGAACTTTTAATGCAAAATCATTCTATTTCTAAAGTTTGCCTAATTTTTTTTATTTTAGAGTTTAATAAATATACACTATCAGTATAAAAAAAGTTTTACATTGTCAATCAATTAATGATTTGTTGTAACATTATTTAATGAACAAGACACCTAATGTATTATTAAACTCAAAAAATTATCTTTATTGGATGACAGTGTAAAACTTTTTTTAGTAACAAAGATTATATTAAATCTTATATTTTTTAAATTAAATATTTGACATTTAAACATAAAACCTTGACTTTTGTAAAAAAATTGTAAGGATACCATTGTTAAAGTTTTGGTTCATTACATAAAATCTCATCTATATCTTAAATGTTATATACCCTTCTATTTTATAAGTAAATTACAATTAAATCTCTTCATTATAGTAAAAATATTAAATGATTAGAAAAAAAAACATAAAATTATAAAAAATTTAAATGATTAGAATGTTAACATATCATTAAAATAATATAAGAGAATAAATAATAAAATAATTTAGTGTTTTGTATCTTTAAAGTAACAAGAATAATTTTAATAAAAAATCAATTAATAGTACATATTAATATTATAAAATAAGATTGTATTTTTGTCATTTAATTATTAAAAAATTGTTTTAATAATTTATCTTTATTCTACCTTATTCATAATTAGTGTAACTAAGTTTTTATTGAGATTTTTATCGTAACAATTTTGAAATAATTCTTATTATTTTCAAGATACGAAACTACAATTTATTTTTATTTTATGTTACTCTAATATCATATCATTTTAAAAGTTTTGCGATTTAATCAAGTATTCAATATTTTCAAATTTTAATTTTACTATATATACTAGATGATTTAATTGTAATGCATTAATTAAGAAAATATAAGGGACTTTGTTTAATGTTTAAGAGATAGAGTGGGTTTTGTGTGTGATGATTCAAATTCAACCGTGAGTGTATTTTGTAAGTTTCACACAAAAATAAAAGTCAAGGTGTTTAAGCGTAGCATATTAATTTATATAATATGGGCAAAATTAAAGTTGGAGTAATTAACTTACTCAAATTTATAGACAATAAAGTAACACAATAAGAAAATAATAAAAACTAACAACAAATTTATAATTATATTGACAACTGAATTTAGACGATATTTACTAGATTAATTCAATCTTGAACAAATTAAAAATGATAAAGTGAATAATGCAATATAGAAATTAGCATATCTTAGTTTGAATTTGGATATTATGGTACATATCTCAAGCCATATATGCATAATGTGTTTATTATATTTTGTAATTAATTATGATTTGAGAGATTTTGAATTAGGTAAGTGTTTCACTTTTAATCAATGTTTTTTTTGTTTTAATTTAAATATTAAGATAATATTTCTATTTCACTAAAGTATAAAAAAAGATCGAATGCTTATAATAAGTTGAAGTGACATGAATCTAATTTATCCCCTTAAATAAGATGTTGAGCTAAGTATTCTTTATTTAACAAAAATTGAAGCAATAAGTTTAGGTTCAAAATCGAAGTATATAGGTATCCATTCAATATGATTGAATAATTTAAATTGCTATCCATGTATGTACGCGCTTCAGTCCAAATATATATAAATGGGGCTATATATTGATATGGTATCCTAATTTTCTATCTAAATCCTACCTATTGTCAAGATGACACTAAGGTACACCATGGTTTTAGCAATGATAATAGCTACAAATTAAATTTGCGTAGCTAACAACATGACCTATCTTACATGAGCCTTTATTGTCATCTCAAATTAATCATTGGGAAAAAAAACAAATGAAACCAAATTTCCATAGTTTTTTCAAAGTGTAAGTAGCAATTAATCTTTAAAGAATGTTAGTAAGACACCTTTTAAATATATATTTAAATACGTTCTTGGTTATTAAGATTTAGGTCCATTTATTTAAATTTGAGGAAGATATCTTTTGCTAAAATATTTTTTTTGGAAAAATTAATTTTAATTTAGCCTTTTGGAAAGAACTTTTTTGTGGAAGTCTTTGAGAAATGATATCATAAAATTTAAGTTTTTTCATTTAATCGATAAGACAGAATTACTTTTGAAGTGTAAAAATAATTATATATTTTATGGGTCTCCACATACATGATCATTTCTTCTTAATAGAAAACTATGTGAGAACTTAATATTAATAAAAGTACTTTTAGTTACAAAAAATATATATACATTTTTTATTCACAATAAACTTTATCCAAATTTCCCTTCCTATTATGCAAACCTCATTTTTACTTCCCCCAAAAGTTTGTTCCCCTAACTTTAAAACAAACAAGCACTTAATTACCTCTTAAATATGTTAATTACTTTTTAAAGAGTGTATTAAGTTTTCAAGGTACACAATATAAACCGACTGGTATGATTATCCTCCCGTTATAAACAGATTCTATTTTATTCATTTATGTTGTATTTAAATTTTAAATTTTGAATTTCAAACATATATTGCATATATATTTGTACACATTTTTAATTTTTTTATGAAATATATATTTGTACACATTGTATGTGGAGGAATATATTAAAAAAGTGTATAACTAATTTATCGTATTCTTTTATCATTGATGACTTATAATTTGGTCCCTGCCAACACGCACAGAAAAGAGAGAGAAGACTTGATCTCATTTCTTTCTAGATTTGCTTCGTATCGAGAAGATCTTTTTATATTAAATGATCTAAAGCAAGATCATTTCGCTTGATAAAAATATATATAAGTATTAGATAAAAGTAGTCAAAATTGAAAACCAATGAATAGAATTGCCGCTGAATGTCTATGATCGATTGGTAATCGACAGAACAAAGGATGATTCTCTTGACCAAACAGGAAAATATCGTTTTTGTAGAGTAATTAAATAATTCATTTTTAGAGTCCCTGCACCATGAAACTTCTTCAACTTTTCTACATATATACATATTTGATCTCTTATTTATCAGTCACAATTTGTGACTCACAAAATCTATTAATTAAAATCCAAAACCCTAATTAATTAATTATAATGATTAGTGCACAAGAGTAATTAATACGTATAACCCTGGACTCATATACTAGACTGTTAGTAATTAATACGTACATACGCAAACTACTTTCTTGAAGTCGTTAACTATGAATTATATACTTCAAGAGATATTTTAAAGCTCAGCTATTTTCTAAACATCTTTTACAAGAAAAAGTACGAATGTGAGAATAGCTGATAATTTTTTTTATAGAAATTAAAGATGGTTGATTGGTGATACATGAATAGGCTTTAGTCATATTGTGCCACGCGTATTCAGGAATTTCATATTCTATGTTTTAGAATTTGTGATATTTTTAATATATATAGGCTATAGCTATTGATTGGAGTTGTAGATTAGTAAAGCGGGCTAGCTAGTGAAAGTCATAGAAAGCTTTCTCAGTCAAATATCTTTTAACTTTTAAACAGGTTAGGTTAAATTAGAGGTGTCAATTCGCGGCAGTTCACTATGGTGCAACAAAATTTCGGACTAGGCTAGATTGGCCTAATTTAGTGGCGGGATGAAATTTTATTGGTATAGCCCAGCTCTTTGCGGATTGTGGTCCAAAATGACTGGCCTGTGGACTACTTACTTTTTGAAAAAAAAATAATATTTTACTTTAATAAATCAATCTATGTAATAAATGAATAATTTTTTTCATCATTATAAACCAAAATTAAAATTAATATAAATGTAATCTACTATATTTTGTACGATTTATAATTTTATTAATGAAATAAAATATAATAAGTTGTCAAACCACATTAAAAAATAGCAAAAAATTATACATAATGATGGAAATAAAATGAAGTGTGCCAATTGTAACAATCAACAAATGTTAGAGATAAAAAGTTTGATATATGTGTAGTATTAACCTTAAAATAGATACTAATAACACATGTAGTGTTAACTTTATCACTTATAATTTTATTAATAAAAAAGGAAAAAGTCGGCCAACACATTGGCCAGCCCATCACGAATTGGCCCGCGTTGGGCCGCTCAAAATTCAGGCTTAGCCAAAATTGATTAAGGCTTGAAATTTAAGAGCTCATCCCATATATCGGGCTAAACGGGTTGGCTCATCGCGCGAGCTTAACCCATTTTAACACCAGTAGGTAGGTTAAAGCTACATAATTCCAATGTTTTTAAAATCGAACGGTGAAGGCACTGGTTCACAATTCATTGGTTGAACCGTGGTCGAATCGGTATTAATTAAACATATATTTTTAAATATTATATAATATTTTAATTAATAAAACAACACAAAATTATAAGAAATTAAGATATATGAAGCTATATATAAATTTATTTAAATAACCTTATTATAAGGTTTATTAAACAAAAAAAAATAAAAATAATTGGTAAAATAATAAATATCTATGTGTAATTCTCAAACATATGTTTTTATTTATCTTAAAAGTATTTTAAATTAAATAAAAAATAAAAAATGATTTTTTTAAAAAGACCGGTTCAACCGGTTTTTTTTTTTTACCGATTTTTTAGTTCTGAGGCCGGTTCTGTGGTTCTGTTGGACCGGACACATGGCCGGTTCACCGATTTTCCGGTCCGACCGTCCGGTTCGATCCGGTTTTCATAACCATGCATAATTCACATATTTAAAAGAAAAATTATATTCACACAATCAATTTATATGATATGATTTTTTTCTTTTTATTTCTGTCATTTACATTATCCGTTACTTCTAACACATCTTCCTCTTACAACATACATGATATTTGAAATGGATGGCAAAAGCTTGAAGAAGTTGAAGTGGTGCAATAAAATATGAAATAAATAAACCAAAGAGAATTAAATAATTATTAATGAAAACCTTGGCGTGAGAAGTAGTAATTGTGAAGACTTAGAGTTTAATGATGGGGATGGGCAATTTTTGATTAGGTTGGGTGTTGATTTTGAAAGTTGGAATATTTTTGGTACACTCAATTGAAGTTGACACATCACATGAACACGTATACTTGTCTCAATGACTGTCTGTAAATACTATTAGGCATGACCATAGACTTGTTTGTCTCTCTTGACTGCATTAAGACGAATAACGTAAGTACATTAGTACATGTTTTGTTTGGGGTCTGTGTGAGAGAGAGAGAGACGTGGACCCATTTTGTTAGGTCGACGAGGACATAAAGAATTTGATGTGGGGGCTTAAATAGGGATAGGACCCCCCATCACCACCTCCACCACCACATGTTAGTTTGTCCTTTCTCATAACCTCACCCTGCCATTTTTCACCTGCTCTTTGCTTCTTTTCCACGTCTTTGTGCAGAGAAGATTGATGGATTCTGAAATTATAACTATAGCATAGCATTCATTCAGACTCAGAGGAACAACAAGTTCAGAAAGCCATACTCACTTTTCTCTGACCTCAACAGTGCTTACATCATCACTCTCCTTCAATTTCAACAATTAATTAATTACTAGTAATAATAAATAAATTGTTTGTTTGTTCCAGTTCCAATTCCAATTCCAATTAAAAGGGACTTGACGGGTATAAGGCAGATATTCTGAGAGAAAGTTGCATCAGGGATTAGATTTGGTTCCAAGAAAGATAAAGTCGAGGCTTTTGGTGATCTCGAGGTGGAAATTAAAGCAGATCGAGAGAGAGATGAATTGGAGGACTATGGACGTGACTCTCACTCTTCTCTTCTTCTATAGCTAAGAAGAAGAAGACCCTCTCTCTGTGTCAGTCAGGCCCTCGTGTCCCTCATTCATTTCATATATATTTCATTTGAGAATTGTGAATTATTAGCATTCTTATGTTTGAAGAAAGTGACTGACAAAAGTGAAGAGAGAAACAGAAGAGGCTGTGAGCATTTGGCTCTGTACGCACTGAGATTGCAAAAACACACATGAACATAAATAAGAAAGAGTGAGAGAGAAAGAAATCATCGAAGAAAATAAGGATATATATATGATTTAATTTAAGTCTCTCTTCTGTGCTCTTTACAAACCAATTTAAAATTCATAACATTTATATATGTGTATAGAAAAAGAATGACGGCTTGCCTTTTGATTTGAAAGATGAAAGGTAGTATTAATTACTGCTATTTTGTGGAGGGAACATGGAGCTAGAGCAAATAGGGCTGATAATCTTGTAGTAAGTTGGAACATTGGTTAATTTCTTTCTTTTTTTATTTTTTTGACATAGAATGGACAAAAACCCTAACCCTATTATTTTCTTGGATTTTGAAAGGTTTATTGCTGCGATGATTCTGATCTCACCAGTATATATAGGTTCAGAATTTTACCTATGAAATTGTGAACTACTAATAATATTTGCCTAGTTACAAGTGAACAATTAATTTCATGTGGTTTAATTATGATGCTACAGAACAATTTACCCAAGAAAAAAACAAAAAAATGCAAATTTTTGGCATGCATGCAAGTTGTTTGTCAATGTAGCTGCAGTTTATGAGTGAGAGAGAGAGAGAGGTCTCATGACTGTTTCACTGCATTGTCTGGGGGTGAGTGTTGGTGGTTGATAGCAACAGTTTCGAAGGGAGAGAGGGCTAGCTAGGGTACTTACTTGTTCACAAAAGAAAAAGAAATTGAAAAAACCCTAAGCATGAACTACTACTTTTTGGTATTGGATCCAATGAGACAGCGACTGTGGCTCACTATTTGACATAGTTGTTTTTTATTCAAGAAATTGAAAATGAGAGGAAGACTAGAAAAGAGACTAATTGGAGATTCATCAATATCTCTCCCTCCCACCTTTTTCTGAGTACATGATGAAAACTACAATTCAAAGTGCAGAGACACAAAGTTCAGAAAAACACTGCTCGTTTTCCTGTTAGTTGATGAGTTCTTCCTTCATCAAACAAACACCTTTCCCCAATATACCCACTGTGTTTTCCAATAGCTAGCTACCACTAAGAATTAAGTTGTTGGGATTATCAGGAACACACACTCTTACATATCAAAACAGTTTTTACACCTACCTAGCTAGCCCTATATACATCAGATATTTGAGACTAATTATGATATATATGCTTAATTTAATTTCTGTCTCTGATTGTGACATAATTCCCTTACCACGGGGAAATTTACTACATACATACATTCCTCAGTGAAGTAATATAATAATAAAGGAAATTAAAACAATATTCAAATCACTGGTGGTAATTAATTAACATAACAAATTAAGAGAAAGTAAAAGGGTGGTCCATCCATGAGCAAGTAAAGAAAGTGTAAAACAAAATAAATTAAAGGGAGAAGGAATATATATTATAGGGTTAAGTATAGGAGTAAGCGTAGAGTTAGGCTTTAGAATCAAACTAACGATATGGTTCATTTATTCTAATGATAAACAATGACAGCAGAGAATGTCAACTCCGCATGCACACTACTGCACATGCCTATAGAGAGAGTTGCATTCAATACATACACAAACAATTAATAACAGAGTAGCCTAGTAGCCAGCCATACATTATACTATGCATGCCCTACTCACTTATTTACTCCTCCTAAAGATAAATAACACTACCACCTAATTAAACAACACATGCTAGCTATAGCTAGCTAGCTGCAAGTTCATCATCTAGAAAATTATTAAAAAAAATAAAATAAAAGAGCTAGCTAGCTAGCCTTCAAATTATATAAATTAACAGGAAACAGTAGACCTTCAGTCACCTAGCCACAAGAGTCCAAGTAAGTCTACTTATAGCCAGAGACCTTAACTAGCTAGTCATATATAATACCATCATAATTTCACAGTCCATGCCTCAAGAGGCATAAACCCTAGAAGATATAATTCACAATTCACAAATTACCTCCTCCTCCTCCTACTTCATTGATATCCTCTGAAGAGGTATCAGTCCATGGAAGAGAATAAGGAAAAGAGAAAGTAGTTGGAGATTGGCGATAAAAGCCACTTGCTTCATTACCAATTTCTTGCACTAAACTGCCTCTGAGTATGAGGTTGAATTGTTGAAGTGGTGATTCCTGGTGGCAGAGATGATGGAGAGATATCATTGTAGGCATAGCGAAGGAGATCAGCATTAGCAGAATCAAGTTCCTTTTGGAGCCTCTGAACTTGTCTCTGGAGGAAAGAGATGGCACCCTACACAGCCATAAACGGGGTCTCTCACACGAGCCTCTGCTTCATAGGCAAGGGAATTCACTGCATCTTCCCTCTGGTGAGGGAGGAGTTCATTCAGAAGCTTTGTCACATTACTGGCACCGAAGATCTTGTGGACGTTGGCGAATTTTTGAGGCTCTTCAGGTGGGAAGTAAGGTGCAAAGATGCAACCTGGCAAGCATTTCCTCCTCAAGAATTTGCAAGCAGCACATGGAGAATTGTAAGAACTGGATGATGCCATTTTTTTCTCTGCTGTTCAAGAAGAATAAAGATCAATCAGCATAAAATCAATTTACAAAACTTTCCCTTTTTGGAGTTCTCTAGTATATAGGCAGTTTTAGTCTGTGTTTGGTTTAGCGTTAAAACTGACTAAACTCAAGTGATCACTTGAGTTTATCACGTTTTAATGCTAAACAAAATCATTTTATTTTATTTTATTTTTTAGTTTGTTTGATGTTCTTCTTCCTTTGATCATATATAGTCTTCATGGACATGGGGTTGTACGGATCCATATTTTAGTGAGACTAACAAAAAATATTTCTGAAAGATTTAATTTTTAAAGTGGGAGATCTTATAGATTACCCTTTGAGCCTTTATGGTTCATGGTTCATCCCTCCTAAAATCTCTTACAAAGACCCTTGCCCAAGAGAGATACATACGTACCTGAGAGACTTTGTTGGCCTGATTTAAATTTTAAGATAATTAGTTGTCACTTTCTTATATTATATTATATATGAAATACATATATGACCATCTTTATCCTTTCCTTTTCTTTCACAAACTTTTTTTAATATATATTTTTTTCTTTCCTTTCTCTCTTCCTCAATGAAGATTTCTTAATTTTAAAATTCAAACTCCATGGTGTTTTCTAGATTTTTTCCTCATTGAGTTTGGTTTTTATCTTCTTCTTCATCATTTACAGCACACATACAGGAAAAGTTTATATGTATATATCTTTCTTCTGCTGGAGTTCTTAGCTGCATGAGCAAGTAAAAAGTTATATATGTTGATGATTTCATTGAGAAATCAAACCAATTGAACCAGAGATCTGGCTCCAAAGAAACTAGCCATGATCATACTCAAGGCTAAATTAGAAAAGAATAAATTGGCAAAGCCCTAAACAGTGGCTTTTCAAAAGGATCCATTTTGTCTATCTTAAAAGAACATAAAACAGAGAAAAGAACAATATATAAGCATAAAGAAAAAGAGTAAAGAGAGGGAAGTTACATATACATGAACATGATTTTACCTGTTTTGTGATGTAGGTTTTCTTTGATCAGATGAACTAAAAGGGAAGTACCTTTTTTTTTCACTTGTGGGAGGTCCTTTAGAAGCTGCTCTTTTACCCTCACAGGACAAAATAGCTAGCCTTAGCCAATGAGAGGTATAAGCTGGAGATTTGTTACAGAAGGATCACCCTAGCTTAAAGAGGAAACCCTAATTGCAAGAGAGACGCAAAGTGAGTGAGAGAGAGAGAGAAAGAGAGAGATAAAGAGATAGGAGGGGAAACTGATAATTAAGTAGCAAAAGGTTATGAGGAGAGGGCACAAGAGCATGAGTGGATGGAGAAAGGATTGGATGCAAAAGACAAAGGTAATTAAATGGAGGTACACTAGAAAAGAATGACTATGACTTTGCATCTAATAATAATATCAGGATAATGTGGGGATGTCTCCCATTCCTATGCCCCCCTTCCCTCTCCAACTCATGCACTGAAATTAATTGTTTGGGCAAACACATCAAACCTCATATTTATACTCCGAGTCAGGCTAAGGAGCCTTGCTTGGACACTAATAGAGAATAAAACTAAGAACAATTTAATAAAAACAAATACTATTAACACTATAAATTTATTTTTTATTTTTAATTCTTGACAGTGCACTAAAAACACTCATTATTTTATCTTTAACACAAGTAAAGGACACCAAGCAAAGGGGCCATTAATTAATGGAATTGCAAACAGTTCTTTTTCCAAAGTATCATCTAAATTAGTTAGTGAAAGACTAATCTCTATAGTACGTTAGATGTCATCGTTTTTAAACTTCTCTCAATATATAATATCAATATTATGTGGTGAGTTTAGGTGGGTACATATCTGGTGATCCTTAGATTAAAATCTCGAGTTTGAGTTTTGTGTACTATATTGAGAGATTAACCTCATCATATATAAATATTCCTAACTCGAGCAGTAGGATTGCTTTTTGTATATACAGGATACTTGTGATCAGATAAAAAATTCCCTCAACAATGTTTTCTTTGTTATTTAGTTCAGGATGATATCCGGGGTCACATGATTAAAAGACTAAAGCACCATTCATATACTAGTTATGGAATTGCAACTAATTGACTATAAAGACTATATAATAATGGATTTTTCTTTTATCCAGCATGAAAGAACTTGAATTTTATATAAATAAGTATAAACGACATTCCAACCCCTTAACTAAAAAAAAAAAAAAACAAAAAAAAAAATAAAAAACTCTTGATATATAATTTTCAACATGTTAATCACACCATTGAAGGAAAAAGGGAAAAATTGTCTCCCCCAATCTTTGACTAAAGTCAACATCAAAATCGAACCGGTTATAGATCCTTCAACCTAATCAAGTTGAAGTGCTCCTCCCTAAAACCACTCCAATATTTCTTTGAATCAAACGAAACCAAATCATGACCAACCAAATTAACATCCATGCCTTCTTGAATTTCTTTCATTTAACTAATCCAGAGGTTGAGTATAAATAAGGATATGTCAATGAGTGTCCTAAAAAGTACTTATTAATAAATTATTAAATTATATATGAATAATTCACAAAGCTTTATTTTGTATTTAATACTTTTCATTTTTAGATCTTTAATACATGTGATAAAAGACTTGTTAGCATTTATACTTGTAAATAAATAATATATGAGATACAGTAAGAAAATTGAAACCATAAAACCATTGGAATTTAGTCATATTATATAATCGAGCAGGATCACGCAAATTTTGTGTGAATAGGGAGAAATTTTATTCATGAGCTTTCACAAACAATTTTTGTGTTATTCAAACATATCAACAAAATAACTTTACCTAAACTGGGATGCAGCAGAGGAACCATGACATTTGGCTACGGTGTAGCATCTTGTGCACTTGTGCTATTATGCTAATAATATTGTTCTTTTTTTTTTTCTTAAAATTAACAATTTCAGATACTCATAATCTTTTAAAGAGAGTTTGATTTTCAATAACACCTGATATCAAATTTTAGATCACTCATTTACTATCAAGTTATACAGATAATTTTTTAAATAGAAAAACTTCAGCCATATACATATGTGGCTTAAAAATTATAGCGCAAGTGTGTACCGGTCATCTTTTGCATTGGGGGCAGGGATAGTTGGACTTTGTGCATCAAGTGATCATTATCCATCTTAAACTCTAACAATGATGAAACAATAGTGGTGATTAAGTATTCAAATGGCCCTCATTATGCAATTATTATTGGATAACACATGTATGGTTACTTTTAACATAATTTCTAGACAAGCTAGTTGACTGAGTATATTATGTTCAACAAATGTACCACATAGATTTGTTTATTTCCTAGTTTTTTTCTATATATAGTCACATTATGTTAGGTTAGATAATAAAATATTGCCAATAAATAAACATTTAATCAGGGAAGGATTTAATTTGCTTTAGAAACCTTAAAAACTAATGTGTTGACATTTTGTCCAAACTATTTATAATCATTCTATATATGCTATTTAATGTATAAGTCAATCTAATAAATCATAATTCCGAACTAATATTTCAAGGTGAAATTGCAAAGAAAAAATGGGATGAATCCATTTCCTTATGAAGAAAAAAATACGTATACATATAGCTAGCTAGTATTTTATATATTAATTCAGCGGTAAAAGGAACGTATTTTATGTTGATGGTCGAGACTTAGGAGAACATGACACCCAATAAACAAGCCCCTCTTGTCCGTTTAAGGCTCCTATAATCTGTAGGCATTGATCTATATGCGTTATTTCGTAGGTATCCGTAAGTATATAACTCTTCTCTTGTGCAGTTAAAGGAGTAGTAATAATTAATGTTTTGTCAGTCACACCAAAATTATTTTCCACAATATTTGTTTCAGCATCCTTTCATGATCAGATTCCCGACAATCATTCTCAACTTTTTTTTATTAAAAAAATTTATAAGAATTAATTTTGATCTCTGTTGTTTGATTATTCTATGTTCTTAAAGAGAAAAAAAACTGGTCATGACATTTAGCACTTTCTGCGGTGGAAGTTGCCTTGTTGGAGCTCTAAAGGTCAAATGTTAATTGCTGCCGTAACTGCTTGCTTTAAATTCTCTGTGTCTCTACCGGCAGATACATTTAAGCCTTTCTGTTTTTGTGTATATATGTGTTGTGTGCCGCAACTTTTCTTTTTCACTACTACTTCTCATTCTTCAAAAAGAACTAATCAATCAATTTTGCATTTTGGATCACTATAACAATCATGTTAATTAACTAGTGGAGACACATATTTTGCTGTGTAATAAAAAACAATATTTGTAAAAATTGATGTAAAAAGTGTTTTTTTTTATGCATCTATGTTTAAAACAATCTAGCTAGTTTTGATTATTAATGTTTTACTTATAATAGATAAACTACGCAAACACCCTCTCAATTAAGCGTAAATTTTGGAGTAAACTAGCAAATCCGTCCCTGAATTTTTTAGGGTTATGCAGTTTAATCCTTAAGAAATAGAAAACCTCAATATAGTCTCTGACTTCTTGCTTTTTCGGTCACTATAGTCCAACTATGTGTTTCCCGTTAATTTTTTTACGACGTGTCACATTTAGTGACACTGTCATACTATTTGCAATCGGGGCACAAAATTAACGTCATTGAGGTTGAGACCTTCCAATGAAGAAGGGGGAAAAAGAGGAAAATGGAGAATAAGGAAATACACGACTGTTGGAGTTAAAGTCTTTCAAGCTATAAATTTGACAAAACCACATTATTTTTGTGCCACAGTGGACACTATAGTGACAAACAATGTGACAAAGTGACACTAAATATGACGCGTCGTAAAAAAATTAACGGGAAACACACAGTTGGACTACAGTGACAGAAAAAACAAGAAGTTAATGACTATATTAGGGTTTTCTATTTCCTAAAGACTAAACTGTATGACCCTAAAAATTTTACAAGTGCTTAACCTTTCTTACAAAAATTAATTTTAACAAAATTACATAATTAATGACTAAAAATGAATGATAGGTTATTTATAGAAAAAATTAAATAAATATAATTAATTAGTTAATTAATTCTCAGGGTATATATTTACATTAAACCCTAGATAATACTGTTTGCCTTCAGCAATTATAATTAGAATAATTCTATATCATCCTAATTTATCCTCCTACAAATCCTCCTAATACTATATAAAGTAAGTATTAAATGCTTTCTCTATTATCAAGATATTAAATACAATTATTTTTTAATTAATACTTACTTTATATAGCATTAGGAGAATTTGTAGGAGAAAAAATTAGGAGAATATAGCATTTCCCTTATAATTAATATCATTCACCACACAGGACTATGATACTAGAAGTGACAACATGATAGGGACGTATATATTTACATTATATTAGGTGATGGCAATGGCAGAGTTCCCCTACCCACCTACATATATCATCACCCATCACCATTCACCTGACTGCCGTATATGTATACTTAGCTTTCTATCAATTGTTATTGTTATTGCTCCGTTATAATAGTAAAGCTCGAAAATGAAATCTAACGGTAAGGAAAATAAATGACTTGGTTGCATTCAATGATTAGTTAAAAGATAATCCTACATATAAAAGTAAAGGTGCAATTTTTTTTGTTTTTTGTTTTAAATTATTTGCTTGCTAAAAGTGGCAATTTTGTTGCTTTCTGATCGCAGTCTTAATCAAGGGATAGAGTTTTTTTATACAATAATAATTATTATATATGATAGTATAGTTCAATTTGTGTAGTATCATATGCCCTTCCATTAGGGAATTCAAGATTCCCATAAAGTCGACAAAGGTTTGATTAATTGAACCTGGTTGGAGTGGATGTTAGGATCGCAACATTAAATGCCAAAAACACAGTAATAATTACAAGCATTTTGAAGGATGATTTTCTTTACCTAGCTTGTTCCTCCGTCCTCTGCCTTAGGCTCCCCTCTCAACTCCCATATCCTTACTCTTTAATTATGCAAAATCCCCACATCTACATATACATACATACATAAAAGCTAAACCAGCCGTCTTGTCACCTATACATTTAGGTAGAAATTGTGAATAAATAAACAATTTGGTTGTTGAAAGTGTTATTAAAATTAAATTAGTCCCATAATTGACAAAATTTAAAATAAAAATCTTGAAATTGTATTCAATAGTTAACAAAAGTAAATCATGTAAGGACAAATATGGTAATAAATTGTTAATTTTAGAGACGTATTTGAATTAACATATTATAATTAAAGGGATTAAATTAACAGTAAGCACCAACTTATATGAATTGGATTGATAATTCAATAAACGTAAGGACCACTACTTTAACAGATGAAAGGGATTTATTTTTAATGTCTATCAATTCAGTAACTAACTTTATAGCAAGCAATATTTTCAAAGACCAAAATAATGGTTTACTCTAAATATATGTAAAAATAATAGCTATTCATAAATACTTTAATAACCTTATTACTGATCTTATGATTTTTCTTTTTTCTTCTTCTGCCTCTCTCTCAGTGAGTACACATTAAGGAGTGCCTACCAAACACCACTACAACATTTTTGGCTTATGACAACACATTTTTCTCCAACAGGTAAAAAATGTAGACTAAACCTGTAATAGGCAACAATTCGTAATTGTTGTCATAAATTCCTTATTTTATGCAACACGCACTTTGCAACACATGATAATTGTTCCCTTCTCTTTATCTAGGAATAGTTTTTAATTGTAACATTATATTTTTGTAAAAGTCAACATTTTTAAACTGTTGCGTTTCAAATTCAACCTTTGGGTACAGTTTTAAACAGTTACATTAATTTTTTATAAAATCCAACATTTATAAAATGTTGTGCATAAATTTTAATATTGATGCCAACTTTTTATTTCCTTTTCCCTCCACCAAAAAATAATTTAAACAAATTTATTGATAAGAACTAGTCTGAACCAAATTGAAGAAAAGAGGAACAAAAAGAAAACTAAAGCAAAAATAAATTTATTTTAATTAAACATAATTAAGAATTATAGAAATTTAAAACTAAATTACCCAGGAAGAAAAAAAACCCTTCCTTGTAGTTTTGCTTGTGTTTCACGTCCAAGTGCTTCCGGTCTCTGGCTACTGTGCCGCTCTAGTTTTGCTTGTAGTTTTCCTTGAAATAAACATGTCTATTCACATCCTTCTCCCTTTCATCTGAAAAACCCTAATCTTTAATTCTCTTTATTGCACATCTGAAAAACCCTCAGTCCGCTTCGTTCTCTCTCCCTCCCTCTCCGATGGCCGGAATCCGCTTGCAGCCGTAGGACTCCGACGTTTCGCAACAAGCGCAAGTTGCTGATCTCCCTCATCGATCTGGTCCATCAAGAGCGAGTATGGCAGTACTCTCGATGACGACCAGTGCCATGCTGACATCGCCGGAGCTCTCTCCAATGCTAACCTTCGATCTTCCTATGACTACAGGTTCTATTTCCCTTACCCTGTTTTTCCTCTCTCACTTACAATATTTGAGCTTGGAACGAAACGAGAAAATAAAATGAAATGATTTTTTTTGTTTGTAAATTTATGCTTTGTGGAGCGTGACAATTTATTCCTGATTCGTTGATTGCTTGAGTCATTTTGTGTATGCATTATTGATAAGGAAGAACCTAATGTTGAAGTAGTTGCTTCAATGCTGGGATTTTAGAGTCATTGGGATTGGGATGTATCATATACGGATGAGCTTCCAAATTTTCATGAACATGGTCATGCCTTTGGTAAATAAAATTTTGATTTCATAGTGTGTTGCTCCACTAATCTAATGAATTTTGGTGTGGGGATTAACTGTGATTTGAAGTGTTAAAGAATCTTATTGATTTTAATCTAATTTCGTTTCATCTATCATGTACACATTCTAATTTTTTTCTAAGAAAAGCATGTAATCAAATAACTATTTGGGCTAATGAAAATGACTGGTTATTGGTTAATTTTCTTAACATTAGAATCATTTTATTCTACATATTAAAGCGGATTTTCAATGAAGGACATCTTTATCTTTATTTTCACATTGAAAAAGTTAGGGGGATTAAAGCAATTGATTCCTTGATCATTATCTCTTTCTTTTGGTCTTATAGTTATATGAACATTAAGGTTGATACACTTATTTCCCCTATAAGATTTGATAATGTCTGTCACATGCAAAATGCAGGGACTATCTCTTTGATCCTAAGCAGAGATTAAACAAGGAGGCTAGTGAAATATGAACCACAAAGTGAACAAGTTAGTGTTCTTCTAAACAATCTCGCGTTTGCAAATGAGGTAGCTTGTTATTAGAGATATGTCAGAATTTTAGGATTATCTCTTCATATGTCATAATCGATAACTTGAATTTATCTCCTCTGTCAATGTTATTCAGCTTGAATTTTGGAATTTTCTCTTGATATGTCATAACTCATATTTTTAGAATTCAGATTGATGATCATCCGACATTGTTTTTCCTCGAATTGGTTAATTCATGCAGTTGATATGCCCTGAGCAGGTTGTGAAGTTGAAGGCAAGACTAAGAGAGCTAGCTTTCCAAACACAAATATTTATTGGTTAACATGATTAGTGTCCTAGCTAGTTGATAATCCTTTTTCTGGAACTGCCATTAGGATTGCAGACCTGCCTGTGGGTAGTTATGGCTCATAAAACAATTATCCAGTTCAAATTAATGTTTTTCATGTTGTGTCATATTTATACAAATTATATCTAAACACTTGGATTAAGTGTGGATTTGTGCCTCTACCCCTGCAAACTTGAGCAGAGACTACCCATGGAACTTCCCTATGATGCTTCTTTACAAAACATTAGTCAAAATGGAGGTAAGGTATGAGAAAAGTTTCCATATATATCTTTTAGTTTTCCAATTTTAGATTTATCCCCTGGACTGAAGAAAGGTTAGCACAAATGGAATGCCCATTGCGGCCATGCTTTAAATTTGTGTATATTAACTCAAAGATAATTGACCTCGCCTTTTCTGAATCAAGCTTTTGATGTACTTGAAACTTTAAAGCACTGAATACTTATTTCATTTGTTATTTGATTTTAATAAAAAGATCAAAATGCAAGAAAGAATGAAAGTTAAACCTGAAATTCCATTCTGTCTAGGGTAATGAATTGCCTCTGGTTGCCTCTAGGGTAATTAAAAGCTTGATAACAATATTCTTTTACCTTCCTCTCATAGAAAAGGTTACTATGTCTTTCTGATTCCACTCAGAAATCCCAATAGGCTGTACATTAGATTCAAAACAATTAGGCTTAATGTTCCCTTTCTGAAATCATCTTAAGAATTACTTATGAGATACATTGCAACATATCACCTTGATATAATAGCTTTTGTTTCATTTAATGAATATTCTCTTGTCAGCTTCTTCGCTGCAGTTTCAGAAATTTGATGGGAATTTACAGCTGCTTAATCAAGTAGTTATATATATGTTGCGGTTTACCTATGTTCCATCACAACTTGATTTTACATTTCTCTTCCTCTTATAAAACATATTACTTAGTTTTCTATCCCTTTCTGACTTTATGAATAAGGGCGGGAGTAAAGAGGTCACTGTATTTACATGTAACATGCAAACAAAAATAAGAAAATGCAACTTTGAGATTGATCTTTATCCATAACTGCGTTTTGGATATTGTTCCTATGTTTGTGTTATTATTGCTTCCAATATTTAGAGTTGTAGAGACATTCCATTTAACCTTCTTGTTTTTCATTCTTTTAATTGCAGGAAAGAAATGGTGATGGGAAGGTTCAAGATTCAGAGCCTCCAACTCCCCATTCTGTTCTAAAGATGGGATTTTGAGGTTGGTATTTTGTTTTTTTTTTCTTAATTTTGCATATGACAAGGAAAAGAAAAGAAATAAATGGTAGAATATATTAAGGAAACAAGGTGCTATATATATGTGTGTAACTGAGTATGAGGGTTTAAAAGCGATTCATTTGGGCTTTGTCTTCTTTTGGAGTATAGGGAGTTGGGTAGGTCTGATATAAACAGAGAGGCATCAATGAAGTTTTGGGTAGGTCTGATATGGGGACAGTTGCAGAGAGGCATCACTAAAAAACTTTTGGCTTTTGAAAAAAATAATTATTTGATTATAAGGATTTTTCTTTTAAAAATAACTAAAACTTTGGAAGGTTTCATCTACTTCAATCAGTTTGGTTTTATCCAATTATTTTTTTGTGAGGTTTATATATATATATATATATATATATATATATATATATATATATATACTGTGAGGATCCCTTGTGCTTTGGTAAAAGAGTAAAGACTAAGAACCATAATTTTAGTTTAAGACCTTTGCATTTAGTAGGACAGGTGTTCTAGATATAGTTTTTTTTTACGCTTAGATATAGTTTATTATATATATACTATATAGTTATATATAAAAATTATATTTAGAATATATATATATTGGAAGTCCTTCCCCCCTTTGTGTTTGTGAGTTTGAGTATTTTTCAAAGTCTCCCCCTCTCTTCTCCCTCCAATCCTTTCTTTTCCCTCCTCTCTAAACTCACAAACACACCCTTAAGATTTTTGCACACTAATTAAAAAATGTAATTAGTTCTCTAGATTTTAAAAAAATGTTAACTAACTTTCTATTATACTCGTTATTATTTATTATTAAAATTTGTCTCATTTATAATTTACAAAGGATATATTTGGTAAAAAATATTAAATGCTCATTGAAATTGTAGAATGACATGTAAAATGAGCCAAAATATTTTTTCTAATAAGACAAAGAAAGTGGGACTAGGGGAGTATAATTTTTGTAATAACACTTCTCTTTTTTCTAAATTGTATATCCACATGACAAGTTTATATTAATTGTGCGCTATTTCATGTAGCAAGGTGATATATGTGAAGGAGATGCAAATTATATCCACATGACAAGTTTATATTAATTGTGCGCTATTTCATGTAGCAAGGTGATATGTGTGAAGGAGATGCAAATGAAGACTTGGAATACGCAGATGATGATGACTTGGAATGATTTAAGATTTGATCTTACTAAACATATATAGTCCCAATTCACATTTTGACTTCTAGATATTTTGTTTTGGATTGTATTTTTATTGTGGGCCGTGTTTGATCCATTAATATTTTTTATTAAATTAGTTAGTTATTTTCTTATTATTGACTTCCATGTAAGCACATTGGTTATATTAAAATTCAATAATTCAATCTAATTAAGTACTTTTTCAATTATAATATGAGTCTCTTTATTATATATATTTATATGAGTCAGGATCCGTTGACACCAGGTGTCAAACTTTATGAGTTACACCTCTTAATAACTTTTTGAAAAATGTGAATTTGATCAATCCAACCGTTGAATCACGTTATATTACCTTCATGATCATGTATATCAAATTTCAGATAATTTGGACATTCGTAGGTATGTTTATAATAGTATACTTTTACTTATATTTAAAAACATATTATACGTTAAAATAAATTAGTTTGATGAAGTATCAATTAGTTTTCGATTTTTATGAAATTTTATAGGTTTGATCTACCTTATAAGAACTTTCAATTCAACGGTTGGATTGGTCAAATTCACATTTTTCAAAAAGTTATTAAGAGGTGTAACTCATAAAGTTTGACACCTGGTGTCAACGGATCCTGACTCTATTATATATATATATATTGTGTGTAAATTATGAGATCCAAATAAATTTATATTTAAATTATTATCATTAAAATATTAATTAATTATTTTTTAAGTTACATTTGTTAAGTGTTCTCTAAATGATATTTAAATTACAATTAAAAATGTTGCTTATTTTACATTTACAATTAATAAATGTTGCCTATAAGGTATTATAGTTATAGCTAAAATTGTTGCCTATATTTACATTTACAGTTAATAAATGATGCCTATAGGGTAATATAGTTGCAATTAAAAATGTTGTCTATTTTTACATTTACGGTCAAAAAATGTTGCCTATGAGTTGAATTTTACAATTATCAACTGTTGCACTTGATCCTTCAGGCAACATTTGTAAACTGTATTTATAAAATGACAACATGTGAAAAATGTTGTCTATAACTCAACCGATAATTGTTCCCTATTCTGAACGTATACGCAACAGTTTTTATGAGTGTGCTCAAAACATGTCGAAAAATGTTGCCTAAACGAATAGGATACATTAGAATATTCTACAGTTGAAAACTGTTGCCTATAGGTTTCGGCAACAGTTTTTCTATTTCTCGCTACATTTTTGAACTGTTGGGAAAGAACAAAAATGTTGTAGTGCACGCACATATAGTTTTATATATATATATATATATATTATCCATTGTGTTTTATTATTTGTTTTGATTTTATTAGATTTAATTTATCAATATTTAATTCCTTTAAGAAATAATATTAATCCCTTTAATTACATTTTGATATATATTATACCCACATTGAGGTGGATGATACCGTCTTGATCTTATTTCAAACTGTTATAAAAAAAAAAGCTAAGAATGTATTTGGTAACATGTTGGATGCATAGAGACACATTTGACAAAAGTTACTAGTTGCCGGTAAATTTGGATCCAATATATTATTTTAATATAGTTCCAAAAAAGGCTATAATTAAACAACTAAGCAAATTAATAACAATTGATCTGAATTACTAATTATGTTGGGTTTTTCAAGTATTTCTTGACAATATCACCAATAAACTGATCATTAATTATAAATTAATGAATTGTGACTTTATTTCAGCAATTAAATTAGGAGCAAAGTTAATATAAATTACAAACATTGAAATATATATAATTAACAAAATCATGTTGTTGTTACGGTGGATTAATATGCATGGTCTAGATCATTAGTCTTCTCTTAATATATTTCGTTAAATATTCATGTGCTAATTGAAATTATATTTTTTAATTAAAACTTCTTTTCTTCTAATTTCATTCATTTTTAATCCCATTTCCTCAGTATTGTATATAATATGTATATATAATATAATAGAAAGTGGACTAAAAAAAGAGTTAGCCGCAGTGCATGAATGACAACATCTTGAGAGTTGAGAGAGGAAAGCAATTATAAGTAAATGAATTAATTGTAGAAATTAATTAATTCAGCTAGCTAGAGTCAGAGTTATAGAGAAACAAAAGAGAAGTGGTCCACTACACTACTGTTGCAGAGGCAGCGCTGCACTTAGTCCTTATCACTTTCCCTACACTCAGTTATCATCATTTTCAGTCCCCATTCTTCCCCAACCACAATTCAAACTCACTCCCTCATGTTCGGTCCCCGGCCCATGTGTTACGTTGCAGATAGATGCAGAAGCTAGCTTACCATAACTCATTGATTTTGACACTTTGCCCCGCATGCTACAAATTTGTGATGTGCAATCAAAGAGTTGTGACTCAATTAACAATGCAGGCTGAGATTGTGGAAAGAGCTTCTGGATTCGATCTTCACTAAACACATTCTTCGAGAAGAATCAGGAGGTTTAACTATGATTAAGTCCAAATAGAATTGTCCCTGATAATAGCGGAACAAGATTTGTGATGTGCATGCTTGTTGCCTTATAATAACTTTACTTCCATTATTTTCTTTACCCAAAACAAACACATACATATATATACGTGCATCATCTTCTTACATTTGGGAACGTGCCACATTACCGGTACAAAAGTTGCCTTATTTAATTTTCATATTAACTATATTAATTAAAAAACATGTAATTGTTATTTCATCAATGAATTAATATGAGTAATGAAGTACTATTTTCGTATATTGGGGAATGGAAATTAATTAAACCCTACCTAGCAATTTATTTAATTTGACCTTGAATTTATTTTTGTGGCATGCATGATGAGATTGCGCGATGCGACATGTGGTTACTGCACTTTACTTTCCATATATTCCTGGGAGAGATTATGACTCTAGATGAACATTTTCAATGTCGTTACTGATCTTTCCTTTCAATATATTCCTGGGAAAGATTATGACTCTAGAGAAACATTTTCAACAAATCAAACAGTGTTTATGGGTACACGTGGGAACATTGTAATCAATGTGTTTGGAACAGTTGTAAAATAAAATTCCTCCCTTTTTTCACCAGCTAGCACAGTATTAACTTATCTTTACTATACAAACATGTGAGAGTGAGTGACAGACTATTATATTTATACGGAATACAGAACCATCCCACGAATGAAATTTAACTAGTTGTAATCTGCTCGTGGCTAAATCTCTCTGGCGAACTTTACCGGGAAGGTGAAGGGTTCGAATCCTGGAGTCGTTATTTTTGGAATTTTTTACCTAATTACTATTCCCGACCTGAGTGTTAAACACACAATTATGCTTGTAGAGATTCCCGGTAAAAAAAACAAAAAAAAGCCTAGTTTTTTTAATTATATATATACATAATGGCTCTTAATTAGTCCCTGTAATGTAATCCCATATATATCCGTGAGAATTTCAAACAGAATGATTATACAAGTTTACAAAAATTGAAATTCATAACCTTTTTTGGTTGCATCCTTATCCCCGGCCGTTCATCATTGAAGCAATTTTCTTCTATAATTGGGATCAAAAGGATTTTTCTTTAATATATAGTGGGAATGGAGTACTAGTAGTGGAGCCTCGCTCAGTCCTGGTGTTCCAAGTTCGATGTTTGGACGACTCTGAAAGGTCTATGTCGGTGTGCGATCCAATGCAAGTGTGAATGTGATAGCTAAAATGAGTGTCTGTCTCTGCCTTTATGTATGATTGATTAAAATTGGCCCTAATCATTAGAAGACATACACATATATATATTTATATAAAAACTTTGGACTATATATGTGCAATCTTGCTTTCCGAAAGATAATTCATCAGAATAATTAATAACGGGTACTCCTATAGCTAATCAAAGAGCCAACCAATCTCTAGAATGTTATTTAGAGCTAAGCTGAGGAGTGACAATTTAACAAGATTCTGATTCTGTTTTAGAACAGAATCATTTGCAGCACATTCACTACAATGCCAACAATACCAGCCACCCCCACATAATACAATTTAAAATAAATTTGACTTGGGTCATATAATTCTAAAAAAAAAAAGGGCCCTTGTTTCAGTTGAATCATGTTACACATGATAGCTTTAACCTTTACAATTTCTTTGTAAATATTAGTACATTGTTCACAATCAGCACCTGTTACAGTGGAAATTGCTATTTCATGAAAGATAATTATGGCACGGAAGTTCATACATTTACCAGAAGGTCAGAGTAGTCAAAAGTGAAAAAAGTTAAATTATTGCTAGAAAAATTCTTCATATATAAGATTTTGAGTCATGTTAAAATATACATACATATCTGTAAAAGAATATGTGCATTTACTCATCAACTGTTGATTATTCAAGTCTGAATAATAAGCAATCGTTGTCTAAGAATTTCTCTCATTACCATCTAAAGCTGACAAAATAGGTCCACCTGTTTACCGACCGGTAAAAAGCCCGTAAAAATATAGAGTTTAGACCTTTATTTTAGAAAACCAAATAACTCATGAGTTTTTAAGTTCCATACGATGAAAGCCCGCTACCCACAAAGATTCACCAAGGATTGCAAAACCCACAAAAAAAATTCGGGTCTCCCCATAAAATGTAGAACTCGGATCTTTATTTTAGAAATCTAAATAATTCCCAACTTTTTAATTCGGTCCACAAAAATTCACTACCCACATCACATCAGATAGAGTCGAATAGCCCGAATTTTGATAGTTCTATTACCATGTGCATTTCTCCATTAATAAGCGTCCATTACTTCTTTTTTTTTGGTCAAAAGCGTCCATTACTTCAAATTGTTGAAAAAACACAGACATATAAAGGAAAAACCTTTGTGGGTGGGCCACTGGGCCAAGCAAAAAATACAAGTCCGTGATACAAAAGGGGATAAAGACGCAGAGACTGCAGACTAAAAATTAGGAGCAATAGTAGAACGTCCAAATGCAAGACTGTAACAATGGAATCTAAAAGGTGCCAAGGTGCACATGTCACAGACTCATCACATTAATCCATTATTGTGTATGGAGAAAAGAAAAATCATATGTAAGCAAAACTATCATCCTGATGGAAAAAAAAAGGTGTTTCCATGACTAGAACCGTAGCAACTTTAACATTGTGCGGAAAACAATAGCAGCATTAAGATTTATTAAGATATCACTGAAAGGAATTAGCATTTTTACGTGATCACCAGCTGGTTGTGGCATTTACATCAGATTCCCATACGGAGAGAAGGGCACAAAACAAAAGTAGAGAACAGAATCCTTGCTTTAGTATAGGAAATTGCATTTTGGAATCAAATTAGCAAAACGAGAAGCATAATGTATTGACTCGATTATGTGGGTCGAATCATCTGTAAAATTTTTCAAGGATTAAATATTTTCAGCATCTGAATTGTTTAATCTGTTGTGGGTTTTCCAATAGTGGCATTATGTTAATCATAATACTATTATATTGCTATCAGGTAAGAAATAACGTACGGATAATTCTCGGGAATATGAGTAGAATAAGAATAGGTTAAAATGGAATGATTATTCCTAATTCATAATTTGATAACTTTCTGAATGAAATGATTTTCTAAGCCCTTCAATGCAATTAATGCAGAATGGAATCAGATGTAACTTTTTGAAACCTGTAGATGATTTTAGCTGTGAAAATTAGAGGTGTGGTAACACATTAAAAAAATAATTCAAAAATTTTGGCTTGTATTCCTGCAAGAAATGCATAATTGGTCAAAATTGGTGAGAAGCAAGAAGAGATTAACCAAATTGGCTTGTATTCCACACTACTTCTATTGCTTCCATAAAGGTCAAAAAATTCCCAAGCAAATATGGCAACACACCACAAAGAAATCAGGAACAAACATATGGTCGTCCCAAAAATATAAGGTTCAGAAGTACAAAAATCAATTCTTGAAATTTACTTCCTCAGGTACTTTTGGTACCTCCACAGCATTTATTCATATTGAATACTATAAATGGAGAAGCAAAGTCTATACTCTATTGTATTTACAAACTTGAACCTTATTAATGGTATACCTTCTCAGCTTCTGTAGGACAATCAGAAAGAAGTTAAAGAATTTGTATGAGGCTGGAATGCACGACATGTTTCCCAAGTAATTAGGGCCTACTGTCTCTTGATATCATGGATAACGTGTGCTTTCACAGTTCAGAGGAAGTTGCTCCAAAAGAAAACTTCCATGAGAATATAAATAGTGAGATTCCTCACCAGCACTGTACCAATAATGTACCTCATGGATAAGTTCACTGTTTCTCATATTCCAAACAGTATAAACAATGTTCAGCTGCAAAAGATAGCTTCACGGAAGGTAAAATAAATTCAAGATGAAATTTCAACATCAACTACTATTTAAAAGCCCAAATTCACGTGTCTTTCAAGCTCTTCTTAGACCAGAACAACAGGTGACACAAAACATACTGAAGCTTGACAAGCTAGCTCATTGGGTGCCATTAAGTAATAAATTCATACAAAATTAAATTTATGAATCAAATACAACAAACTAAATCTTATAGATGAAATGTGTAAGATTGAAGAGCTAAGTTCTATACCCTTCCTTCACATCAGGTCGTAAGTTCTTGTTTATCAGTCCATGTATAGTATCTAGTTTTGCAATTTTACTTTGTAGTTTGAACATTATTACATAATTAGTTTTCTGCTAAGTTATATATATACCCATTGACAAAATGATCCATGTGAAAGTGAACTTTCATGGAAGTTAATAAACTCTTTCTATTCCAAACAGAACTTTTCTTTTCTGTTTTGTGTGTGTGTGTGGGGGGGGGGGGGGGGGGGGGGGGGGGTGGGTGGTGGGGGGGGGGGTTGTTTGGGGGTGGTGTGTGTTGGTTTTTTGGTTGTTTTTTGTTTTTTTGTTTGTTTTTTTTGTTTTTTTTTTTTTTTGCTTTGGTGTTTTATGTTTGGGGAGGGGTTGTTTCACCTCTCCTCTCGCCTTCTGTCTCCCTCGCAGAGAAAAAAAGAAAGAAACAAATTGAAAAGATAAGGAGAGAATGCTCATTCCAGGGTTTTCCCTTTTGCAACTGAGCTAAAGTTTAGTTCTCCAATATAACAATTTAGAATCCCTGCATTCTGCCCTTTCACCCTATTTAACCTGAGCCCCTGCTACTATCTTTTATCTGTGAACCTTACAATTTTATGTCTTATTCCATCTGTCTAATCTAACTGCTTTGTCTCACTTCTTCTGGATTTCTTTTATTCTTCTCTCATGCATCCTATTAGTATCTAATTTCAATTAACCTGGAGAGTGTACATTGATGTTAAATTTCATTTTTAAGGCATCCAAGAAAATTTATGAATCACTGGACTGGAGAGCTGGAGGTTGAAACGTGCATTTTCAACTTTCAAACCAGCATATATAACAGAACCACCTAATACGTATGCAGTGACAAAGAACAATATGATGTAGGAAGTGAAAAATCGAAGCTTTTCATTTGTCATAAACTCATAATAAATGCTTGGCTTAAAGTCTTGAACATGAAAATCTAACTAACAATAGTAATTTAGTCTCCTAAAAGATCAAAGCTAACATGGTATAAGACATGACTTTCAGCAAGTTACGTGAGATTATTAGGATATCAATGCATTATAATTTATATTCAAGGAAACAACCGGGTGGATCAACATCTATCAAGATGTCATTTTATGGATACAGAGCTCAAAGCCTTGCAAGTTGCAACAATGGAGTTAAATCTGTTAATGTACTAAAACATCATATCAATAGACAACAGCATGAGCATCTATATCTCTGGGCTGATAAAATCCCAGTCGCACCAACACTAACATGAAATTTCTGAGCCAATATCAATTACCAAATAGTAATAATGAAAATAAATAATGACAAAAGCCACAAGAAATCATTGATTGATTAAGGTTTAGAAATTTACCTGGTCCAAAGAATTTCTATAGCTTGTGGATACAACATACGTGACTCTCTTATAGGGCATTCAGCAACATGTGACATTAGGTCAGGAGAAATGCATATTAGATATGAAGTGTTCCTCCTAGTAAACACAAAACATATAAGAAGAACTTGGCTATCAACAACCCTACATGATTGGTATATAAACACTATCTCTTAATAGAGAAAAGAAGAAAAATATGCACAAGCATAGTAGGATTACAGAATTGAACAGTTAATCCATTTCTTGCACATGATTACATAGTTTATGAATCAATCAGATAAGGAAATAAAACAATTCATGTATTCAGGTGCGATTATGTATTGAAAACATCCTTTTTTTCTTTTATTTTGATGAAGAAAAACATCAAATAATGTCTAGAAACACAAAATGACAAGGATGTACCATATTATGCAAGTTCAACATCCCTCCCTTACCACATTTTTTTGGCATGCCCTAAACTTTTATATTTTAAAACTAAAATTGATTATATTAAGTTATTAACTACAAAGTCCAAGCAAGTCCAGAGTGCCATTTGGATTTTGGAGCATCAATTATTAAACTGAAGATTGCACACTTCCAGGCTATCTATGAAAATAATCTCTATATTTTCAAAATTTGAATGAAGCCATCTGCAAGAACCTGGTACAGGAACAAAACTCCACTGCATTTCCACTTTCATGGTTTCTGTTTCCAAATCGATTTGTCTGATTCCAATTGCTTTGATAAGAAAAACCACTTTAAGGTTGCTCCAAAAGGAGCTAGAGTTCAAGTTCTGCCAAAAAAGAGTATTTCTATATAGCAAGAGAAAATACTTAGGCACCACTTGAGTTTAGCCACTGAAAGCAGAAATCTAATTGAATTTATTTTCAGATAGCTTCATGCCAAGTCACCAAGAGGCATAATTTTGAAAAGAAAAAAAAATATACATTCATGAGTCATCTGTTTTATAAAATATATAAGGACATTATAATCTGACATGCTGAATTGTGTTCATGTGACTTAAAATACATTAGAACAAATGCTAAGATAACTGAAAGAAACATAGTAAGATCTGTGATTGATCAGTACTTAACAAATGCAACTCAGGCATGAGTTTACACTAGCCTGTATATACGTGGATTGGTTAATGTATAGGTTACATTTGACTCTGTTATGAACTCCATCATTACAGATATTCCAATCAATTTGGTCTAATAAACAAAAGTCTAAGCTGTTACTTAATGTGTTTACTACATCGGACGTAGACTTAAGGTGACATTCTCCTCAATTATGTGATTTTATACATTAGAGTTCATTGCTCTGCTGCAGGACAATTCTCCAGACCAATTTTGTGCATCCCAGTCCTAGAAGTCAAAAACATTCAAAAGGAAAAAACATAGAGCATTATGTTTCACATTATAATACCTTTCTGAGAAGCCTCTATATATCTGACAGCAGTTACAGTCTACCAATTTTGCAGCGTCTATCTAAATTTTCAGAATTAGCAATAACTGCCTTCAATCCAGCTTAGTCCAGGCATTTTTCTTAGACCCCTGTCATTTTATCCCTCAATTTCTTCACATCATCCCACCTCCCATCCCCAGCATATATATTAGAAAGCATAACCCTGTAAGCATTATCAGCAGATTATTTCAAAAGTTCCTGAGCTACAGTTTCTGCCAGCTCAGAATTCCCACAAGAATTACAGCATGATAATAAGGCTCCAGGATGGCTTGTCTACTGGTTCTGGTAAGGCTGAGTGAGATTGTAAGCCTCTTCTAACTCCCCGCACCGCCAAGAAGCTTCACCATGTAAACATAGTGCTCAGGCCTAGCTTTAATGTTGAATTCATCTTTCATTCTCTGGAAAATCTCCGGCCATCTTTGACAAGGCCAGCATGACAGCAAGCACCGAGGAGAGCAGAAATGTGGCCTCATCAGGTACCAATCCTCTTCAGCATCTTATCGAACATCCTGAAAGCCTCAGAAGCACCCATGCAAGCCAAAACCCAAAATGACTGAATTATAAGAAATTATATTTCGTTTCTTATCCTGAAAACACAAAGTCCCAAGTGCAAGAAACCACACTTTGAATACATATCTATGAGAGCAGAGGAGACCTTGACATCTGATTCCAATCCATGCCGAAGAACATAACCGTGTACCTCACATCCCGGTCCTACATTCGCCATCTGAGCTATAGAAGCCAATACACTGGCAATCAGAACAGAATCTGGCTTCTTGCTTTCCATGTTTAATTTTCTGAAAAAGAGAAGCACCTTCTCATACTCCCCAGATTGAGAATACCCAGCTATAAGAGCAGACCATGTGACCAAATCAGGATTAAAAATACTGCAGAAGACTCTAAATGCTGAATCCATGCACTTACATCTTGAGTACATAGTCACCAGTAACTACCTACATGAGAATCAGAATCAAGCCCACTCTTTTGACTCAAACCATGTAACCCTTGGCCAATGCTCAGCAAGCTAGAATCTGCAATACCCACAAGCAAACTAGCCAGTGTATACCCATCAGGCTTCTTCCCAACAAATCTCATTGAGCTAAACATTTTCATCCCCATATCCCACACACCAGAGGACCCATAACCAGAAATTAGTGAGTTCCACAAAACTAAATCCGGTTCAGCAATCCCATTGAATACTCTACACGCTTCATGAACAAGGCCTAGTTTTGAATAAGCACTCACGAGTGCACTGCAACAAATAGGGTCCAATCCAAACCCATAAACTACAGCACCCCCCATGAACAAGTCTTAGCATACCAAAATCAATGTTGTCAGAGCAAGCACGAATAACACAAGCATAAGTGTAATTGTCAGGTCTTATGTCAGCCCCAAGCATGGTTCTGAATAGAGAGATTGCACTGCCAAATCTTTGGGACTTTGCAAAAGCTCGAATCATGGAATTCCAAAGGTAGACACTTCGAGTGGACGTTTTTGTCGAACACGTGGTAGGCAGAGTTAATGTCATTTTAACAGCATAAAGCCTAACAATTTGAGTTGCATAAAAGGGGTCTTGTGAGAGATGGGTCTTCAAAATCCAAGCATGTAACTGCTTCGCTCTCAGCAGGGACTTGCAAATGTTGCTGAGTTCGGAATGGAGCCATTGAAACTGAGTCACCATTAGCATAACGACCGTAAACTTGTTATGTGATACTGACAACAATACCAACAACAACAACCAATGATGCAACTAATAATCATCATGAGTTCATGAAACAAGAATACAAGATGACTTGTTCTGTTATGTGAACTTTCCCTTATGGGCAAGACTAAGCTGGTTTGGAAGGAAAATTATATAGTAATTTCCATTAACTAAAGTTAAAACCCCTGTATCTTTATTCAACTAAAATGGTAATTCATTCTAATTTATTTATTTTCTTTAATTATTTGATTTTATTATTTAACTGATTACAAAAAAGAGTAGGGTAGGGTTCAACCCATGCTTGTACGAGCTACACCGAATATTACATTATTGAATAACTTTTTTTATATAATTGTATTTTAAAATCCATTGTTAGATTAAAAGTTATTATCATATAGGTCATATTTTAAAAAATTTACATTGATACAAAATTATTTAATACATCATCAAGATATATCAAGATTAATGTTATATATATATAACAAGTTATAAGTGTTAAAATTTTACAAAATTTGATAAAAATATCACGATGATGAATAGTTATAATTCAAGTGTTAGGTTAATATAAAATTCATAAATCAATAGTGTAATACTTAATGTAATTACAAGGGTGTAAGTTGAACCCTCTCTTATAAAAATAGATTTAGTTAATATACAACTGTTAGTGTAAAGAAATTTTACACAGACATCTAATGGTGTGCCGCCACATTATTTAATGAAGGTGGCACATCATGTATTATTAAATTCAATAAATGATGTGGTAGCACTTCATTGGATGTCTCTATAAAATTTATTCATACTGACAATGTATATATAAACAAATATTAAATTATTCACTTAACTTATTAATCAAGGTAAATTTATAGACATTTGACATCCATAATAAATGAAGACACAATATTCACAATATTTTGAATTTGATATAGGTTGTATTTGGTTTTATATACCTTTTATATACCAGAAATCCCCCATATGCATGATTTTAGGTTCAACCTCGAACCGGGGTGGTGGTTAGTCCCCAGGCCAAGAGTGGAAATCAATGGATTCGAACCCCTCACACGGAAAGTAAATTATCATATATGTACAAAGCATGGATATATTATAAACATAAATCACAAATCATAAGTTAAAACAAGGGAAAAATATATTTTTCATCCCTATAGTTTCGGTCAATTTTGGTCTTCGTCTCTATACTTTAAAACATGTGTTTTTTGTCTCTATGGTTTTAAAACCCCCTAATTGTCGTCCGGCTAACAGAAGTGTCATTTCACCCTTATTGTGGGCCCCACTCATGTTGAGTCATCTAAATAACATTTATAATTATATTTTAATTATTTACTATAAAATTAATTATTTTCATTTAAAAATAATTATAAAACCCTATATTCCCAAATTGAATCTCCCCGATTGCAATCTTCTCCATCCCCATTACGTATCAAAAGATGCACATGATTCAAATAAGATAGTACAAAAAGAAAAAATGATGACAAAGGTTCTTGCATAGGGTTTGATTTGATACTTGCAAGAAGGTTTGTACAGTATCAGAAAGAAGGAGCAATGTGAAAAGCCCAACTCTCAACTAGAAAAGTGTCCAACTCCTAGAGAAGAGAGTAGCGGTGAAGCACCTGGTTCAATGACACTATTAGATTTCATGGGTTGGAGCAGTGATCAAGGTGACTCGGACATTAAGAATGAACCCTCTTGCTCTAACAGATGACTTTTACAACATAGATAATGAAAAGCCTGAAAAACTTCCAAACGTTGTAACGGACACCTTGAGACCTTCCGGGAACCGGATCCTCTCCAGTGGGGGTTAAAACTGGAGAGACTGCAGTAGGCTAAATTTGAACCGTAGATTATAAAAAAAGTTTCATCAACGGCTCACATTAAATTTACTGAAACACACCATTGGGCTAAATTCTACCGTAGCCTTCTCTTCTTCCCCTTCCAATGTCCAGCTACCAACTTGATGCTCCGCACGACAGTGAGTGCTCGGAGGCGGCCCGTTGCCGCGGAAAGGGGTTGCAGCGGACTAGCAGGTTGAATGACGCGTCCGTCACATATCTTCATCTCTCTCTCACTCCTCAGAAACGCTGCTAATTAAGGTCCCACTACCACTCAGATCTCCATTCGATTCTTTCCCTTCCACTCCATATATATCATAACTAACCCACTTCTCTTTCCCACATATAATACATTATTTTATTATTTGATTATTATATGTGGATTATATGTTAGCCACCCAAAACAGCAATGACACTGCAAGAAACGTTATTAGTATTTTTTTGTAAAGGGTTCATGGGTATATTCTTAAATTGGGCTTTGGTTTTTGTAATGATGTTGTTAACTCTCTAAGGCCATCTCTATCTCAGCACCCCCTCAAAAATTTCTTAAACCACTCAATCACTTTTTATCTCCATCCCAATAACTCTAAAAAATTTCTTAAAGGACCCCACAATCCACCTATTAACAATCACACATCACATAATAATAATAATTTAACAAACAAAAAGTTAAGCAGCCGTGCTTATACAAGCACCTGCTGTTAAATAATAACCGATAAAAAATTTGCTCCATCGCTGATGTATCAGAAGTCAACGTGCTAAAGTTCAGAATTTGGTTTAGCACCCCATCGATGCAGTTGCCCTGATTGCAACTTATTTTAAATTTGGTGAAGTTGAAAGTGAACATAATCTCTTTGATGAAATGAGTCATCGGGATATTGTTTCCCTGGAATTATATGATAAGTGGGTGTGTTATAAATGGTTTTATCGTAAATGGAATTGAGATTTTCATTCTAATGCTGATTTTAGGGGGGTCTTTATGTTTTCTTTTCTTTACTGGAACTTGTGATTTGAGTCAGATTGTTTTCAGCCACTGGATCAATCTGACGGTCTAAAGTATTAGAACTTCACCTCCAGTTCCCCGCGTGAAAAGGAGAGAATCCGCATCCCATTGGGAGTGGGAGGTATGAGAAGTCCAACATCACGCCATTAAAGAAGGAGAAATGAAACGCTAAAGCTTGAAAGATGGAGAGAGAACAAAAACATTGTGGTCTTCGGAGGAACAATTTTTGAAACTTCATTATTTATTCTTGAGAATACTCGGAGAACATAGGGTTTTTATAATTATTTTTAAATGAAAATAATTAAAATATAATTATAAATTGTTATTTAGATGACTCAGCATGAGTGGGCCCACAATAAGGGTGAGATGACACTTCTTTAGCCAGCTAAGCAACTTAACAGAGAAAACTAACGTTAGGGGGCGGTGATTAGAGGGGTTTAAAACTATAAGGATAAAAAAACGAGTAAACTGTCAGATCCGTCCCTGACTTTGTAAGGGCCTTTCACTTTAGTCCCTGAGAATTTTAAAAACCCTCCCGTGGACCCTCACTTTAAACTCCGTCAATCACTTAAGTCCGAAACACTAACTTCTGTTAAATGTTAGATGAGGTGGCAGTTTCTTTGCTTAGGTGTCACTTCTGGGGACCAAACTGAACGATTTTATACATGTATATACTTTTGTTAAGTGGGTTTATAACGACCATCTCCTTCCCTTCTTCTCCTTCAATCTCCCTTGTTTTCTTTCTGTAAATTAAAGTCGTTGTACATTACACCTTGCTTATCTCTAATTTTATATCTTTGTTCCTCTGATCATGCTACCTGGAAAAGTCCTTTTATATGCATCTAATGTATAAAGGATTTATTCCGTCAAAAAAAAAATGTATAAAGGATTTATACACTTATGAAGCAATATATTAATGATTCTATAATGTTGTATTCTAAAAATTGTTTTAGTTGGCTGATGTATGGTCATGTGGAGTGACTCTTTATGTCATGCTGGTGGGAGCGTATCCCTTTGAGGATCAGGATGACCCTAGGAATTTTAGGAAAATAATTCAGGTATCTTATCCTCCCTTTTAATCACTGGTGTTCATATTTTTTCATATTATTATCGCATTATCTTAATTATCCCCATTTCGATCCTGTCCTCTTCTGCAGCGTATAATGGCTGTTCAATACAAAATCCCTGATTATGTTCACATATCTCAAGATTGCAGACACCTTCTTTCTCGTATATTTGTAGCAAATCCATTAAGGGTATGTTATGGTGTTTAAGTAGCTTTTTTGTGCTATTATTACAATTTTGATAGACTGCCATGTCATCTCAGATCAGATCATGCATGCCTTGTCTGTATTATATTCCAGAAGTATACATTTGTTATTGTGTTCACTTGTCAACCCTTGTGGACCACTATGTCAATAAATAGAAAAATAATGAAAAGAAATTTTTCTGGTAAAATAAATCCTATTGACTGAAAGTTATACCTAGGGTGAAATTCTACACTCCCCTATTCTATATTCCTCATCTGGCAGACTCCTGTTTAGTTGATTTGTTTAACAAGTGTTTCCATTTCTCCTCTTTTGGTTTAAAGAAGAACATGAATTTGGTTTTCTTATCTCCTTTTCACTGCTTTCCATCTTACCTTGCTTAGGATTTACATTTAAGAGCCAGGACATCATGAAATTGAGGCACAAGTCTTATCATATTTGTAATCTTTGAATGTTGCTAAAGTTATCTCTCCAGTTTATGTAATGCAAAAGCCAAGATTTTAAATATGATTTATGTCAAACAAGACGCTTTTGAAAATATACTTAACTACCACATTTGATATTAGGAATCAAGATCTTGTTTTGTATCAATCTAACTGCCAGATCTTGTCTTGTTTTCCTCATTGTTTACAGAGAATTACTCTTAAGGAAATTAAGAACCACCCATGGTTTTTAAAGAATCTTCCAAGGGAGCTAACTGAATCTGCTCAAGTTATCTATTACCAGAGAGGAGGCAACCCAAGCTTTTCTGTTCAAAGTGTGGATGAGATAATGAAAATAGTGGGAGAGGCAAGAGAACCTCCTCCAATATCTAGGCCTGTGAAAGGTTTTGGCTGGGAAGGTGAAGAAGATGAAGGGGAAGAAGATGTGGATGCAGAGGTGGAGGTAAAACGACTTTAATTTACAGAAAGAAACAGGGGAGATTGAAGGAGGAGAAGGGAAGGAGATGGTCGTTGTAAACCCACTTAACAAAAGTATATACATGTATAAAATCATTCAGTTTGGTCCCAGAAGTGACACCTAAGCAAAGAAACTGCCACCTCATCTAACATTTAACAGATGTTAGTGTTTCGGACTTAAGTGATTGACGAAGTTTAAAGTGAGGGACCACGGGAGGGTTTTAAAATTCTCAGGGACTAAAGTGAAAGACCCTTACAAAGTCAGGGACGGATCTGACAGTTTACTCATAAAAAAACATGGATTTTAAAGTATAGGGACGAAGACCAAAGTTGACCGAGACTATAGGGATGAAAAACATATTTTTCCCTTAAAATAAATAGAATCTTAACTTACTCTAAACAAAAGAATATAAAGCATGATTTAATTATCATGTTAAATTATATTTTTTCTATTTACTTTTATGCGTCTTATATAAACTCCATGTGATCATTTATTAATTATTTCCTACTACCGAGCATGTGGATCAGTTGGCACGAAACTGTTCCAATTTAACCAGTAGTATTGAGTTCGAGCTCCGGATATGCAGTTGTATTAAATATTCGGGGGAGAATTTTACTGTTCGTAGAAGTTCTACTACCTGACACAAGCAAAATTGCCTCCCATTAAAGATTACTTGTGATTTTGCACCAAAATACTAATTATTTACTTTTATTCATTAATTTATATGATAAAGCGTTTAACCTACCAAACCAAATACCAAATAATAATTTATATCTAGATTCAAATAAAAGTAATATGAGCATGAAACATTTTGTCCATCTAATGCTTTAAACTTTATATTATTTATTACATTTTTTCTTATTTAAATAACTTATTAATTTTCATCTTTTTATTAATACTTGTGATTAAGCTTAGAAAAAAATACTTGTAATTAAGTCAAATTTAATGTTTATGTAAAACTCACTGCATAAAATTAATAGATTTTACTCGAAAAAAATAAATTAAAAAAGAACATATTATAAAAAGATAATACAAATATTTAGGTAAAAAATAATTTATTAAATCTATTTTTGATTTATCACCATTGAAATTTAAAGTCATATTAAATAATACATATTATTTGTGTTAATAAATATTATAAATAAAAAATATTTTATTCGTGATAAAATATATTTGTTCTAGTTATATAATATGTACTAATACAAATAATATATCTTAATTAAATTAAATAATATATTTTAACACAAATGATATATTATTGATTAACATAAATATAGTATATTAATTAAGGCAAATGATTAAAAAAAGATGGAGCTCATTCACATCATGACTCCTTGCAATGTATTAAGTAGATTGACAAGTGATATACATGTAGTAGGCTTGTGTGATACATACTCTTATTTTAAAGAATTATTTTTTTGATGATATTTTGATGAATAGTTTTTGTTTAATTAAGCTTTTTAATCCCACAAAAATATCATGATTTTTCATTTGGACTCCCATTTTCATTTTTTTAAGTGATCCTTCGAAAATATTTTTTCCCAAATAGTCTATCTATTTTTTTAACTATAAAGTGATGATGTAATATAGAAAATAGAGGGATGAATTGGAAAAAAATATTTTATGGGGAATCAATTTGAAAATCATGATATTTTTATATGGATTAATTTAAAAATTGTTATATTTTCTAGAAATTATTTGAAAAAAATATTTTAAAAAATGGATTATTTGGGAAAAATAATTTTTAGGATTATTTTTAAAAAATTTAAAATTGGGGACCAAATGAGACGATCGTGATATTTTGGAATAAAAATCTTAGTTTAAGCCAATAATTTTTTGAAAAAAAAATAAAATGTTTAAAAAGCCAAAAAAAAAAGAGTATAGTAAATATGTGGTATATGACACTTGAGAACATAATGCGTGCATGTATTCCGCCACATACAAATGTGTACAATGTTGTTAAGTGTACCAATTATGATCAAAAGTGTTAATAAAGAATTATCAAATATCTTTAGATATTTACACTAAAAGAACCATCACAATACAACTAATTGATTGGAGTTGAGAAAATTCTGTGCTTATCATTCTTAATATATGATTCACGTAGAAATAAAGAAATAGAAAAAAAGTGGTCACTTGTATGTCATCTTTTCAAGAAAGATGAAAAAACAACATGTTCTAAAAGACTAAAATGAGCAAGCACTTTATATATGTTAAACCTTTGAAAAAAATAATGATAGATTCTTCTAAAGAAACAAAAGTAAATTTCGAAATCATCCTCAAGAAATTAACGTGTTAGAAATGTTACGGCTTCAATAAAGAGCTCTATCCGTTCTTCTTACATTTCTCATCTTTTTGAAGCTACATTTCATCATCACCTTTGACATTTAGTGATGGAAAAATGAGTCAAACTTATTGAGACAGTCTGAATCTGCCTGTTATATAGTATGTTAGATATGATTTGTATAACATAATATAATAAATTACAATTTTATATATTATTCAGTGCAGCAATTTCCGATATATAATTTTTAAAAATTGTATAACATAACGTACGGTGTACATATCTAATCCAATTCAATGTAAACTGTAAAAATCGAACCGAAAAATCAAATCAAATCGAAAATAAAAAAAATTAAAAACCGTAAAAATCAATTTTTTTTATTGGATTGAATTTTGGATCCTAGGTTGAAAAGTGAAAACTGATTCAATCCAATCCAAACCGAATTTATATACACATATATTATTTTACCTATAAAATAATCATATATTTATACTTGTATACATTTATATTTATCAAATTACTTATACTGATATATTTTTTTATGATTTTTTTATGTAATATTATGTCAATATCTCTATAAATATATTAACTTTAAACTAGTTTTAAATTGGTTTTCATGTCACATGATCTTCTTTTTATATAATTTTATATATGTAATAATAAATATAAGTTCCAATATAAAAATATTTACTATTATTTCACAATTATAACTTTTATCTAATATTTATTGTATCATTAAAAAATAAAAAATCAATCCAATCTAATGTAAATTGGATCGAATTTAAAAAATAATCAAAATTGATTGGATGATGAAATCATAAAATCGCAATGATTGGATCAGATGATTTTTCATTTCAAAACTGATTCAAACCAAACCACGAACACCTCAAATGTTGTGTTGCTTAGATAGGTTAGGGAGAGGGTAGGGATCAAAGGGTAAGGAAAGAGGGGGAAATGGAGCGGGAAAGAGAAGGGAAGAGGAAAAACGGGAAGGGTATTTAAGGAATAGTATAAAATTAAAAAAGATAAATGGTGTAGACAGTAAAAAGAAGGTGTGAATAGCAATACCCAAATTAACATGTTGATAAGTCTCATTTGACGTATTCTCTAAACTAGTTGATGCTTTAATATTGTTAGACATGTATAACATATTTAATTTGCTTCAAGAAGAAGATAATGCCAAAAGGAGCTATCTATCATCTATCATAGGCTATTAAATCTAGATTCTCATTACAATTTTCCCAATTTTTATATGCAAAGTTAGGATTTAAAGATTTTTTCTTTATTCTATCTAACATAATGAACCAAAGAGTTGTGGCCCAATTGACAACGTGGGCTGAGATTGTGGGAAGAACTCCCGAATTCGATCCCCACTAAACACACTCTTAAAGAGGGGTGAATAGCTTAACTGTGACCAAACCCCGAACAGGATTGTCCGTGGTAATAAAGAATACGTGTGGTTCATACCAAAAAAAATAATATAATGCAATGCCTGCATAGGATAATATTATCACATATTATAGTATTTTATACAATGGGATTCTATATAAACATTCGGTATTAATTAAACTTTATGAGGTCGTATATAATTAAATCACATACTTTCAAATTTTATATTATCAAACCTTATCTTATTTGGATCATTAAATTAACAAATGGGTGTCCATAATGCATGGTTATTCGTGGAAAATGGATACATGAATAAAGGATAGGCGGTGGAACAAGGTTCTAACATCTATTTATGGTGAAGCCATGGATAGTGTGTATGGTAAGGAAGTAAAGGGATCCAAATGGTGGAGCAATTTAGGGAGTATTGCTAGTGTAATTAATGTTACAACTTTTTGGTTAACTAATAGATGCGGTAAGGTAGTAGGGGATGGGCGACAAACGTCCTTTTGGCCAGAGACTTGGTGTAGTTTGAGTGCATTTTTTGGACATAATGATCGTTGGTGTTGGAAGGGAGATGATGATGGAGTTTATACTGTGAAATCAATTTACAAAGTCATTGTAAATGATGATACTTATGCAGAATTTTCACTCCATCATTTTATTTGGTCTAAAATGGTGTCCTCTAAGGTCTCTGGTTTTGCTTGGAAAGCTATTTTAAATAGAATTTCAACAAAGAATAATTTGATTAAGAGAAATGCTCTTCAGTATACTGTTAGAAATTGTGTTTGGTGTTTGGTGTGGACAAGCTTTAGAGACTACTTCTCATTTACTATTTCAATATCTGAATTTTGGTATTGGACTGGTTTCAGATTTCCTCCGTCAGTCCTAATGTCTGATTGGACTCCCAAACTACACTGATCAATACATATTAAATATTGAACTGTTTGATTTGATTAAAATAAGGTCATGGAATTGGATCAGAGATTCACAATTTTCCTATTCATTCTCATCTTGGGCATTAACCCCTGTTGGTTGTTGTTTGCCTTGAGCTCTCGTCCTCCGGATGGTGACTCCCTTCGAAGAGATCTGATATTTGGCTACACAAAAGAGGAAATTTGGGAAGCTCAGAAATAATGTTGTTTTTAACAATATCCGGGACTCTATTGATAGTATCAAACACCGTATCCTTGCTCAAGTTAAAGCGGCCATAGATACCCTTAAGAGAGGAAGTAAAAATACCTTAGGGCTTAACCAATCAAATCTGAGGAATCTGGGATGGTCTCCTCCTCCTTTTGGTTTTTTCAAGCTAAATACCGATGGTGCGGCTGCTGAGTGGTGCGCGAAGGCCGCGTGCGGTGGTGTTGTTCGTGATCATTGGGGTAAATTTGTTGAGGGTTTCTCGGCCAATCTTGGGCATGTCTCGATTCTGCATGCTGAGCTCCAAGGTATCCTTAGAGGTCTTCAGATGGCGAAGAGAAAAGGCATCCTCAGGGTGATGGTTGAAGTCGACTCTCTCACTGCGATTGAATTGGTGAAGAAAGGATGTGTGGAATCTCACACTGAGTCTTTTGTGGTTGCTAGTATCCGTGACTTATCAAAGGAGTTTGAAAGCATCTCTTGGTCTCATGTTTTTAGAGAAGCAAATAGGTTGGCTGATTGCTTTGCCAAAAATGGGCTTAGCAGCCCTTATTCCTTTTGTAAATTTACTTTTGTCCCTGCCTCTGCCCAAATTGACTACATTTTTTATCACTCTGGTGGTATTCACCAGAGAGTGAGTTAGGTTGTATTTTTGTTTTTTATTTCTTAGCCTTTTTAGGCCCTTTAATCATAAAAAACAAAGTAACAATGGGTTGCTTTTTAAAAACGGAACTTTAAACGTAAGTTTGGTTGGATGAAACGGATACTCAAACATACAATTAGTTAACAGTACAGACTAAAATTATGAGTAAAGACAAAAAAAAACTCAACAGGCAACATCCTTTGTACAAACTTTCTTAGGTCGTCTTCATTAAACTCAAAAGGTTAGGGCACGGATTTGCTGACTTTCTAGTAGGAAAGTCACTGACTTTGAGTGAATTTAGATCATTAATTTCAAATTCAATGATCAAGATTTTACTATTTAATTTATGAAAGAAAAATTATTTTGAAAACATGATAAAATCTTGATCATTGAATTTAAAATCAACGGTCAAGATTCACCCAAAATCAAAGTGACAAAGTCATCAAATCCAAATCCAAAAAGTTATTGTATCGACTTTTATTTGGGTCGATTACTTTCATTGCAGTTCATATGCTAGACATGTTTAATTTAGTCGCTATGTCAGCCTCGCTTTTAAGTTAGACATTACCACACCAAATATTTAAGAATTTTAGAGGAAGAATTATATTCCCATATTGATCACTGAAATAAAGATTATGTTAAAAAGCAAACAATACTCCAACCTTCATAAATGTGCATAGCATGATCAAAATAAGAAAAAGATAACAACTAATAATACAGAACATTTCATGTACATGTTCATAGCCTTATTTGTTTGTCTTTTTTATTTTTCGAAAAGACCATATACTAATGATCTTCTAGTAATGACAAAAAAACAGAGGAAGTAAAGACAGAGGAGCATGAATTCATTATTGAAGCAATAATGGAGGAGGAGGAGCCTTTACTGCCAAAGCTGTTTGTCGACTTCTGGTAGGGGCTGGTGGTGGTGATGGATGTAATGATCTCAAGATTCTGATGCCTTCTTCTCTTCCAGCATTCATCTTTCTCGACCCAACTCTGCCACCAACTGTAACTGGTAACATCTTCTCATACCCTTCATTTGATTTCAGGTCATAAGAAGAAAAAAAATAGTACTTGAATGTGGAAATAGATTAGACCAAAAAATAAAAAACAAAGTGGAAATCCATACTGCAACAAGACTACAGGAATATGGCCAAAGTATATTTTTACAAAGACTCATACAATCATCTCCTCTTGAGTTAGTTTTTAGATTGAGTTAGATCTAGATTTTAATATAGTATTACAACATATCCTAAATTTGACAATAAGCTACCCCACAAATTTCACACCTATTAACTTTTTTAACTACTTTTGAAATTGAATTAGGCTCAGATTTTAATAATATATTAGCCTTTCCCCCAAAAAGGAAAAAGGAATGAAAATTTAATTAACAAGAATTGAAGGTGTTTGAACTTTAAAGAACATGTAATATTGATTTATTACCATGGGGGAGCAATGCAGCTGCTGGAGTAGTGTCACTCACAAGTAGGAAAATTACTATTGTCGCCATCAACTTCGCCAGAAATTGTCTACCACTCATTGTGTTTAAGGCTCTCAAAGAAATTAATTACAGCTTGCTCCTTAAACAACTAAAGTAGCAGAAGTTTGCAGCTTTCTAATTTATGCTTGGCTGTTTTATAGTTGTTTACCACTGGAACACTTGCAATTTTTTATGCTGCTTCGACATTATTTTATTTATTCATGGGTTGGCAGCTGGGAGTTCTTCTATGAATCTATTTATTTGTTCGAGTTCGACTTACCTAACTGTTGACTTTTATTACGTGTTTAAGCATTTTATAGCTTTTTTTTATTTGACATAATTTAGGTGAGGTTTATTATACTTTTATCCTCGAGTTTAACTTTTAAATAAACGATGACATGTGGGTATTTTTCATAAATTTCGAGACCTTTTTAATGGAGACTATAGCTTAGTATTGAATATATATATATATATATACTAGTGTTCTGGACCCAGATCAGGCACGGCTAGCATCGACGTCGGATAAGCGATCCGACATACAGACTACGTGGTTCCGACATATACCTCCGGGGTCGTCATACAAGAAGTTCCTCCGTTTGCTCATACCGTTCACAGTATACTCTTTCAAGTATGACCATCGTCAGCTCGCTGGCATCGCATCTCGGCTTAGCCCGGTCATAACCCAGCGCGTGTACCCCACCTCGGTAGAGCGCGTGGGGATAATTGTGGAAAGTCGTTGCAACTACCTAACAGACTTTCCCGGCCAAATACCTCTATAAATACACGGTGGTGCCCTCCGTCTCAGGCACACTTTCACTCTTGCTTGCTAAAACTCTGCTCGAACCCTTTCTGACTTAAGCATCAGAGTCTCTGCAGGTACATCCATCGTCCTCCATCGTCTCTCCGCCGTGAAGATCACCTCCTACTGCCGTTACGAGATAACCAAAAGATCAAATAGGAATGAAAAAAAATTAGAAGAATTATAAGTTTCTCACACTCATAATTTTTATACACGCCTCTTTTTTTATTTCTCTTTTTTATTACATCAGTTATTGTACCGTATTGGTCATAAAAGGGCCTATGTGCCTAATGGGCTTTTTGCTTAATGGGCCTTTCAATAACAAATAAAAGATCAGATTGATCTAATCCTTATTCAAATTTAACATCTAATCCATATTCAAATTTAAGATAACTCTGCTCAACATCCTTAGGGATAAGACGTAACAAACAAGTAACTAACTAAGGATAAGAGAGAGAACAACAAAAGATAAGGATATTAAGCACTATAAATAGACTCCTTGTTGGCAAGAGGAAAACAACTTCACTTAACACTAAATTCCTAGTGTGGCCCTTGGATCTGCCTCAAGATCCTTGGGACTCCAGGGAACGCGACGTGAACATTGGCGCCCACTGTGGGGTGACGGTAAAACGTCTCCCCATCACAAGAAATATGACGTTGTTTCCTCCTACGGGAGCTTCGGGTTATGAAACCAGAACCAACAACAGCTCGCTACTTTGCAACAGTAACTCGATCGAATCGAACTCGCTCCTAGCTGAGACACTCAAGACCTTGGAATGTGGCTCCATAAGCAAGCAGCTCTCAGCATTAACCTCTCCACCTCCATGGGCTATTCCGCTCTCGGCATTCAGCTCTCTCAGATAAAGTAAGTTCCTTCCATAAAATAGGCATAGGATTTAATTTTTTTTTTCAAAAAAGAAAGGGAAAGAAACAAAATCATATAAGTGAAGATATATGAAATTAAATTATAAAATATTATGCCATAAGTTGAGATATGCAATTCATTAAGTGTTGTACCAATCTTTTTATTTTGTTAGTTCCTTAATTCTTTCATTGTTCGCTTAAAATTCATAGATAAATTGCATAAATAAATATACTATAATAGATGGAGCGAATTATCGCAATATAAGGAATAAGTTGTTTCAATTAGCAAACCAAAAGATCCGAAGTGACTGACCTTTTTCTTTACAAAGAGAAGCTTAAAATTGTTTGTGCTTTACTGTCAATACATACATACATACATACATACATACATACATATTTATAGTTTAAAAATGACTAGTTGACACATTAGCAAAATCTAAGTTAAGAAAATGTTAGAGGTTCTATTTTATTTAAGTACGATGTTCAATTTTTAATTAGCATGTGATTAGAAATCTGTTTGTGTAGCCAACAATATGCTTTTTAGCACATATTTAATTTATAATAGTTTTGTTTTAATATATTATTATTATAGTTGATGTTTCTAATCACATGAAGAAGAAGAAGAAGAAGAAGAAGAAGAAAGGAAAACGATTGATGTGTTTAAGAATGTTATGTGTAGCATAATTATAGTAGGAAATTGTTTTTAAAATACTAATTATAGTATAAATGTGATGTGTTTAAGAATGTTATGTGTAGCATAATTATAGTAGGAAATTGTTTTTAAAATACTAATTATAGTATAAATGTAACATAATAGAACTTGAAATGATAGGTGTATAAATTCTAATTTGACTGATCAACTACTCGAGATTTATTAGTCTTCATTATCTTTTTTTATATATATTTCTACATGTTTCGTAATTTATTCCTATAAATAGCATGACCGTATTTTAATTACTTTAATTCATTCTTTATTTATTGTATGATAATAGTATTTTTATTAATGTGTGTTTAGTACATTAAAGCGGAATTTTTCTCCTATAAATCCTGATAGTGTAATCAACCAAAATAATAACTTTAATTATCTAAATTAATTGGCTTAAATATAATGTATTTAATTCCCACACACTTGTTTAGCCTTAATAAGCTCAGTCATTATAACCAAATCAAATAAATCATATTTATAAATTAAACTCATTGATAATTAAATAATATATATTTTATATATGCAAGAAATATTTTGTCTTAGTACTATCAAATTTAAGATGTTTGTCAAATTTAATACGCAATAAATTTCCATCAAATTAAATAAGTTTCCTATTTGTATCATTATTGATAATTGATTATTATTCAAAGAATGTTATTTTATACGATTTCTTTAATTACCATATTAGTAAGCATGAATATTAATGATGGCATTAATTATAATTGGTATCTTAATTACTAATATAGATTATTTTTGTTTGCAAATTACTCTCTCTCACAACCAATATGTTGTGACATGGTGGAGGATTGACGAAGTATAAAGTCTTGACTTTTGTCAAGTTTCTACGGAAAAATGGAATATGAAAGAATGTGAAGCCGCCGATAACCAACTCACGAAGTTGGGAAAATATGATATGGTCGACTCACGAAGTCGGCAAGCTTGTAGACTAAACTCACGACCCATTAATAAAATTCTTTGCAAAGAACTCAGTAAGGCTTATGAATGACGAACGAATTACGAGTATCCCAACGATCAAGTTGGAGAAAAATGAAAATAACGACTCCTTGAAGTCGGATGACGAGTATCCCAATGATCCAGTTGGAGAAAAATGAAAATAACGGCTCTTTGAAGTCGGATTACGAGTATCCCAACGATCCAGTTGGAGAAAAATAACGACTCTTTGAAGTCGGATGACGAGTATCCCAATGATCCAGTTGGAGAAAAATGAAAATGACGGCTCTTTGAAGTCGGATGACGAGTATCCCAACGATCTAGTTGGAGAAAAATGAAAATGACGGCTCTTTGAAGTCGGATGACAAGTATCCCAACGATCTTGTTGGAGAAAATGAAAATAACGACTCTTTGAAGTCAAATTACGAGTATCCCATCAAACCAGTTGGATAAAATGAGAATAACGAATAACGACTCCCTGAAGTCGGATATCCCAACGAACCAGTTGGAGAAAAAATTATAAAGATGACTCCCTGAAGTCGGATATCCCAACGAACTAGTTGGAGAAAATTTATAAAGACGACCCCTTGAAGTTGGATATCCCAACGAACCAGTTGGAGAAAAATTTATAAAAATGACTCCCTGAAGACAGAATATCCCAACGAACCAGTTGGAGAAATTTTTATAGAATTCGAGACCGACTTGTTAAGTTCGACTTGGTAAGTCAAATTAAGAAAGAGGACAAATCTGACTTGTTAAAGTCGAATTACGAATAAATATTCAAGTTACTCACTAAGCCAAAAGTCCGACTTGTTAGGACTAAACTCGACTTTCTGAGTGAGAATTAATTCACAAGTTTGACTTATTAAGTCGGCATGAAATTCTCAAATTGGGAATTCGACTTATCAAAGTTGGCAAGTAAGATAAATTTGAATTACTAAGTCGGCGAAAATAGAATTAATTCACAAGTTAGGATTTCGACTTATTAAGTCGGCGAAAAACAGCAAAGAAAAGTAAGACGCAAAATGGAAAGCAAAATTATTAAGTTGACTTAAGCACTATAAAAGGTCTGGGTACTTGGAAACTTGTGGTCCATAAAATACGGATCAGGGGATCGGTCGGCCCAGCACAAGCATTAAATAACTTTTTAAGTTATCATGCTTGAGGGGCTGTACAGTGTTGGTCCTAAAAAAGGCATGGATATCTAATGGGCCTATACTAGCATAAACGGCTGATCCTTTACATGCTTGAGGGGTTGTACAGTGTTGGTCCTAAAAAAGGCCTGGATATCTAATGGGCCTATACTAGCATAAACGGTTGATCCTTTACAAGCATTAGATAACTTAACTTTTAAGTTATCATGCTTGGGGGGTTGTACCGTATTGGTCCTCAAAAAGGTCTGCATATCTAATGGGCTTATACTAGCATAAACGGCTGATCCTTTACAAGCATTAAATAACTTAACTTTTTAAGTTATCATGCTTAGGGGGTTGTATTGTATTGGTCATAAAAGGGCCTATATGCCTAATGGGCTTTTTGCTTAATGGGCCTTTCAATAACAAATAAAAGATAAGATTGATTTAATCCATATTCAAATTTAAGATAACTCTGCTCAACATCCTTAGGGATAAGGCGTAACAAACAAGTAACTAACTAAGGATAAGAGAGAGAACAACAAAAGATAAGGATATTAAGCACTATAAATAGACCCCTTGTTGGCAAGAGGAAAACAACTTCATTGAACACTAAATTCCTAGTGTGGCCCTTGTATCTGCCTCCAGAGCCCTGAAACTCCAAGGAATGCGACGTGAACAGTTATGATATCTTTCATTTTTTCTTTTATTTTTTTTATCTCTTTCACACCTCACACACTCCAAAAGTGTCAATTTTTTCTTTCTTTCATCGCTCTACCAATTAAATTGTTTCAATGAGACTTATAACAAGAAGAAATTTCCTTAGTAAGGTTATATTGTGCATGTTTTGCCTACATTGCTTTAATTATGTTATTTGATATAAAAGATTTTGTACAAAACTATTATGTCTGGTAATCAATTGTGTTTAAAAAAAGAAAATGAAAAAAAAGATTGAAAAGTAAAAAAAAAATCACAAAACTCCTCCTTTGTTCTTATTTCCTATGTTTTTTTTAAAAGAATAACATTTAAATTTTCACTGCTAATTATAGTTACGGTTTTTCTAACATGTGCAACCTTGCACAGGATAAGAAAACAAAAGTGGAAATGTTTTATTGGAAATTGCAACTTTTAATATTATCAATGCATTGAATATTGTGGTAGTTGCAATTTCCAATAAAACATTTCCTCTTTTGTTTTCTTATCGTGTGCAAGGGTTGCACATGTTAGAAAAACCCTTATAGTTATAGACGAACACTATAAGAAAATTGGTTATTAGATGCGAGTATTTAACGACGGTCTTTGGCCGTCGATATTTGTGACGATTTGACCGTCGCAAAACGTTTCTTTTTATTTTGACTTAGTAATTAGTCAGAAAAACATAGCGACAGACTAGCTTCGATGAACTTAGAAACGATCAGGCCGTCGCTAGGCTAAAAAAGAGATTTGTCACGGTTCCTCTATATTTGTGACAGCTCGATCGTCCCTAATCGAAAAGTTAATCGTGCGACGGCCAGGATGTCACAAACGTCGTCGTTAATTTGAAAATTGATATGCTGGTTTATCTAAAAAATTGCCTAATAGAGACGACTTTGGTTGACAGTAGCGACGGTTGAGCCGACGCTAATTCTGAAACATATACGAGAACGACTTCCCCTTTCTTCTTTGTCTTTTCTTCTTCCTTTCTTCTTCCCTTTCTTCTCCCCTCTGACCACTGCGGCCTCATCGTCGATCTAAAGGTGCCCCTCACCCTCCCTAAAGCTCTCTTTCTCCTTCAACCTCTCCTTCTCCCTAAACTCTTCAATTTGACTGATTATTTTTTGCAAGACAACCACTGTGGGAGGAGAACAACGGCCAACCACCATGGGGGCGACATTGTCGGTGATCAAGCTCCACCATGGGCATCCAATTGCATTTCTCTGTGTATTGTATGAATTATTTGTTAGTGCAGAGCTGAGCTCCATAGGTGAGACCCTATGAAGGGTGCTAGTTGTGTGCTGATAATATAGAATCTTACATGTGTTTGTATTGTATGAATTGTTGTTTGTTAGTGGAGAGCTGAGCTCAATAGGTGATACCCTGTGAAGGGTGCTGGTTGTGTGCTGATAATATAGAATTATGCATGTGTTTGTGTTGTGATATGTGATTTATAGACAAATGGATCATAGATAGATGTATAATATGATTGATTCTTCTGGGAGATTGAGTCATGAGTATATCAATGGGGTTTCAAAATTTGTTAATCATGCTACGGAATAACCTTCGTTTATGTCTGAAGGAGGGATTAGGTGTCTATGTGTGAATAGTAATTGTGAGAAGATTCTGAGACCAGCATTAGTCTGAGCTCATTTATTGAATTATGGATTTAAACCAAACTATTGGGTATGGACTGAACGCGGAGAATAAGGGTCTAGTAATGTTGAGTTGGGGATGATGATAATAACAGTGTTGTATATGAGTTATGAACCTCAATTTCCCTCAGTGTCTCAGATGGTGTATATATGACGCAGTTAGGTCTATACATGATGAAACGCTACATAATGACCATGAGCCACCTAACCCGGATGCCCAACGATTTTATGATATGTTATTATCTTCAAATCAGTCAATCTACGATGGAGCAACTGAATCTATGTTATCAATAGTTGTGAGGCTATTAGCAGCTAAAACTAACTGGCATGTTATTGAAAAATGTTTGGATCATTTTATGCAAATGCTAGTTGACGTAGCTCCAAAACCTAACAACATTCCGAAAAATTATTATCAAGCGACGAAATTGGTGTCTAAGTTAGGTTTTATGGCTGAAAAAATTGATTGTTATAGGAACGGGTGCATGTTGTATTACAAGGATGATAACCATTTAACCGAATGAAAGTTTTGTAATTCTCCGAGGTTTGATCCTCGAAAAGTTGGGAAGGGAAGATACAAAGATGTTCCGGTGAAGAGAATGTTCTATTTGCCAATTATTCCAAGGTTGCAGCGATTGTATGCGTCATTAGAGTCTTCTGCACAAATTCGATGACACCAAAAGAAGAAGAATGATTCTGGTTTATTACGTCATCCATCGGACATGGAAGCATCAAAACACTTTGATAATGTGTATCCTGATTTTGCAAATGAGCCAAGAAATGTAAGATTGGGGTTATGTTCTGATGGGTTTACACCTTACATTCAAGTTTTAACTTCACCGTATTCATGTTGGCCTATAATTGTTACACCATATAATCTCCCCCCTGAAATGTGGATGACTAAGCCATATATGTTTTTGACTTGACATCTCCCCCTGTAATTATTACCCATGAAGTGCCTTATCAGGCTTATGGGAGTTCAACTGTTTTACCAGTTGTATACATTGAACAATTGTCACGCTTAGCTGAAAATAAATTTGAACCAATAATTCAGCCTATCCCTGAATTAATGGTTGATGATGAATCTGACAATGAATACATTCCGTCAAATGAGGATAAAGAAGATGGATGGGATGACAATGAAGATGAAGAGGATGATGAAGATCAAGAAGATGAAAATGATGTATAATTATATTAATACTAATGTGTTCTACTTTTTGGAGCTTTAATATATGAATCCAAATTCCCAATAGTCTTATTTTACGTTCACCACTTTTTTAATACCATTATAATTCAAAAATAAATTTTTTTAAAAAATAAAAAACAATTATTAGCGACGACTTGGCCGTCGCTATACCCGAAGAGGTTTAGCGACGGTTAAGTCGTCGGTACGAATTCCGACGGCCACAGTCGTCGCTACAAAAATTTCGGCTAGCGACGACCAACGACGACACTATATTGTGGCGACCGTGTATCTAGCATCAGCCTTTTGCGACGGCCTGGTCATCGCAACCTAGCGTCACCCGTAAATCATCACCGCTGCTGCATTAACGACGAGCGTTTTAGCGACGGTTTTGCCTACGTAGCGACGACTGTTGGCTGTCACTAAAAGTCGAAAATCTTGTTGTGGAACAAAATAAAAAATAGTTAAGAACTAATGTCAATTTACAATGAGTTATAACCTAATGTGAAAATCAATGTTTTTAAAACTAGATTGGTTTATTGAACAAGTGAAAACACTTATTCATGATTTATTGATCTAATTAGGGCTGTAAATGAGCTGAGCTACTCATGAACTATTTGAGCTCGAATCGTTAAATGTTCGATCAAGTTTCTTTGTTTATTTAAACAAACAAGCCCAAGCTTGAAGTTGGGCTCGATTATTTAAATGAGTCAAGCCCAAGCTTTATAAGCTTGACATTAAGAGCTCGTGAATAACTCGTTTATTATATATATAATAATAAATATAAATAATTAAATTGAAGTAAGATTACTTAAAAAAGAAAGCATACCTATATAAGTTTATTTTTAAAATAAATAATAAAATAATAAAGTAAAATAATTACTCTATATATATGAAAATAAGTATTGAAATATTTCTTATATTATTCATGAAGTTATGTATTGAATTTCGAAAAATATAATATTTTTAAATTTTGTAACTATATATATATATCATATATTTAGAATATATTTTTTATTTTTATATTATTATTTAATAGTAAAATATTTATTAAATACTAAATTTATAAACTTTAAAAAAGATTTAAAGAAAATTTTCATAAAAGCAAAAACAGTGAAATTATAAATGAGCTAAACAAGCCAAGCCCAAACTTTGTTTTTCTTTAACAAGTCAAGCCCAAGTTTTAAGTTTGACTCGTTTAAATAAATGAGCCAAGCTTGAGCCACCAATTTTTTTCACAAGTAAAGTCTGAGCTTCAGATACTCGACTCGGCTCATTTACAACCCTAGATCTAATCATGATTAAATCATAGTTAAATAGGTGCTATTTAAATTTATATTTTAAGATTTATATAATATATTTAATAATACTTTAACATACTAATAAAATAATATGTATTCATAATATAGTAAAATGACAACATATTTAAGTTAAATGATATATATAGTATAATATAAATCATAAATTTTAAATTATATTTTATGTTATATAAAATTGTTGAAATATATATTTTAAAATATTGAACATTTTAATTTATAATAAAAATGTTTTTCACTGTTTCAAATCAGAGCATATAATATATATAAAATTATGTCCATATATTAATACCAACATGTGTGGCTTCTTGATGAAAGGTAGGGATGGCAATTGAGCACAAGTACCCACATAAATTATCCACAATGGGCAGGGTAAAAACCCTCAGAACGGGTATAAGCGCGAGTATGAATAATAGCCTGCATATTTTCATGGGGACGGACGCGAGTACGGACACTATGATGTCAAACACGCCTCGTACTCATATGTATATATTAATTTTATTAAAATATCTAATATATATATATAATATTAAAGATTGAAAATATATTTTTAAAACAACCTATTTGTGTCTTTTCTTACTTTATAATATATGACTAATTAGTGTTAGTAATCAGTTTTTTTAGATGTTAGAGAATACTAACACATTATATCCAAATTTATAAAATTGTGTGATGTCAAAATACATTGTGTTCTGGTATAGAACTTGAACCTGGGTCTGAGTCAGCAGGAGAGAAGTCGGATCCGAATCCGGGTTGTGGAGGCTTGAATCCGAGTTGAACCCCGGGGGGGTGTACCTGCAAAGGGACTCCGACGCCCAAGTCAGATAGGTAAAACGGTCAAAGGGATTGACTGAGTAAGATTGTGTACCTGATGATCTGTAAGTGTTCCCTATTTATAGGGGTTTTCCCTGTATAAATATGGTAAGTGGGCCTTTATGTAAAAGGAGTAAGCTTGCAGGTAAAATCATATAATTATAGATATTATAATTATATTTCATATATTGGGGGATATCATAATTATATGTGACATAATTATGGATATGATTATATTGCACATAGATATTATATCATAGAATTATGGATATGATAATTATATTGTGCATGGGCCATTTTGGCTATTGGGCCTTAGGTTTAGACCGTAACAGAAGCCCCCCAGCTCTGGTCGACTTTGATGAGGTCGTCCTTGAGCTCAGGTATGAAATGTTGTTATGTCCGAGATGACTTTACTCGTTCGGGACGACTTTGAGGTTTATAACTCACTTGGGAGTCAGCCGTGATAGACGAGATGGATCGAGATGACTTCGGTCACTCCTTTGTTGGTTCTGTAGTATCGATGGCCAAAGCTGCTTTGAGACAACTGAGGGCCTTGAAAAATGTTAACAACAACCAGCAGGGGGAACCGAATGTCGACATTGATTTCACCCGTGATGCTGGTGTTGGTGGGTCGGGAACTCTGCCCGTGTTGAATGACGATGCCGGTCCTGTTCACCATGCGAGTTGAACATGCCTGAAATGGATCATGTCTTGTATAACCCTTTCTTGAAGGCGGTTCATGATAATGTCCCAGTGGCTGAGCATCTCTATGATGTGGAGCGCCAGAGTCTTCAGCATGCCTCTTTTCTGAGGTATTTACGATTGGATGTGATGTCGGCTTATGACCGGGCTAATGCGGCTCTGGAGGCGCGCACCACGGAGCGAGACAAGGCCTTGGGGGATGTGAAGACTGCTCGAGAGGCACTTGGCGTCGAGAAAAAGGACAAGGCCAAGTATAAGGGTTTTTACAAGACGGTCAAGGACAAGAACAAAGACTTTGAAGCTGAGATCACTCAATTGAAGGCGGATTTGGAGAAGTTGCAGGTGACTCCCCCGGCGTCCGGGATGACGCCCCCGGCGCTTTTAACGTACTCATACGCTTGTAACGTTTTGAATTGTGTTGCGCTTTTAACGTTCTAAAACGTTTGTAAAGCTGTTTGAATATTGGATTTGCTAAGCCGATATGCTCTTCGCACTCATAAGATAATAAACTGCGAAGTTAAGATGTTTGTCTGTGTCAAAGTAGTTTTCGGATAAGTGATTGAGTCTGTGACCGGTATACTCTTCGTATCTGGCTTCAATGTGATGAATTACCCTTGAGATTTGGGTCGTGGGCTCTGATCCATCAAGGTCAATTAAGATATAATTACCGGATGCAGATGAGTGCAGGGAGGTTCTGGTGAGCCTAGCATGGTATTCGTTAAATGAAGTCCATCGTGGGGAAGCGAAGCCGACTTGTCCATGGATATGGTCTGACTTGCCTGTGGACGTGGTCCGACTTGCTCATGGACGTGGTCTGACTTGTTTGTGGACGTGGTCCAACTTGCTCTAATGTATTGGACCTTCAAAGTTTGGGCCTTATTGGGCCAGTCCATAACAGATGCCCCCCAGCTGAAGTCGAAGTAAATGAGTTCGACTTTGAGTTATGTCGCATGAGTCGATTTGCTTAGTTGTAATAATTCGACTTCCAGACAACCTGTCTTCTGACATGTCGATTTTCCGAGAATCTGCTTGATTTGGAGAGGTAGAATTTGTCCGAGATGTGCTCCAATACCCTCGCCAGGATGTGCTCCCATCGTTCAGCAGCACAGGGGTTGTATAATTATAAGTCCCAAGTTTAAGGCCGCAGATACTGCTTTGACAGAGTTGAAGGAGGAGCATGAGGCTCTAGAGAACCAGTCTTCTGCAGCCAGAGTAAGTAAGGCGGCCTTGGCCGATATTGTCAAGCAAAATTTTGCGAAAGGCACAGACCAAGTGGAAGAAAGCCGTGTTGGTGGCCGGTGTTAATGAAGTCAATGCCGAATCTTTGGCAAATGCAATCTCCCCAATAGGGCTTCTGAGTTGGAATGCTCTTCACATCCTTATTGAAGAACTGAGATGTGTTTCACATCCGGTTTTTTGTTGATCAGGGATGCTCTTCACATTCGTTTATTATTGATCCTATATGCTCTTCACATCCAGTTTTTGCGGATCTGAGATGCTCTTCACATCCAGTTTTGGTGATTCGAGATGTTCTTCACATCCTTATAAATATGAACTGCATGACAACTTTACTTTTCTATTTTGGTTCACCCCAATAGGGCTTCTGAGTTGGGTTGACATATGTATTTGTGTTAACTTGTGTACTTGGGCTGACTTATAAACTTGGGTCGACTTGTGCACTTGGTGTGCACTTGGGCTGACTTGTGCACTTGGGCCGACTTGTGCATTTTGGTATGCACTTGGGCTGACTTGTGCACTTGGGTTGACTTGTGCACTTGAGCCGACTTGCTCACTTGGTATGCACTTGGGCTGAATTGAAAACTTGGGGCCGACTTGTGCACTTGGTGTGCACTTGGGCCGACTTGTGCACTTGGTATGCACTTGGGCCGACTTGTGCATTTTGGTATGCACTTTGGCTGACTTGTGCACTTGGGCCGACTTGTGCATTTTGGTATGCACTTTTGCACTTGGGCCGACTTGTGCATTTTGGTATGCACTTGGGCTGACTTGTGCACTTGGGCCGACTTGTGCATTTTGGTATGCACTTAGGCTGACTTGTGCACTTGGGCCGACTTGCGCACTTGGTGTGCACTTGGGCTGACTTGTGCACTTGGGTCGACTTGTGCATTTTGTGTGCACTTGGGCTGACTTGTGTAGGACCAAGTAGTATTGGTCCGTAACAAATCTGGCTGCTGACAGGGCCGAGATGCTCTTTACATCTGATTTGAATGAAGCTGAGATGCTCTTCACATCCGGCATTGAATGAGACTGAGATGTTAATTTGATTTTTATTAAGATTCAAGATGCTCTTCGCATCCGGTATTGAATGAGGCCGAGATGCTCTTCGCATCCGGTATTGAATGAGGCCGAGATGTTCTTCACATCCGGTTGCTGACAGAGCCGAGATGCTCTTCACATCCGGTTGCTGACAGAGCCGAGATGCTCTTCTCATCCGGTTTGAATGAGGCTGAGATGGTCTTCACATCCGGCATTGTATGAGGCCGAGATGCTCTTCACATCCGGTATTGAATGAGGTCGAGATGCTCACCACATCCGATTTGAATGAGGCCGAGATGCTCTTCACATCCGGCATTGAATGAGGCCGAGATGCTCTTCACATCCGGTTTGAATGAGGCTGAGATGGTCTTCACATCCGGCATTGTATGAGGCCGAGATGCTCTTCACATCCGGTATTGAATGAGGTCGAGATGCTCACCACATCCGGTTTGAATGAGGCTGAGATCCTCTTCACATCCGGCATTGAATGAGGCCGAGATGCTCTTCACATCCGGTTGCTGACAGAGCCGAGATGCTCTTCTCATCCGGTTTGAATGAGGCCGAGATGGTCTTCACATCCGGCATTGTATGAGGCCGAGATGCTCTTCACATCCGACATTGAATGAGGCCGAGATGAACTTCATATCTGGTATAAATGAGACCGAGATGCTCTTCACATTCGGTTGTTGATGTAAAATGGGATGAGTATTGAAAATGAATAAAGTGAGAAAGACGAATAAAGTAAAATAAACAAATCTGGAGGGAACCGGATCGAGGGGTGTTCCAATGGTTTGACTTGCATGTGGGCTTAGTCCGACTTGCCCATGGACATAGTCTGACTTGCATGTGGGCAAGGGCCGACTTGCCCATGGACGTGGTCTGACTTGCCCGTGGGCTTGGTCCGACTTGCCCATGGACGTGGTCTAACTTGCCTGTGGGCTTGGTCTGACTTGCTTGTGGACGTGGTCTGACTTGCCTGTGGGCAAGGGCCGACTTGCCCATGGACGTGGTCTAACTTGCCCGTGGGCTTGGTCCGACTTGCCCATGGACGTGGTCTGACTTGCCTATGGGCTTGGTCCGACTTGTGGACGTGGTCTGACTTGCCCGTGGGCTTGGTCCGGTTTGGTCATGAGGTTGTGACCGTCATGCTGGAGAGGGTGAGGCCCTCCTTCTAACGCCAAATGTTCTGGTATAGAACTCGAACCTGGGTCTGAGTCAGCAGGAGAGAAGTCGGATCCGAATCCGGGTTGTGGAGGCTTGAATCCGAGTTGAACCCCGGGGGGTGTACCTGCAAAGGGACTCCGACGCCCAAGTCAGATAGGTAAAACAGTCAAAGGGATTGACTGAGTGAGATTGCGTACCTGATGATCTGTAAGTGTTCCCTATTTATAGGGGTTTTCCCTGTATAAATATGGTAAGTGGGCCTTTATGTAAAAGGAGTAAGCTTGCAGGTAAAATCATATAATTATAGATATTATAATTATATTTCATATATTGGGGGATATCATAATTATATGTGACATAATTATGGATATGATTATATTGTGCATAGATATTATATCATATAATTATGGATATGATAATTATATTGTGCATGGGTCATTTTGGCTATTGGGTCTTAGGTTTAGACCGTAACACATTGTATTATTTAATAAACATTTTGAACATTAGATCATGTGTTGTGTTTTAAAATATTAATGTATTGTGTTTCAATTTAATTAAATTGTTACGTTGTTGATATTTAATAATTATATTTGGATGATTTTGGAGTAATTTTTTAATTAAGTTAATTTTCTTAATGAGTTATTAATTTTTCACTTAAGAAAGTTGTGAATAACACACATGGGTGTGGACATATAAATGCTCTATGCTAGAGTGATGGACATTAAAACTATTACGATACATACACGGATATGGACTTTTTTTTAAAACATGAGTAAAAGTAGGGACACTCTGATAGCCTGGTAAGAGGTATAATAGCAGCAAAGCCATATGAGAAGTTTTTCCTATTGAAATGTACCACCAACAAATCAAATACACTCATCACTAATCATTAATTACCTTTTCTTTTAACTTGAAAAAAAAAATTACCTTTTCTTTTCTCTCACTCAAATGTTTGTGGGGTCCGCGGCTAAGGAGGCTTTTTCTTCTTGATGGACTTAGATAATTGGATTAGATTTGGGGAGAATGCTATAAATGGGAAAGAGAATTCCACGTGACACGGTTAATCTAAATTTAATTTCAACCATTAAATTCATTTAAATTTATCTGTTGGTTAATATTGTAGACTCCTCTTACTTTCACATAAGGATGCTTATAGAAGGGAAGAGGGATGCAAGTTGTAATATTCTGAAATTCCAGTGTTCCACAGGAGGGCTATCCTCAAGCGAATTTGCAAGTTCAAGTGGAGATATTTAAAAGTTAAAACTCACAAGCTTTGAAATTAACGCTACCTTATAGTTACATAAAGTTGTTGGAAATTAAATCCAACTGATACAATTTTTGTCTTTTGTTCACCAACTGAAGTTTTTAAACGATTTTTAACTCGTGCAACATTACACATGATAATAAATCAAAGGTAGAAACATTTTATTAGAAATTACAATAATCACAATATTCAATGTATTGATAATATTAATAGTTATAATTTCTAATAAAATATTTCTCATTTTGATTTAGGTTGCACTAGTTAGAAAAATCGATTTTTAAATACTAGACTTGCTTGTTCATGCAACTGTTACACAAAAATTGACAAATTAATCAAGTTGGGAATAATACATGTCAATGACAAACAAGTCCAGTCGTGAGCACTGTAGGTGTGGACATTAGCTATGAACACACATGTCAAAGGCTAGAAACCACTCTGAAACATGGAATAATTTACAAGTACATGGCTTGTTAGTCATTAGCTCAGCATTTAATTTAGCATAAATTTGATAAAAGCTGTAGAAAGAAGAAAATATCATATTTGAAAATTTGGCTTAAGTTATTTTTTGTTGAGTTTTTACTTAATTGAGGGGTTTGTTGAATGAATATATTTATCACTTTAAACAAATTAATTCAATTAGAAATTAATGACTGATAGCAATTAGCGCTAGATATAGAATTGAGTTAATCAATTTAAAATAAGAATAATTATTGTATAAGAATAGTACTTAATTGTTGGCATAACCAATAAAAAAATCGATAATATTAAAATAATTCTAACATGATTTTAATATCTTTTCATTATTTTTTTTTATATATATTTCAAACTTGATTGATTGCAATACAGGCACGATCATACAAGAATTATATTGCTCTTAAAATAAAAGAACATTTTATCTTCTAAATATTTAGTGCTGTAAAATAGACTAGTACGTTTGGTTTTAGTTAGTAGTAGTAATAATCTGCTAGAATTAATTTTTATCCAACATGTTTAATAAATAATACATTATTTATTTTTAACTATTGATTTCTATAATATTAAAATCAATTCTGACCAAAGAGTTATGGCTCAGTTGGCAACGCAGGCTGAGTTTGTGATTAAACCCCGAATAGGATTACCCCTGGTAATAGGGGATACCTATGGTGAAAACAAAAAAAAACATACATATTCTAGTTTCTTGATCCATAGAGATGATTCATATTATACCTACGACGTTGATAAATTATATAATTAAAGGTACAAAATAAGTCAAACATTACCTGTATTAGTTCATACACATGAAGTTATTCACGAGTACAACAAATATACCTTTGATAATTTAAGGGCAATATATAATATATAATTCTAAATTGGGACTCTCAGAAAATAATCAAATGGTTTGAATGCTTAAGTATGATGATATATAAGCATGCATCTTAACCATGACACATTATAATGAACTTAATATTGAATGGATTTGCCGTAATTAAGCTAACACATTGTAAACTGTGAAGTAACAGGTCAAGCTGAATTACTTAAATTCTTGGCCATATATGAAGGCTCGATTCAATCTTATCATTAGTCGTGAAGGACCCAATATAATTTTGGGGTGTGGGAAAGAGAAAAATAGGAAAAAAGAAAAGAAATAAATAAATTAAAAGAGATAAAATAAAAAATATTATAATTAATATGATAGAAAAAGAATGGAGGTGTGAAATGAGAAGTGAAATACTAGAAAGTGAAAATGAGAACTCTATAAATTTGTGTTAAGACTTCGGACATGTTGTAGCTCATTTCTTTCTCATGAGAATTTACATTCAATAGCTATTGCAGGATGAATGAAAAATTTTCCCCTTCAAAATTTTCTATGGATTTAAATTCATAGAAAACTGTTTAAATTATAAAATTTGTGAGAAATTTTCTATGAATTTTTTTATAGCAATGCATAAAAATTTTACAGTAACATTTGTACATTAAAAGTTAGTGTTTTTTATAGAAATGTATTACATATGATTTTTTTAGAGAAAAAATCACAAGAAATTTCTTATAAATTTTTATAAGTGAAAAGTCTCAATGGTGCTATGAACGTGACATAATGGTGTATAGCTAACAAATATGAATAAAAGCATGTGATTTTAAAAATAATGAACTAAACCGGAAAAAAATAGAGAGGGGGTGAAATCAAATTCCACAATATTTTTAGAGATTAAAAACACATTTAACCGAATAAAAGAAGAAGAAGTACGTTTTATTTTAATTTTCATATTCTTGTTTTCTTGTCATGTCAAAGTCAAACAACTATGAAATTATTAATTTATATTCTAAACTTTTTATCATCCTTTTTATATATACATGTTCGATTAATCAAATCCCTTATCTAATTAACGAGCAAGTATATAAGGAATATTAAATAAAAATGTATTTGATTTTTATCAAAATCACTTTGTAAATGTAATCATATTTTATTAAAATCACATTTTGATGGAAATTAAATACACGCTAAACCGATAATGATTTGTTGGCTAACAACTTGACACCACACTACTTACTAATAAAAAGAGCAAACGAGTGTATATCTATTGTTATTATTATTTCTAATAGAAGCCATGTGCGGAAGATATGGAAATTTGTTGCAGGTTTTTTTGTCTTCATCTTACTTGTGTTGACTTTGGAAAATGATTAAAATTGTGATAAAATTATTATATCATAAATAGTCCTTACCAGAATAATCCATCGAAAAAATGTAAGAAAAAAGTGATTAGACCTTCAAATGTGTTTCTAATAAAGAAGCGAATGACCAATGCCCTGCCTCAGGAGGCGTAATCTTGGATGCTTGTGAAATTCTCTGTTCTCCAAATTTTGTGTATTCTCAAGTCCTAACTCATAAGGCTTGGGAAGTGGGAACCTTTATGACTTACGAGTGCTTATAAGTTATAGTAAAACTACATGTAAGGCCATGATATTTTTCGGGTGATGTTCTAAAAACTCGCCACCACAATGGCACCATCCCCAAAAGGCTTCCTACTTTATACATCAAAAGATCTAAATTCCAAATGTACATTTATCACTGAGGGAGAAAACATGTAATATTATATGCTCAAACAGTAATGAGCTTCCCAGTAACAGAAAACATGCTAATCTATAAGTTGCTCTGTTCTCTCAGCATTAAGATGACGGATGCATTCCTGGCTTATCTTCTTCCATCTCATCTGCAACACTCCTGCTGCATGGAGTGTATATTTCTTAGCTTTTATAAATGGAACCAAATCATACTCATATGACCTATATAACATTTTCTTGTAATCTCAATTCTGAATTAAACAATGATTTTAAATAAATGTCAAACGCAATTTGCCACCCTAATATATTAGGCTTGTTGCATTTTCCAATCTTATTTATATAATATAATTAAGATATCACACCCTCATTTAACATTTTCTATTGCAAATTGCAATATTATTTTTTAATTAAAATTAAATGTTATTTAAAAAATCATAAACATAAATTGTCCAAAGTACCCTTCTCCTAACCTCTATTTCTCCCTCTTTATCACTACATTATCCTTCTAAAACTTGCTGCAACAAGGAGTGCTTACTATCTTAAATTAACACCACAAAGCATAGAACTCTTAGCAATAATAGAATTTAACAAGAGTTTTAGTTTGCTTCATTTGGTGGCCAGGATAAAGGATGGGATAAAATATTAATACCACATCCCATTTTATTTCTAGTGTTTGTTGCGGCAATGAGATAAAATAAGTCTATCATATTGGGCTATCTTATCATTGTCTCCAATATAATTTGTATGCTTGGGGGGGTGGAGGTCTGCATTAGATTGACGGGATAGAATAGACCTTTTTCTTTTCCTTTTTGTCATAGCCTTTCAACACTCTTCTCTCTTGACCCTGTGCTATCATGCTCTTATCCTATCAATTCCTTATCCACCCCTCTTATCCTTTCATTTCCTACCCTACCCTATCCTGACTACTGAACGAGCCCTTAAGGTTGAAAGAGTTTGAAAGTTTATAGATTAGACCGACCCAAGATAACAAAAACTCAGATCAAATTCTTTTTCTGCTAAAAGCTATATGTTGTATGAGGTCAACTTAAGATTATAAGCAACAAGTAAGTCACAGGAAGATCTAGAAAGATAACGTAGCAACAGTAAGGGATAAAGGCCCAGTTTGGATACACTTTTGCAGAAGAACTTCTAGAAGATAAAAAATAGAATGAATCAAAGAGGTCAAATGAATTTAACTTCTCCATAAGTTGAAATTAGTTACTTATGTAGAAGTTAAATGGGGGAGCTTTTGGAGTAGGTAGGCTACAAAGACTAATTTCAACTTATGGAGAAGTTAAATGTATTTGACCTCTTTGATTCATTTTATTTTTTTTCCACAAGTATTTCTGCAGAAGTTTCATCCAAACAGGCCCAAAGAGAAAAATAGGAGAACAATACTTATAATAATTTATGTTAATAACTGTTAACTATATTTTAATATAAAAGAAAAAATGCAACAGAAAATGTTAAATGAAGATGTAATATGCTTATTAATGAATAACAGTAAAGTGCAACTACACTAATAAATTAGGGTGGGGAAGTGCATTTGGTCCAAATAAAACAGTCAGAGTATCCAACTATTTTACATTAATTACTTGTTGGTCAAACATCCATCTCTATTAAATAAAGACTGTTTTTAAGACTATAATCAGGCCCATGATATTAGTTCATACAGGCCTGATTACTAAATTAACCCTCAAGCTGATAGGGCAACTCAATCTTTCATTGAGTCATGCATTAACACAACCATTCTACATAATTTGCCTTTGGAAAGAAAAGGTTGCATGAGAATAGCTGCTGGACTAACACAAATGGCTAAACAGAGAGTTATGACTAAAGCTTAAAGAGAACTGCATTATCCAGACAAAACTTTGATTAAAATCGAGCTTAGAGTCTCAAACTCCAAGCAATAGAGTACTAAGGTGTCTAAGGGAAAAACCCATAATTATCTACCTACTCCTACACTATAGTGATAAACGAAGTGCATTTACTATTTAGCTTTATAACAAAATATAATCCTTACCTCATATTGGCAGTTAAATTTGAGTTCTTTGAACTAGGCTTCTCATCTTCTTCATGATCTGAATCAAAATCTTCCCCACTCCATATGCGACGCTTTGGTCTTCTATCCATGTCCTCCTCTTCCTGAATTCATTTACTAAATAAAATCAAACAAAATAAAAATGGCAGAGGACAATATTTGCAATTAGTTAAAGAAGTGCAAACCTCTTCTGGAACTTGTGTGGTTGACGGTGTTGTTTGAAAAGGCACACTAGGTGCATGGGGAAGTTTGGAAAGTTGTTCCAGTAATGTAATCCTGGAATATCAATTAAAAATAATAATTTAAGAGCCCATTTGTTTTACCAGAAAATAACTTTTTTAAAGGTGATTACCATGGTGCCCTTTAGTGAGGAAGGACATGTATGTCCTCCCTTCTTTGACAAATTAGAAAATTTGTTAGTGGAAAAATTAGGGGTTGTTTAATTTCAGAAAACAATTTATTTTCATTTTGTTTCATGTGTCATAATTTTGTATCAAAAACAGGGAAACCGATACAAAGTTGTTTTCAATGTTTCCAGTACAAAATTTTGAAAACAAAAAACAAAATGAACATTTTATAACCAAAACTGAAAATATTTTTGTAATTAAAACTAGAAAACAGAAAATGTTTTCTGAAACTAAGCGACCCCTTACTCTCTTTTCATCACCTGCCCATCACTTATTGTATTCTCACTCGGACGCAACCCGTTTAATTTTTTTATTCTTTTCTCTCACTTAAAATGTTAAAAGTCTCTTTTAACAAAGGGGAAGAGAAATAAGAATATGAACGACTAATTTTGAAAATCAAAAAGGTTTTAGTGAGGTACAGATTTGCTTTGGGGTGATTAAAATGAAGGGTAAAAGAGATTTTTTAACATTTTAAGTGAGAATATAGTAAGTGAGGGGGAGTGAGGAGAAAAGAGTAATTATTCCACTAACAAATTTCCTGTACATGCCCTTCCTCACTAAAGGGCACCGTAGCTATCATCTTTTTAAAAATAATAACTTGAATTTTTTAAACATGTTGGTTACAAATTTTAAAAAATTGCAGAATTTGAAAATAATCAGATTTCTTATTATTTTGAGAAGCTACTTTGAGTAGCTTTTTCAAAAAGGCAGAAATTATAACTATCTTTTAAAATAAAATAAAAAAAGCTTATTATAATTGTACCCAAATGCTGCTGTTTTACATAAAATATCTAAAAATAAAAATCTCTTTTTTATATAACTTTAAAATCACTTTTTTAAAAAACTGATACAAACATCAATGATCTCCAAGCAAATCCTAGCAATTATCAATAGAGGCATAAGTAACACCTGACAACATAAGAAAAGAAAATCCCTTGTTGAAACATTTTACTGTTACCACACATATGAAGCTCAATCATAAACATAACAGAAATAGCATTCCTCTTTTTTGGTCTTTGGAGAGATAGATTTTACTAGCCAGGAGAGGCGGGATTAGAAGTTGATTCCTCACTCCCTACCTTTGATGGGGAGACAGGTTACCACATGAACTATTGCTCAAGTGGCAGTGAACCTTTATATGTGACATGATTTGTGTATATATTGTAATATGAAGTTGGAAAGCTCCATGTCACTCCGCTAGTCGAGGTGAAAGGGTATTTGGGAACAGATCATAACCTAAAGTTGTTGCAACTTGCAAGTTGTAACCACCTTCAGTGTAGACCAACCCCAACACACACACATATACATTCAGAGACTTAAATAGGCACAGGACACAGCCTGCCATGGTGGCTTTAGATATCTGAAGTCTAGAACAATACAATGTGTCTTCACAATCAACACAATCCCAACAATGGAAAGGGCCATATTCCAGGTGCAAACTATAGCTTGTTTATTTTATGTAACTGTTTATAAGATTCTGAAAAGTCAAAACACTATATTTGTAGAAAGGATGTGACTTAGTTGCAGAAAAATATAGTACATCTGGGTTGTTAGATTCATAATTATTTATGGCCAGTAGTTTTTCTCAATAATTATGATTAAAAAATTGAAATCAGAATTATCAATCTAATTCAATCAAAAAGCCATTAATATAAAATCACCTAATTTTTTCCATATCCTTCGGTGTGTTCAGGTTCTCCATCTTGGTTGGCTCGACATGTAGTGTGTAGTCTGGGCCAAAATATTCATAATATTCATTGTATGGCAACTTATTACTAGGCTCCACTCCTACTGCCACTGCTGTCTAAAACAAAGAAAGAGCAAAATAGTAAGCAGTAAGTAACTTTGGACCATCACTAAAATGCATTATTCATTATCTTGCCCAAGTAGAGAAAGAAAGGAACCTCATAACACCAACAGCGAGCAACATTCCGAACTGTGTATCCTCCCCCACCCAAGACCATAAGAGGAACATTGAAAGATCTAAGGAAACGGAGGCAATCTGCATGACCCCTCACAGACAAGTTGAAGCAACCCAACCTGTCACCAGACAAGGAATCAGCTCCACATTGAAGAACAACTGCATCAGGTTGATAAACTTCCATGACTTTTGAAATGACGGGACGGAACAGACCACGGAAATTCTCATCATCCATTCCATCATTTAGCGGGACATTTAGAGCATAGTTCTTTCCAGAGCCCATCCCAGTGTCTTTAATGTGTCCAGTTCCTGGGAAAAAATCCCCAAACTTATGAAAAGACACAGTCATCACTCTATCAGTAGTGTAAAATGCCTCCTCAACACCGTCTCCATGGTGAACATCAATATCAATATACAGCACACGCTGGCCAGTAGCATAGAACACAGAGTGTGAACAATATATTCAGGAAAGGAAGAAAGGACGTGATAAAATAATAAAACAAGCACTGATATTACAAGTGTATAATCAAATCCATTTTGTTTGTATGTTTAGCAAAAGCAAAGAAGCATGGACACTTCAAAATAATAGCTATACTTGTGTCAGACACATTTGTGTCAAACACTTTACAAAACACTTCAGGTGTATTTGCAAATGGGAAAAGGGAGGCAAGCAAGGAAAGGGGGAGGCTTACACGAAGTCGTTCCCTCCTTTGTGTTTACAAGTGTGGTTCTCCCCTCTATGCCTTATAAAACCCTCTCCCTTCCTTCCTCCCCCCTCCCCACCCAAACCATTCCCTTCCCCTTTTCTTCAAACTCCCAAACACACCATTTTGTATACTCTTAGCTGTATGTTACAATTCTGTTATTCCTACTTTTTGAACTTTTATACTAATACAAAGGGGAATGAAAAAATAATTAGAAATTATTAGTATTTTATTACGTCTATAATGACACATGTTAACTTCTAAAACACTCATTCCCGCTTTTGATGTTTTATATTGTAGAATTTGGGACAAAAGGAAACAAACATTAAACTAGGATAATGACTATGACAAAGTGCAGATTGGTTGCCACTTGCCCGCAGCAGCCAAAGCAATTTAGAGCACCAAGCCACCAACACTATCCATGAATGAGGAAAAACACCTAGGAGTATGAACTAGAAATCACAACAAAACAAAACAAAAATTCCGAGAGCATGAGAGAAAAGGAAAATAGAGAATACCCTGTGAACTTTGAGAAGCTCGAGAATACCGAGAACAATGTCGTTGACGTAGCAAAAGCCAGAGGCCTCGGCCTTCTTAGCATGGTGCAAGCCGCCGGCCCAATTGATGGCAATATCGGCGTCGGAGCGGTTGAGCCTGACGGCGGCGCCAATGGAGCCACCAGCGGAGGCCTGGCAGAAGTCGAAGAGGCCGTCAAAGACGGGGCAGTCCTCGCCGACGTTGAAGCGCTTGAGCTGGCGGTAGTGAGAATGAGTATTCTCAGAGAGGATCTGAGGGGAGACGGAGGAGAGGAAGTCAACATAGTCGTCGGAGTGGAAGCGGCGGATGTCGTCGGGGGCAGCGGGGAAGGGACGGCTGATTTGCATGCGACGGTAGAGGGAGTAGTGAATGATGAGACTGTGGGCCATGCGTATGCGGTGGGGTTTCATGGGGTGACCCTGACCGTAGTAGTAGTCGCCGATGGTAGGTTCGTAGAAGTAGGTAACCCTCCGCTTCACTGCGTCTGAACCCACTGACGGTAGCGAAGCACCGCCCTCTGCCATTGTTAACCCCAATTCAATTTAGATCCAATCGACCAAACAAAACCCTTCTTCTCCCTCCTTCCTTTCCCTCAATATTCCTCTCTTTTAATGTAGCCTAAGCTGCTCCGCGCACCATCAATTTTAAAATTTACAATATTCACACACATATAGTTAAGCCTCGAATATGTTTTTATTTCCTAGAAATATAATTTTTGTTTTTATTTATAAAATAGAATTTACATTGTTACACGTAAAATTATTGAACTTTTCTTGGTTTAAAAAATAATTTTTTTATATATTCAATTATTTGAAATTTCAAAACACTTGGATTAAATATATATAAGGGAAAAAAACATGTAACAACTTTTTTTTTATGCAATTTTTTTTTCTGTCTATTGACTAACAAAATTTTCATATGATTTACAATTACAGACCTTTTTTGTTAGCCAGCACAAATGACATAAATAAAATAAAAATTTTGTTAGTCAATAAACGAAAAAAAAATAGTAGACAATAAAAGGCCATTACATGTTTTTCCCCTTTATAGAGTGAATCCAAGTGAATTGAAATTTCAAATAATTGAATACATAAAGAATTTATTTTATTGAACCTAGGAGGAGTTCATGAATTTAAAGTGTAACAATGTAGCATAAGCAAAAGGACACTGATGTTAGATGGGGATGTGATAGAGGTGAAAAATAAAAAAAATATATATAGGGACTAAAACAAAATGACCATACTTATATGACTAAAAATAAATTTAAGTTGGGCAGAAATAACACATCTGGCAAGCTGATGTGGCACTTTGTTAGCTACATTAGCTTAAAGTTAACACCATAGACCAAAAAGACTAACAGAAAATTTTATAGGGATGAAATACCAAAAAAATATTTTACACGGGCTAAAAATAAAATGACTCATATTTATAGGGACTAAAAACATATTTAAGCCTTCAGATATTTTAAAATAAATTTTAGCTATTTATTTTTAAATATTTTACCTATTTAATTTTTTATAAAAATTCAAATTACCATGTCTGAATAATATTTAAATGTTTGGGTGATTCTAAAGCTTATTTGGCTTTAGTTGAGGTTCATGAAGGAGCCGATAGAGCTCAACAAGCAAGGAAGGAAAATGGAATGGATATTAAAAAGAATGTAAAAAACATGAATCAATAGTAATATATAATTTTGTAAAGTCTTATCAAGAATGTAAAAAAAAACATAGCAATATTCAACATGTCCCTAGAAGTGAACTGCATTCGGTTATAAAGTCTTGGCCTTTTCGAGGATGGGCTTTGGACTTAATTGGAATGTTACATCTCGCCTCTTCCAAAAAACCATAAGTTCATTTTAGTATGGGTTGACTACTTCACCAAGTGGGGTGAAGTCATTCCTTTAAGAGAGGTTTCTCAGGATGACATAATTAAGTTTGTCAAAGAAAAAATTACTTTTAGATTTGGAATTCCTGAAACTCTTACAACATATCAGGGAACTGTTTTTGTTGGTCAAAAGATTATGAGGTTTGTTGAATCGAAAGGAATAACATTAATTTCTTCAATCCCTTATTATGCTCAAGCCAATTGCGAAGTCGAAGCAGAAAATAAATTATTATTGCTTTGATTAAAAAAAACATGTTGGGCGAAAACTAAGGAGTTGGCGTGAAACACATAGTCAAATTTTATGGGCTTATAGGAACCTCCTAAAGAAACTACTTGAACTACTCCTTAAAAGTTGGTTTGTGGACATGAAGCAATGTTGCCAGTTGAAATCAATCTATAATCCATAAGAGTTCAGAGTCAATTTCAATTGCCTACTCAAAATTATTGGAGTTTGATGATCGATGAGTTAAACGAACTTGATGATAAGAGGATGGTTGCCCTAAAAAACATTGTTAGACAAAAAGAACGAAATTCTCGTTACTATAATCGAAGGGTTAAAGAAAAAACTTTAAAACTTGATAATTATGTCTTGAAGTTAATTTTACCCATTGATAAAAAGTCAAAAAGGTTTGGAAAATGATCCCCAAATTGGGAAGGACCGTTTTGTTGAGTCTCAAAATCAATTTAAGTTATTGAAATTAGATTCAAGACTCATTATCCTTGGTTTTAATGAATAACAAATTAGATTGTATAAAAACAGGTTCTACTAAGAAATGTATTTTTTTTGTGTGTTTCAGCAACTCTGTAGAAGCAACTCTCTGAAGATGATCAACTTGCTGAACTGAAGAAACTCTCTGAATGACTTGAACCTGCCAAAGAAATGCAACATACTAAAGAAAGAACTTAAGGCATCTTTCAATTAAAAGGCTAAAGGCTTGCTGAAGGATATCAACGTTCTAAATGGGTTTGGAAAGATTAGAATCTGCTAAAACAAATAAAACCTTCTGAAGTAATTAGACTCTCTGAAGAATTAGAAACTTCTGAAGTATGAATGGCATGCTATCTTCCGAAGAGTTAATGACTCAATACTGATCAACGTATTAAAAGACTCAATTCTCTGCAAAGCCTTTTTGTTAGCTGAATCTGGTGCAAGGTAAAAACATAGGCTTGCTGGCACAGTTTCATTTCCTGACACAAAAGAGGAAACCTGCTGCAGAAAAGCAAACAGTGGACAAAGATAGAGTCAGCGCTGCTGCACACCTACTCCTATACTGTCTCTGTGATACGCTATCAGAAGCCTGCATCCCGGCAAGAAGTAAAGTTAACTCATAACGGGATTAAAGAAGAAGTCTAACGGATCTCACCATCTCTATCTGAATACCAGACTTCTTGCAGTAAAGCAAGAGAGAGAAAAGAACATCAACTTGTTGAAGTACTAGAAAATCTCTCAAACTATTTTCAAGAGTCAAACTGTTGTATGACAGAACTGAATCATAGTTGCACACCTACTCTACTAAAGACAGAAGCTAAACAAAAGAGAAGCTGTTTCACAACGGCTCTAAGAGCTTTAATCATTCCTCTTCAACGGTATGCTAAGCCATCTTCAACGGCTATATTTCCAGATCATATATATAGACCTTTATGAAAGACTATGAAGACTGGAGAAAAAGAAGCCCAAGATAGGCAAACAGAAAAGCCCAAGAGAGAATGGCCAAGATTCATCAGAAAATCCTTTCAAGCCTAAACACTATGTTATAGCTCATTTCCTTGTACTTAAATTTATTCTTTGTATCCTGAGTTTTACTCAGTTATCCCTTTGTACAAGAGAACATGTGTTTAAGTTTCTCTGAAACTTAAACTTAACCATTGTTGTAAACACTGTTAAGTGTCTAAGAGCCTAGAGAGGCTTGGAGGAATAAAGAATACTCATTTTAGCCTGGAGAGGCTGTGTCCAAAGAATACTTGTGTTTAGCCTGGAGGGGTTGGGTCCAAAGAATACTCGGTGTTTAGCCTGAAGAGGCTGGGTTCAAATAATACTTGTATCTGTTTTCAGACAGTGGAAAATCCAGTAGAGTGTTGCCTTGGGACTGGACGTAGCTCACTGGGTTAGTGGGAGAACCAGGATAAATTTTCGTGGTCAAGTTCTCTCAACCCTTAACTCTTTACTTTCTATTTAAACTAATCAAGGAGGGTTTTAGAAAAGTTATTTTATAAATCCACACAGAAAACAATCTTTTCTTCACGAGAAAAACATTTCAAAAAGTTTTTATCCAACCTTCTGAGTTGCATTAGCAAGTTGTTGAACTCCCAGTTTTGGAAGGTTGCTCAAATATTTTCCAAATCAGTTTGCTTGTTAAAGGTTTTCAGAAAAATCTGTAAAGAATTATAAAACACTATTCAACCCCCCTTCTAGTGTCTCTTGTGGTTCTAACACGTTTGAGGTGGAAAATTTTTTTTCAAATAATGTCTATTCTATTTGAGAGTTGGAACGTGATTTTCGTATCATGTCAATCAATGGAAAATACTTAAAGAAATACAAACCCTTATTGCAGGAAATCAAAATTATGCATTGAAGTAAATATGTTTAAGAGAAGTAAAAATTTGATCCCTTGCTAAAAAAGAAATGTAATTACACAACCAAATTGTTTTATATGAAATCAAAATAAGCAATGAAGAGCAAATCAAGTGAACTAGAAAGGAGGATCTTGCTTCATCTTTTTAAATTCCTTCAGATAATCTTCATATTTGATTTTGAGCTCATAATCAGTCGTCTCAAGGTTATTGATTTGCTTTGAAACATTTACAACTTCCTTCGACACCCATTTGACAGATGTTATGATTTCTTATTTCGAGGTGGCTTGTCGAGAAACTGTAGACTCGAGAAGAGTTTTGTCAGTTTTCACCTTAACAACTTCCTCTTGTAATTTCTTTATAACTTCCTTGATTCTCTTTTCTTCTTTCTCAAGATTAGCAATTTTTTGTTGCTTAGATTGGATGAACTTCTCATAGTTGGATACTTTTAACTTAGAGTGCTTCATCTTGTCAAGAAATTAAGTTTTCTCGGGCTTTTTACCACCGAGTTCTGAAGTAGTATTTTTTATGTTGTTCAAGATTTCAACTGAGCATTCATGTATATGGATAAAGTGTTAAATTCCTTGAATTTAAACATCAGAAAATTCTTTATTTCTTTTCTCAAATATAGTCAAGTAACTATCAATTTCTTCTCTGCAAGAAATTCCTCGAGGAATGAGCTCCATCAATGTTTTCTCGAGGACCAATTTCTTGAAATTTGTAAAACCATTTCTATGGAAACGGGCTCATCCATGTCTTTATGAATTGTTTCTTCTGATTGAGCTGATAGCATCGAGACTTTTCCCGAAAGCATCTCAAGGATTAAAAGTGGATTTTCATCCAAGTTTTGGAGGAATTCATCTAGATCTCTTTGGATGTATACACATGTAGATCGAGATGATTCCTTTAAAAAGTCAGATGCTTTTCGAGGTTTCCTGTTCATATTGCTTTAGAACATATGTTTCTTTTGGAGATGAATGATCTTTTTATTTATCAGTTTCAAGAGATGCTTGAACTTGAGGGGGGGAAGGAGACATGGGTTTTTCTGCAAGAGACTGATCAGTTTGCTCTTCTTCATTCTCTTCAATATCTTTCATGAAGATATTTTTAGCCTTTTGTCTCCTCAAAGAAGTGACGTGAAGGGGGCTCTCTACAAAGTGCTCATCATCATCTTTACTCTCTATAGGAGTACTCGAAGAGATTTCAATCTGTAACATGGACAATGTGTTTAGTGAGAAGTTAAAGAGTTAGTTGAAAGCAATGTTTAAGAACTGAGATAAAGAGTAAATTAAAATACTCACTATGCTAGCCTCCCCAGATTTGAAAGGTCTTCTATTAGCTTTGGTTTTGAATTTTTTACCTACTCTTTGTCGAAAGAAATAAAAGTTTGGAAACCTTTCTTTAAAGATTGATATAAAAGGAAATTTTAACTTGGAAAATTCTTACTGTTGTAATAGGTTGAGTAATTGGAAGAAACACTTGAATAGGTTGAGGCTCTTCAGCCTTTTCAACTTTTTTAGCAGGAAAAATGTTTTCTCTCGAAGGATTTTTTTCAGTGTGTTCCTCGTTCTGTGAGGGTAGGAATTTATATACGTTTTACATGGACCATGAATTCGAGATAAACTAGATTCGGAAGCATTCCCTTCGACCTTCGCTTCTTCTTTGTCTTGCACCATTTCATCAATAACTTTAGAGATTATATGGCTTCGGGTAGCAAGTTCGTCATTTTTTTTCAACTTGAGCAACCTTATCCTTTTGCTTCTATTGTTTCAAAGAAGTAGAAGGTGACTGGAAATCAAAAAAGTGAAATGTAAGTTTGAATTTGACTTTAACATTTGAAGCAAGTATAATTTCAAAAGATTTACTATTTGAGCCTTGAAGGAGGTTGTTTCGATTTCCTTTTCTTCGTCTTCTTGTCTTCATCACTCTCCCAGTTTTCTTTTTGCTCCTCTGTGACCATCGAGCCTTTGGTAACTAGAAAAAAGGATCTCATAAAAGTTAGATAAGTTTATTTGACCAATCGAAATGGTAGATAACAAAAGTATTTTACCATGAGAAATGGAGTTCTCATATTGAATTTTCACGTGTTCTATATCCACATGTGGTTTAAAAGGATAGTTGTGGAGGAAATACTTTGTTAAAGTTACTCTTTTTGAAAGAGGTTTTGCATCATTAAAGAGAGTTTGAGCGTTACATTCCTAGTCCACTCAGGGGCTTGTGAACTCTTTGCAAGACCTAAAGGTGCACTTGGTAAAGGAGGAAATCGAGGATAATATTTCTCAATAACATTTTTTCCTTTTGGATTTTTCATATTGAAGTTTTGTTGATTTGAAAAGTTTTTTCTTTCAAAATAGAAGCAGCTTCTGAAATAGCCCTCGAAATTTATCTGGATGATAGAACACGTGAAAATTTGTCGTCTCGCGTCGCGGGTAATCGATTACAGAAGTCTGTAATCGATTACAGGGTTTTCTGGGCAGCGTGGAGTGAGTTTGGCTTGCTGGTAATCGATTACATGGGGTCTGTAATCAATTACCAGAGAGTTTGCTTGCTGGTAATCGATTACAGGGGGCCTGTAATCGATTACCAGAGAGGTGATTGGCTGATAATCGATTACTGGAGGCTTGTAATCGATTACCAGAGTGAATTTTGTGTTTCAGAGTTGCTGATAATCGATTATAGTTGTGTGGTAATCGATTAGCAGGTCAAATTGTGTATGAGAGTGTTGTTTATGTCATGATTGTGACCCTTTTGTCTAGTGATGAGATAATATATTTGATAATAAGAGTGTGAGATAATATGATTATGATGTGATTTGATGATGATAATGATTATATGTGGGTGAGGATAGGGTAGCCTTCTGTGTGCATGTATGAGTTGGTGTTCTTTTCCTCACCGTTTTCACTGTGGTTAATTTACAGGTAGTGAAGATGACACGTCATGTGCCGAGTATTGAATTGAAGGGGTGTCGCTCTGATACTTGTGACATCAGAGCTTAGTAATAGGGTTTTTATTTTTATGATGAGAGGTTATGAAAATTATTTTAAGTGCCTTACATGATCAATAAGGATATTTTGATGTTGACATTGAGATTTTGAGGTTTTAATTATTCTGAAAATCGTTGACTTTAATTTCTATTTTAATTGAGTTGATTTTGAATCAATTGACGTTTTGTTAGAAAGAGATGTGAACCTTTTTACCCTATGTGGTCCGTAACTTTTCCTAAATATTTCAAATTGCTGAATGTCACAAAAAACCCTGGGGAGGGGGGCTCACGAGCAATTTTTAAGAAAGATATGATGGTAAACCCCGAACATACATTTTCAGAAGAAGGTTGTAAAGGCTATATAACCATGGAAAGGAGAATGAAAACCCCACCCACTTTGATAGTGTGTCAAGCCCTGACATGGATAATTATTGATAAATGTTCCTTGGTTTGCAGGAAATATTTGAAACTTGTATCCTTGTCTAGGTAAACAATGATAGTTTCATGTACATATTCACTGTGACAACTTTATTTTAGTACATCAAACTTAATCTGGAAATGTTATGCACCCTCTGCCTCGGGGTTTAGATTTGCTATAATATCTTGTTCTAAGGCGTCCAGTTTGAATCAAATTAATGGGCCCTGGTGGCTATGCATTTGGTGTGCGTGTGTGTATATATATATATATTGGATTAATATCGTGAATCCAATGTCCACATTAATATATAATATAATTTAATATTATATACTATTTATTATATATATATATATATGTATAATATGATAATATACATAATAATATTTCTTGGATATAAATGCTTCTATGGTTCTTGGTGTTTTGGATTTATAATATATTTATATTTATGGTGGGTGTAGGAAGCTAGCATATGTTTGATATAAGAGGAGTGTAGAGAAGTACAAGGAGAAAATCTGTATGCTCTGCTGTTATAATTATTTGATAGTTTATAGACGTTGATAGATGGATGTGATCAATATTGATGAAAATTTGTATGCTCTGCTGTTAATAATGTTCTGTTTTGTTCCATTAAACATATTACAAGTTAAAATCATGCTATCATATTTTCAATAGGTTTCTTCCATTAGTTGAATATTTTGAGATATCTTTTTTATTATCACGCAGGATTGGAAAAGCTCCTAGGACTTGCTGCAGACACCAAATGTTCAAGTGAGTTCTCTTTGTTTTTTATTTTATTTTGGTAAACTAAAGAGAAGGATTTAGGTTATTCATGATAGTGACACATTATGAATTTAAATCTTTTCCTTTTGCTGAAGAACATGACATGGTCATGTTATGATGTGAAATCACCTAAATTTGAAATAACATGCTCTGTTTCTGTTATTTACTATTATATGAAAATTATTTTTTAATTGGAAATTTAACTTAAAAGCTATGAATTAGATACAGAATAGCTAGTCAATTTTGCAGTTAGTCCATATTTAATTCATAGTTGTATGAATGAAAAACGCTATCTAGGTAAGAACCAAGATAGTGTTTTTATATTGAAACGCTATCTAAGTGTTACATAGATAGCGTTTGAAATAGGAAACAATATCTATACATGAGTTCATATTGCGTACCTAATACCGTTTAAAAATTTAAACGCTATCTAAGTGCTTCATAGATAGCGCTTCCTAAGCGCTATCTTTGTTGACCTCACTTAGATATCACATGATTAGATATCGCTTGCTGGGTAACATAGATAGCGCTTAAAAACGCTATCTATTCCCTTTTCTGGTGTAGTGTCCCCTTCCTGAGACACAAGGAAACCATATCTCTCAGGTTGGTGACGTACCCTATCTGACCTACGCAAGTCTTGCGCTACTTGAGCAGGTGGCTCCACAACACTTTGTGGTATCTGCTCTTGTTCCATTATTGGCTCATTGCTACTCTGTGGTACTTGAATTTCTTCAAGTTCTACTTTCCTCCCACTTATTTTCTTAGAGACAAATTCCTTCTCTAAGAATACAGTAGTCATAGCGACAAACACTTTGCCTTCGCTAGGATTATAGAAGAAGTAACCCTTAGTTTCTTTTGGGTATCCCACAAATAAGCACTTATCTGATTTGGGCCTTAGCTTATCTGAAACTTGGCGTTTCACATAAGCTTCACAACCCAAGATCTTCATAAAAGACATACTAGGTCGTCTCCCTGTCCATATCTCATATGGTGTCTTTATGACAGACTTAGATGGAACACGGTTTAGTGTGAAGGTTGCTGTTAACAAAGCATGACCCCAAAAGGAGTCGGGGAGATCAAAGTGACTCATCATGGATCGAACCATATCTAACAGAGTTCGATTTCTCTGTTCAGAAACTCCATTCCATTGAGGTGTTCCAGGAGGAGTGAGTTGGGATATTATCCCACACTCTTTCAGATAGTCATCAAATTGTTGGCTCAAGTACTCTCCACCTCGATCTGATCGAAGTGTTTTAATAGTCTTGCCAAGTTGGTTTTGTACTTCATTCTTGAATTCTTTGAACTTTTCAAAGGACTCAGATTTGTGTTTCATTAGATACACAAATCCATATCTACTAAAATCATTAGTAAAAGTGATGAAATATTGAAAACCTCCTCTAGCCATTGTGCACATGGGCCCACATACATCACTATGTATGAGACCAAGAAGATTACCGGCCCTTTCACCCTTTCCGGTGAATGGGGTTTTGGTCATCTTCCCCAATGGACAAGATTCAAATGTGTCTGATTCAAAATCAAAGGAGTCCAAATACTCATCTTGGTGTAGTTTGGATATGCGTTTCTCATTTATATGGCCTAGGTGACAATGCCAAAGATAAGTTGGGTTCAAATCATTTGTTTTGACCCTTTTAGCATTTATGTTATAGATAGGCACTTCGAAGTCAGGAATATATAGTCCATTGTTTAATATTGCACAACCATAAAACATATCATTTAAATAAATTAAACAAATATTGTTCTTTATTATAAATGAAAAACCATTATTGTCTAAACAAGAAACAGAAATAATATTCCTACTAATGGCTGGCAAAAAATAACAATTATCTAACTAAATAATTAGCCCAGTTGGCAAAGTTAAATAATAGGTTCCTATGGCTATACCAACAACTCTTGCTCCATTTCCGACTCACAGGTCGACTTCGCCTTTAACCAATCGTCTACTCCTTTTTAGATCCCTCACATTCACACAAATGTGAGATCCACATTCGGTATCTAATACCCAAGATGCAGTAGTAGATAAATTGACTTCTATAACATAAATACCTGAAGTGGAAGTCTCACTTCCCTTCTTCTTGATCTCCTCCAGGTACGTTGCACAGTTTCTCTTTCATTGTCCTGATTGGCCGCAGTGGAAACATGTTCCTTCCTTAGCTATCCTGCCCATAGGCTTCAAAGCAGAGGTACTAGGCTTGTCTTTGCCCTTGTCCTTTGGTTTGAAATAGGATTTCTTGAACTTCTTCTTACCCTTGCCTTTTCCAGGTTGGACCATCAATATGACCTTCCCTTTGCATTTATTAATGTTTTGCTCAGCTGTTCTCAACATGCTCAGCAATACTAGTAGTAGTTTGTCAAACTCATTCATGTTGTAGTTCATGACGAATTGACTATAGCTGTCCGGCAACGATTGCAGGACAAGATCAATGGCCAACTCTTGGCCTGATGGGAATCCAAGCCTTTCTAGGTTTTCAATGTACCCAATCATCTTGAGTATATGAACACCAATAGGGCTTCCCTTTGCCAGTCTACATTGATAAAGTGCTTTTGAGACTTCAAATCATTCATGTCTAGCTTGGCCTTGATAAAGTCTCTTTAAATGTACGATCATATCGTATGCCTCCATGTTCTCATGCTGTTTTTGGAGTTCAGCATTCATGGTAGCAAGCATAAGGCAACCTACATCGAGAGCACCATCCAAATGCTTCTTATAAGCATCCTTGTCAACTTTCGAAGCAGTTGCAACAGGTGTTTCATGAACGGGATCTTCTAGGACATACAACTTCTTTTCATGCCTAAGGACAATCCTTAAGTTTCTGTACCAGTCTAGAAAGTTAGTCCCAGACAGTTTGTCCTTCTCAAGGACAGATCTCAGTGACAGGTTACTTGTTGTGTTCGTTGCCATGGTTATCTATTAACAGAAAATTATGCAAGTAAGTATCATATAACAAACATATTTAACAAGGTCTTTAATTAAATATGCCTCCCACTATTTTGATTCAAAATAAGTACCCTCAAAATCAGAAAATCCCATCACTAGATTTTCTAGTGGGCCAAGATCCATGTTTTACCTAATTTTAACTCAGCTTTCGCTGATCGCTTAAGAAAATGTTATTTAGGTAGGAACACAATTTCCAATTGCATCTCATACAACTCTTGGATAGTTAGGTGAATAACTCTTATTCTAATTCATCTTATGAATTAATGCCTAACTTAGTTCCTCTACACTACAATAAAAAAGAGAATAAATAACACGCATTAGATAGCATTTAAAATTTTAAACGCTATTCCAAAAATTTGAAACAGAATAGATAACGTGTAAAAGAAAACGCTATCCATAAAAACTAAAAAAAAAAAAAAAAAGCCTAGATAGCAGTTTTTTACCGGGTAGCGCTATCCGGTTTATTTTATTTTTCAAATAATTAATCAGATAGTCCCTCATTGCGCGAATCGCCCTTCCCTCATCTTTCTCTTTGCGAAAACCCTCCTCTTGCTGTGAAATCGTTCCCTCTACAAAACCCCTTTTCTTTGGTGTGAAACTCTTCTCGCTGTTGTGCCCTCCATCTTGTCGTCGCAGGAGCAGCCCCAACTGTGCTAGTTTGTAGTCTTCTACAGCTTCTTGCATTGCCGTTTGCATTCTTGCGAAACCCCTTTTCTTTACTGTCGCGCGCTAGCTACTCCCTTGTTCCTGGATGTCGTTGCTTCTCCCCCAATTTCCTAGTCGCTGCCGCCACCCTCCTGGTTCCTACAGGACGCCGCTGCTGTAGCAAGCTACCTGCTGTGTGCGTTTTTGTGGCATCTATGAATAAGGTATGAGGCTATGTGAAAAATGCTTACTCTGTTGTGAGCCATACACTTGGACCATAGTTATGTGAGGTGAAGCTATGAATTTTGTTATGTCAACTCTCTTTAATTACATATGTTCCCAATATTGGAAGCCAGTGATTGGCTAAGTTCATCTATAAATTCCACCAGCAAGAGATAAGAGGGGATTTTTACGCTAATTTGGAGGCTTTCCTAGAACATGGTTTCACTGATATTATTGCGACTTGCAAGGTGTTATGGGTTTAGGGATAAGCACAAATTCATGGGTATAAGTGAGAGTCTCTATTTGGGGTAGGATATTGAGATAATAATTCAATAGATTGATGATGCACGGTAAGGCAAAGAGAATAATTTAGTAGAATAATTCATGAATTCCAGTTAAATGTTTCTTACTTTGTCTATTCCATGTCTATATAGAACTCTTGCCTCACCCTTAAAATCCAAATATAGAATCCTCACACTTGTAATTAATAACTAGAACTATTGTAAGACTATTAAAAAAGTTTCCATTGCCTATTTCAAATACAAGACCAGACAAGGCAAAGCAACCAATACCACCGGTTAGCCAAAGAATGAGAGGATACTTCTTTGGATTGTTCTCTGAATCAATGAAGTAATAGAAGGCATGAACTCATGTTAATGATTGGTTGTTGTATGGGCTTCGGTTTATAACTTTATTTTTCAGTTGCTACTAGCAACCTCAGTTGATGCTATCTGCGTTGTGGCTGAATGTGATGCATTTTTGTCTTCTTTGGGTTGGATTTGGCCAACTTATAGTGTAGTTTATGGAATATAAGTGTTGTACTTTATCTACTGCATTTTTGTTCTGTTTGTTGGGGTCTAATATCTGATTGTGGGTCATGTCTTGGTGCTATATTTCTTCTGCAATGCTCTGGTACTCTATTAGATTTTATTTTGGTCTTAATAGGATCTGTCTTAGGAAGTGGAGTTTTGGCTTTAATTGGTATCTTTGTAGTGGGGTTTGCTTGGCTTTTTCTAATTATTTGATAATGGTAACTTCGGTTTCTTTTTGTACAGTAGAATTAAAGTTTTTATAAATGGAATGGAGTACCCTTGTACTCCCATTAATACAATTTATTTGCTTAGTAAAAAAATAAAATAAATAGAAAGCATGTACATCATTATTATTGCATATCATATATTTATTAGTCTCCTATGAAATTTAATATTCAAAACTTCCGATTCAGTTTGAAATTTAATACTAGCTGTATATTTATTTTATATAGGATGAATTGGTTTTTTTAACCTTTGGCTTTCAATAGAATCAGCTCCTACCTAAGCATAAATACTATAGTGATTTTTTCCCTCTCATAATTATCAACAGGAGTGTGGATCATGATGCAGTGAGAAATTTAAGGTCAGCAAGCAATTTGAGTAGACTCTCTTATATGTCTTGTTGCAAGTGTTAATGGGTGATCTCTCTCAATCCGCAAGTGAGTGAGAGATATTAACATCACTTGTATCACAAAACTCCCCTTATAATTTTGTCTTTGTATATGTAACTTGCACTTGTGACGGAACTATTTATGCTGTCATAGTTTGAACACTTTTCACTCATCCACTCATAACTTGAGCTAGACACATTGGATTTGAGTGCCGTTTTTTTTGTTAGAACCACAAGACATGCATCTTCCAAACCATAAAATTTTATATTTTTTTCCTTTCCATTTAATACCAGTTTTATTTTAAAGTTAGTGTCAATTCTGCATAATTGAAGTTCTAAAAGCTGTCACGTTTACCTGCATAACGCTTGATACACATGTTGGATTTGAATACCGTTTACTTTGATATTGATAGAAAGTTAAGATATGTATCTTTCAACCCACAAAATTTCAGATTTTATCTCTTTTTATTTTAATACCAGTTTTTGCTCAAAGTCAGTGTCAAATTTTCATACTTGAAGTTCTATCAGCAGTATCTTTAATTCTTCATGCCTAACGCTTGATATACTTGTTGATTTTGAGCACCGTTTCTTTTGTTAGAAAGCTAAGACATGAATCTTTGAAGTTGAAATTTTTCAATTTTTATCTCCTTACCCTTTATCTACAAAAAATTATGTAAATCAATGGCATGATATGTCGTGATCCAAGCTATTGAATTGTTTAGGAAATAGGTAGTCTGTCTTGATCCAAATCTTCAACTTCAGGATCTCCTCATCGGCGCCTCTGGTGTTTCTGGATATGATCCTCTAACTTCTGAACTAGTGGTAAATAACTATATATCCCTGAAACCTTACATGCATATGCTTTATTTCCATTTATAATTTTCGTTAGATATCTTAAACTAACCATAATTTTTCTTTCTCTCTGCAATATAAGTCTGTGGTATTTTTATCATATCAATTGGACATGTTCAGGGAGTACATAGAGAAGATAAAGGGAGCAGTTGGAGAAATCAAAACGGCAAGCATAATATCAAAGAGCATATATATAGTGTGCATATAGGAAGTGATTACATTGCCAACACTTATTCCCAAACGCCAATTAGACTAGCACACTATGGCATTCCATCATACATAGACTTAATGGTTTTCCAAGCCTCAAACTTCTTGCAGGTATGTTTTATCATATAATTTACACTTATCACCAGCACATATTGTCCAACCGGAACCGGTCCGGTTTCCACTGAGTTGACCGGTTCATGACCGGTCTGACCGGTTCATGTCCGGTTTAATAGCAGAAATGATCCTTTGATACAACCGGACCGGCCGGTCCGGTCCGAGTTTCTTAACACTGCAGAGAAGGAAATATTGCACCAGAGGATGAATCAGTGAGAACAAGACATTGTAGGAGGAACTACTGGTGCAACAAAGAGGGAGAGCTTTCAAGGAATGTGATCAAAGCACGTATTTTAACTAATAATGATTAAGAAACTAGGCTTATTGTTTCAAATTGATTTGTACCTATCCTTTTTAACTCATACTTTCATTTTCATTTTGATTGATCATGATCCAATTGGCAGTGTTAATACGAGACTGGTTTATGAGGCTAAGACTGCATTTGTTGCCTACATGGTATGTTTGTATGTGTGATGTCTGGTGAATGGTGATATTCACTGTAACATGTTCACATAAGATAAACTACCTCAACCATAGATTCAAGCAACAAGTAATGGCGACACCCATATCTATAACCTCCATGCCACCACCACTGATGCCACCATCTTCTATGGCTTAGTAACATCAAGTATTCTACAAACGTCAATTACTCTTGGCATAACTTGGAGTGTGTGTCCATGAAAAAGCATATTAAAAGTTTTAATTTGTCCATTGTTTTGTGTGGTGTTGGAGTTAGGGAGGGAGGAAATATGGGTTTCAATTAAATTTAAAAAAAATCATTTGTTTAAAAACAACACTTGATAAAATTGCTGAAGAATTTTATAAATTTCAAAGATATAATATCAAAACAAGTCATCTTCATATAAAATCATTTTACGTCTTTTCATAAAATACATTACTTTCTTTAAATTTCTCATCCAAACACAGGTATAAGGATCCTCTCTAGTTTTTATAGCCTCTTCAGCCAAGTTTAGCTATGAAATAGCTACAGATTTTGATTTCGTAGCTATTCCATAGCTAAATTTGGCTAGAGAGGCTGTGGTGGTTGGAGAGGATCCGAATCCCAAACACAAGATTAATATTCTTGTCAAATATTAGAAAAAAAAAAGTTTTTAGTTTGCATGATTCTAACTGTTATATTTTAATTAAATACGTTTTATCTTGTAATTCCTTAAAAACGATCATTAGAATGAAAAAAATTTAAAAAAAGAAGTGTGATATAATGTAAAAATATAAATTTAAAAGAAATTAATTTGAGAATGTGAGTTTCTGAGATTTGAGAAAAAGTAAATTTTAATATAAAATATTGAAAGTTATAATTTTAATAAAGTTGATATTTGAATAAATTAAAATGATAAATTTGAAAGTAATTAACAATTTGAGAATTTCAATGTGTGTGTACGTGTATATATAATGTTAAAGACACATTTTAAAAGGAATAAGGTATAATGGAAGATATTCTTCTATTTAAGATTGATGTATATTTTCTCAGGCAAATACTAGCAATTGTCTGGCTTCAGAGCATCAGGCATTTCCTTTCTCTCCACACGGTGGACAATTCGGTGAGCTAGGAACAAGTGCGTTTTCAAAGGTAAAGAACTAAGCGCCCAACATATTACGATCTAGGCATTTTCTTCTCGTTGCATCATTCAAGATGCTTACACCATCCTCATCACAACATCTCACTTTTTTATTGAGTAACATAGCAAAATGGTGCCTGGATTTTTCAGGGTCATACAATTTGTCCCCGAGAATATGAAAATCCTAAAATAATCCCCGACTCCTTCCGCTGCCATGCATTATGGTCCAAAATGGTGTTTTCTGTTAACTCCATGATGCTGTGTCACACAATTGGACACTGTGCACCCAAAATGATGCCATTTTTTAAAAATTAATAGCTTGGAAGTTTCGGCCTGCCAGACGACTTGAAGGCTGGCTGGCCGATAAGGAAGGCTGAATCTGCATGTGAATTGATACAATCCATCCTTCCCGACCGAACGACCTTCCTACACGACCAGTATTCCAACTTCCTGGCTGGCTGAAGCTTCCAACTTGTACACTCGTTTTTAGCCGACGACGAAGGCTGGATAGATAGTCGGCCAAGAACACTGGAAGGCCAACCAGACGAGAAGATCAGAAGGTCGGAAGGTCAACTGACTGGCTTTCCAGCCTCTGACTAGCCTTCTTGTCTTCTTGTCTGGCCGGCCTTCCAGCCTTTCTGGTCTGCTAAAAATGACGTCGTATTGAGTCAACAATTTCAAACAGTGTGTCACAGTGTCACTTGATGTGACACGTCATCAATGGGTTAACGGAAAACACCAACTTGGACTATAAAGCATGACAGACCAGATAGTAGGGATCATTTTGGGATTTTCACCTTATCAGGGACTAAACTACATGGCCCTGAATAAGTTAGGGACCAATTTGCTAGTTTACTCCATTCTATTATTAACAGATCTTATGTGGGCCCCATCAGTACATATCGCTAATTTCTTCTTTTTATATCTCAATAACTTCTTCTCTCCAATTTAGCATCTCTAAAAATTCAACTAAATGGGTCCCATAAATAACCTCACACATATCCTTATGATAGATATTGGGATAAAAAGATTTAGCATTTCTAAAAATTCAACTAAATGGGTCCCATAAATAACCTCACACATATCCTTATGATAGATATTGGGATAAAAAGATCCATTCTTATACAAACATCGATGCTTATTTCAAGAAATGGGTAAAATCTCCTCTAACATCTTTTTTCCTATGAGTACCGATACTTACATTGAAACTTGTGTTAAGAACTATGGATGAAGATGCCCTTAAGGAGGTGAATAGGGGGCATGCACCCGCCTAGTGGTATTCGATGGATTCATTGGAAATCCTCAACTAGCAGTTGTGTAGCCATCAACGTGAATGTGAGTGTCTAGTCGAACTCTGTCCGAGCTGGTTTTAGAGGCTTAATTCAGGACAACCAAGGTGGATGGATTGTGGGTTTCTTGGACAATCTTAGCTGCATAGAGATTCTCCTATTGAGGCCACAGGAAACACTAGAAGGGGGGTTGAATAATGTTTTAATAATCTTTACAGATTTTCGGAAAACCTTTCGAAACAAGCAAAACCGTTTTGAAAATATTTGATCAACCTTCCGAAACTGGGATGTTCAGCAACTTGCTGATGCAACTCGGAAGGTTGTCTAAAAACCTTTTGAAATTATTTCCCATTTAAAGAAAAGACTGTTTTCTGCTCAGATTAATAAAACGTCTTTTCTTTAACCCTCCTTGGTTAGTTTAAACAGATATCAGCGGAAAGTAAATAAGTAAGGGAAGAGAGAACTTAACACAAAGATTTATACTGGTTCACCCACTAACCCAGTCAGCTACATCCAGTCCCAGGGCAAACCACCACTGGATTTTCCAATAATCCCGTAAAATTACAACCGAGTATTATTTGCACACCTGGCCTCTCCAGGCCCAACGAGTATTCTTTGTTTTCAACGGCCTCTCTAGGCAACTCATGCAGTATTCTTTTACAGACAAGCCTCTCCAGGCTCAACGAGTATTCTTTTATAGACAAGCCTCTCCAGGCTCAACCAAGTATTCTTTATTCCACCAAGCCTCTCCAGGCTCTCAGACATATAAAAGTGTTTACAACATAAATTTTAAGTTTCCTAGAAACTTAAACAAATGTTCATCTTATACAAAGGGGTTACCGAGTACTACTCAGGATACAACAGGTGAATTCTAAGTACAAGGCTATACAGAGATACAAGTGTATAAATCTAAGTTATAATTCATCTCTATAGGTTTAGAAGGTTGGCTGGATATAATCTGTGTTGAGCATGGCCAATCGCTTTTGTGGGCTTGATCAATGCCATGGTTTAATAATAGATGTTTAGGAATTCATGGCTGCCCATTTTGGTCGACACCTTGTGAATGAATCTTTGGAAATTTTGCCGACATCTTCAAGGTCTTTCTTAAGGCCATTTATATGTTCTGGAAATATAGCCGTTGAAGATTTCTTCAATTATACCGTTGAGAAGAAATGATTAATGCTCTATGAGCCGTTGTGAAATAACTTCTCTTTCGGTAGCTTCTGACTTAAGCGGATTAGGTGTGCAGATGAATTAGTTCTGACACACAGCAGATAGGCTTCTTCTTCTTCTTCGTAGGATGCTAAGATCCATTACACTTCTCCTTTGTCCCGTTGTGAGTTCTGCTTTTCTTCTCACTTGAGGTGCACGCCTCTGATAACGTATTGCAGAGATGGTACAGAGTAGGTGTTGCAGCAGCAACACTGACTCTATCTCTGACCTCTATTCACTTTTCTGCAGTAGGCTTCCTCTTTTATGTCGGGAAATGAAGCTGTGCCCGAAGGCCTTTGTTTTTCTTTGCACAAATTCAGCTTCACCTTTAATCTTTGTTGAGACTTGAGTCTTTTAATATATTATCCATATTGACTCACAAGTCACTATGCCAAAAAGGCCTTTTATCGCGGTTCTGTGAGGCTTTTTACCGCGGTTACGACCGCGTTCTACCGCGGTGAGATAAAAGGAATTTATCACGGTTACTTTTCGGAACCGCGGTAATTGATTAAGCCTTTTTACCGCGGTTCCGAAAAGTAACCGTGGTGGAAAAGGTGAGTAGTTTAAAATATCTGGGACTTTTTTACCGCGGTTGGATTAAGGAACCGTGATAAAAAGCCATAGAGTATCGTAGCTATTCTGTAGTCAATGTCTAGTTACAGAGCAGCAAAACAACACTCAAGAATAACAATGCATAATGACAGTCCAATCTCTATGTAAATTTGAAACAGCAACCCCCTTATAAACACCATGATGGTAAAATATCATATACTAATTCAACCAGAGTTGTTACAAATCTAAACTCAAATGGACTCGTTGCACATGCCTTGAAGAAACAAGAGTTCCTCAAGAAAGCTGCAATTACTAAATTATGATGTAAGTAAGATGGAACTTTTGGTTGCGGTTGCTTTGAACTGTGTAGAGGAAGACAAAGATATAAGATCCATTATGAGCCAAGTGGCTGAGATGCTCCAAAGCCATGAAAGCAATGTTACTGTTGAGTGATGATGGAATGATGCTGAATCTAGATACCTTGGTCTCTTGAGCTTCACAAAACAAAAGAGGGACAAGGCTAATAGAATATTTTGTTTATCTTTTACTTTATTACTCCCTCCGGTCCTTTTTATAAGACACTATTAACCGAATTACACATACCAATGAAAGTGGTTAATGTTGGTTAATTTTATTGGAGTTTTAAAAAATACTTTAACTTTCTAGTTTTACCCTTATTTAATATCATTAACTAACTCTACTAATATTTGATAGTTGCAAAGACATTAAAGTTACTAAGGGCAAATAAGGAAAATGATAATAAATGCTTTCTTGAAATTGTAAAGTGACTTATAAAAAGGACCACAAAAACTTGTAAGAAGTGCCTTATAAAAAGGACTGAAGGGAGTACTATCTATAAATTTTATGTCTACATATCTATTCATTAATATTTATAAATTTTGGCATATCTCACTTTTTTTATAAAATTTATATTTATTTTTCTCTTCATTTCCTCCATTAAATCATTTTAGAGTTGATTTCGTATGCATGGATAATGTAAAATAAATTTACATCGTCATCCAATGACGTACTGCCACATTTTTTAATGAGCATAACATTTTATGTGTTATTAATCTCATGTTTTGCATCATTGAATGATAGTATAATATACATTAAAATCCATCATCTTAAGTATCACTTTCTTTTTGACATAATTACCTTTTAAGATTTTGTATTACTTTCATTAAATATTCTCATTTTCAAAGAAATATAACTCGTTTGATTCATAATTATATTAGCCTACCAATTTATTAAAGCCCTCTGATCTTAAAAATACCATTTTTACAAAATTAATAAAATTTTGTTTGAATAAATGCAATGTCTTTTACATATATTCTCATACAAATTAATAGGTACAGACTGGAATCCATCGCCATTGAAACGGAAACAAATTTCACACCGTAAGATCGAACAATCATTGCGAATCGAAGGGTGAAATAAGATATGCTGGAATAGTACGACACGTAGAAGTTAAGACTTTATGATTGGGACTTGGCAGATTCATCGATTCTCTACCATACCATTACCAATAATCAAATACAGACAATAATTTTTCTTTAATGAAAAAAGGAAAATGCTAACAAGTAACAACACACTTTTTTTATGAAAAAATGTTTTGCCAAATGGCCAAAAGTCTACAACGATTGGTGGTATGCGGGTTTGATGGGCGGGCAGGCTGCATTTTTCTTAATGATTCTTCTAATATGTATAATTTTACATAGGATAAGAAATTAAAAGTGAAAAGGGTTCTTTTAGAAATTACAACTTTTAACATTATCAATGCATTAATTATTATGATAGTCGTAATTTTCAATAAAATATTTCTACTTTTGATTTATTATCCTGTGCAAGATTACATGTTAAAAGAACCATTTTTTTAAAATTAAAACATTACTTTTACACACGTTCACGGTGTAGACGTGTAGTGTTTGATAAAATATAAAGAAATGAGGTGGAGATAAGTAGAGATCAGAAAAATAGAAGAGAAATAACTAAAAAATAGTAGAGAAATTTGAGTTGTTTAATAAGAAAGAAATAATAGTAAAACAAAGTGGAAATAAATTGTTATTTATTTCTCATATTATTTTGTAGGAGAGAAATAGAAGATAAAATAGAGTGTAAGTGTGAATTTTTACTCTATTTCTCCTCTCTCGAGGAGTGATATTCTTTTGGATGAGACAAATACCTTTAAATTTCTCTCGTCTTTAATTCTTCTCTTAGTAAATAAGCAAATATTATTCTCTCCATTCTATTTTCTCTCCCTCCCATCTTTTCCCCCTCTAGCAAACAGAGAGTAAGTGTTAGAGAGAGACCCTGTCAAGAGGGGTTGGAAGGAGATGCTCCCCCAAAAATTTCAATTTTTTTTAATAATATCACTTGCACATAAAATATTTTACTAATTATTATTTTTTATTTAGAGATGATGAGAAGAAATTCAAAAGAAATTATAAAGTTCATAAAAAGTAAAAGGATGAAAGGAAATCACAGGTAAAGACAATAGGAAAGAAAATAGAACATATGTTTTAGGTGACAAATATGTAATATTAAAAAATGTTTTGTTTGGTTTAAATTTGTTATTTAAATTATATTATAAAAACTAAAAAGAATAAAAGAAATTTTCTTTCATGATATTTGAACTTGACTTTTAGAATTAGGTGATTAATTAAAAAAAATTCTTTATATTGATTTCAATTTTATTTTAAGAAAGAATTGGGTTATAAGAAGGATCTCAACATTTTTTTCATTTAATTTAAATTTTTTTAGGGTTAAAACATAAAAAAAGAAAAAAGAAATCCTTTATCTTGATTTCATTTAAATTATTAATTATAATATAATCTCTTTTCAAGTGGTATCACTCTTTGATTGAGATGTTGGTTGAACAAATTAAGGAGTCATTTGGAGAGAAATTGTTAAAAAGTTTAGCATTGATACATTGATAGAAAAATTGAGTACCATGAAAGAACGAAAAGTTTTATTTGAATAGAATTCATTTTTCTCATTTAAATTATCTAATATCCAGGTACCGATACATTCAAAAATGACCGGTGAACAAAGGTAATACATAATATTTAGGGACCTTTCAAGTAGGGACTTTGACCAAAAGTAAATTGCGAAGGAGGGCCGAGAGTACAATTTGTGAAGGACCCTTTGAGTGGTCATCTGCTAAAAGCCTAAAAGATACTACTTGGCTCTTTACGAGAGGAAAAGAGGGCTCCGCCGCTGTTGATAGGGTTTCATTACTCTCTTCCAAACCCATGTGGTTCCCAACGTTACCCAAAGCAGCGTCTCCTCTCATTAAATCTCCCCATACCAATTATGCATTAGGACTCGTTGACAGGGAGGGGGCGCGCGGCGGCGCAAGGCGAGAGTCCGAAACGCGCGACAGAGGCCGCACGACGATTCTGGCAGCGGACGGAGGGACAGCCGCACACGACAGAGGCCGCAGGAGAGGGTGCGAACGCGTGAAGGAACCGTCGCCGCGGCGGTGGCCGCGGCTGACGGCGGCCGTGCACAGCGGCCTGAACAGAGGGGGGTACTCGCGGAGGTGAAGGTCTACGGAGACTGATAAACGAACCTCTTCCCCTCTCCCTTGATCTGACTTGTGTTTTTTGTTTGGGTTCTATTCTGATTCCTACTACTCTCTGATTCTGCTCTATTTTTTTGGGTTGACTGGTTGCAGGTGATGTGAGGGAAACCGGTGGTGGAGCGGCTGAGGGAGAAAGGGGACCGTGTGTTGGTGATTTATGGGGTGGTTCACGGCGGCTGCGAAGGAAGGGGATTACTACTTGGGGTGGCTGTTTCTATTTTTTATTTATTTTTATTTTTGTAATTTCTTAAATCTGAGACTGTATCTGGGTAATATTGTAAATCTAAGTCAAGCATGCCCATTGCTCACTCAATCACTATATTTCTTTATTTATCATTTGTCATAGACATCAACTTACTAGAGGACTTACTAGAGGTTGGAAAGTAACTAATTAACATTGACGGTATGACACAATTGACTAATTACATGGGAGAAAAAATAAAGAGTCTCAATTAATTCAACACTACTCTTATAAATATGGTACACATCCATGACCCCTTATTATTACTAACTTAATATTATAAGTACCAATTAATTTGCTAAGTTTTGTTAATAATTTTTAATAGGTTTATAGGAATATTCTTTTCCCTTATTCATTTCCTAATAGTTTTTTGTGCGAATATTCATCTCCATTATTCATTTGTTTATTGTTTTTTCGTGTCAATGGGTATCACGCCCTCGCCGATACCCCATGAAACTCAACACCAAATATCCTCCATACAAGCGGATGACCTAGTAATTTTTTCACAATTAATCGGCGTGTATAGCTTTTTTTCATTAATTAATTACTAATGAAAATGGGCATGAAACAATAAATATAACAATAAAATTGATACAATAAATAAAGATGATAAATATATGTGCAGAACCTTGAATTGTTCAACTCTCGTGCGCCATAACATTCCTCCATCACCGTCCTTCTTCGCAAATTCTACATACTGCGGACACATTACTTTCTTTAACAAGGCCCTCTTTAGCAAATAGCAATAAGGCTTCATCAACGGGTTGCCTCTTTTCATTCACAACCACACGATTTTTTTAATAATAAATCAACGCCTGAAATTTCCCTTGCACCGGTGCATTTTTTTTTTCTCCATGTACCGTAAATTTAGCCTATAAAAATGATCTCAACATTTTTTTCGTTTAATTTAAATTTTTTTAGGGTTAAGTCATAAAAAAGAAAAAAGAAATCCTTTATCTTGATTTCATTTAAATTATTAATTATAATATAATCTCTTTTCAAGTGGTATCACTCTTTGATTGAGATGTTGGTTGAACAAATTATGGAGTCATTTGGAGAGAAATTGTTGAAAAGTTTAGCATTGATACATTAATAGAAAAATTGAGTACCATGAAAGAACGAAAAGTTTTATTTGAATAGAATTCATTTTTCTCATTTAAATTATCTAATATTTTATTATAATTTTTTAAATTCTCCATCAGGTCCTATTTATAAGATTCCTTTTACATAAACATATTAAGGAAATGTGATGTATTGGTTTTTAATTTTTTTTACAAGTTTATTGTCATTTTAAGTCAAACTCTATTTATTTACCCGCAATAATCAAAATCTGAAAACTATAAAGGTTCGTTAATTATGAAAGGTGACGATGAAAAATATACTCCCTCTATCTCACTTTATTTGTCATTTTAGAATAAAAATTTTGATCCATTTTACTTGTCATTCTACAATTTCAATGGGTATTTAATTTTTTTATGAAATAATCCATTGCAAATAATAAATGACAAATTTTAATAATACGTAATAACTGATATAATAGGAAATTAGTTAACATATTTTATAAAATTTAAAAAATTAATTACATTTCTTAATAACTATACAAAAACCTTTAAAGAAAAGTAAAATGTAACGATGGAGTAATAAATGTAATAGCTTCTAAAAGTTCGCAAATAGTCTTATGAAAAAACCAAGCAAATTTCATAGAAGGTATTATAAAACGAGCTGGAGGAAGCATTTTATTTATCCTTGCCCACCAATAAAAAGATCATGAGTTATGACTCCGCCACTAGGTCAAAGGTGTGGAGAAAAGAGAAATAGAAATATAAAGGAAAAAAAAATGAAATGAAGTGTGAGAAAGTGAAATATGTCATAATAGATATAATGTAAAAAGAAAGAGATAAAAAATGAGGTGTGAAAAAAGTGCAAGAAATTGGAGTGTAAACAATCTAAGTTGTTTTTAAATTATAATTTAAATAACTAATTAACATATAAAAAAACCTTGTTTAAGATACTAATTAACAAGGTAAAATTAAAAGTTATGTAAAAAGATTGTTAAGATTGTTTATTTTTAACACATTAAATACTAAATTTATATTCGGTTATTTTTTATTTTTTAACAAATATTTCTTACAAAATACTATGAATATTTGCGTTGTTTTATTTACTATAAAAGATATTTTATTTTTGGGTATTTAAAGATATTCATGCAAATGTCGGTTATGGTCATGTACCAAAAAAATTATTTTTTTTGTCCTTAACTGGTGTAGACATATTTATGGGTTTAACCCTCAGGCCGAGGGTGGTGGCCCCTCTAAAAAAGTGGTGACTCGGGTGGTGATTAAGTAAAGCCCTCTAAAAAGTGGTGACTCCAAGATTTGAACCCTGAACTTGCAAGTAAAATCCGTCTAAGATCACAGTTCACTTTCATTGCGACCAACCACTCTCACGTACCAAATTAGTTTGACTTTGAGAATCAACATAAATCTAGATTAGTTGACATATCTTGATTAAGCTAAATATTTTTTTATAAAAAATAATAAAAATAAAGGAAGACTTGCTCTATTGCAAGGTCGAAACAAATCATAAACTTTTAAAAATTTTATAGTAGAAATATATAATGCTTAATAAAAGTTGATGAAATTCAAGTTCAAATCATACAATTATTATAGGTGAAAATTCGACCAAGTGAACCTTATTTAAGGATTTAATTTAAAATTTCATGTAACAAAAATTTATTTAAATATTAATTACAATTTTTTTTTGTGTTTTTTAACCGGGAATCCACCACAGGCATAACTGTGGGTTTAACCCTCGGGCGGGGGTGGTGGTTAGGTAAAGTCCTGCTCAAGAGTGGCGACTCCAGGATTCGAACCCTTGACCTTGCAGGTAAAATCTGCATAGGGTCATAATTTACTTCAACTCCGACCAACCACTGTTTGGTTATTAATTACATATTCGAAAATTAGTTCGAATTTACTTACGCATGTTCTGTGAAAATTGTTCAAGAGACTAATTATGCAAAGTGAAAATAAACTCAACTATATAGGAATGAATAATGATAATTAAATTCAGACCCAGTGCATGTAAAAATTACTCCCTCCGATCCTTTTCATTAGGCATAGTTAACCGAATTACACATACCAATAAAAGTGGGTAAAGTTGATTAATTTTATTGGAGTTTTAAAAAATAGTGTAAATTTCTATTTTTATCCTTATTTAATATCATTGACTAACTCCACTACAAATTGATAGTTGGAAAGATAATAAGGGTAAATAAGAAAAATTGTAATAAATGCTACATTGAAATTATAAAGTGCCTTATAAAAAAGATCACAAAAAACTTGTAAGAAGTACCTTATAAAAATGACCAGAGGGAGTAACTTGCAGTTGGTAGAGTTGTAACTTGCTAATTTGCGAGCTAATCCGATAAACATTTAAATATAGAGTACTTTAATTAGTATACATTGAAAAAAAAGGTTTTATATTGTTGTTTAATGATATATTATTATATCATTTAATGAGTGTGATAAATGATGTGTTATTAATTAAACTCTTTAACAATTGGATGACAATTTAAAAATTTACATTAATTGACAGTATATATCCATTAAATCCTTAAATATATATTGACTTATGAAAATTATTTCGACCTATTTGTCAATTATATGTCTTATCAATAATAATAATAATAATAATAATAATAATAATAATAATAATGGTTAAATATGTTTTTAGAATCTGAAGTTTGATCCTAATTTGGTTTCAGTCCCCACTCTTTAAAATCGTTGGTTTTGAGTCCCTCATGTTCTGAAATCACGTAACTTTAATCTCTCCCCTTAACACCGTTAACTTTGACGTTGACGTGACAAATAGATTTGTGTGTCAGCCTGTCCAGTCAATTTTAATGAACATGATGTGACATTTGAATAACACATTAGCACATCTAGACATATTTCATTTGGGATTTATTAAGTAAAAACAGAATCACCCACACATGTTATTCAACAAACCCCTATATGAGATCTGACTAGATGAGCTGAGAAGTTATTCCATTACCACATTATGTTCGTTAAAACTAACGGGAAAACTGACACAAAAATCTGTTTGTCATGTCAGCGTCAAAGTTAACGGTGTTAAGGGACTAAATATATGTGACTTCAGAACATGAGAGACTCAAACCAATTATTTTAAAGTTTAAGGCCTAAAACCAAATTCAGGTCAAATTTCAGAGACTAAAAACATATTTAACTTTAATAATAATAATTCTCAAACCTAAAAAACTTTTTTATCAAGAAAATAAAATCATTAAAATGATATACAAGGTACTCTAACCCTTACAACAATATCCTCTGTAGTCATGCAACTGCCTACAACAAATTAGCTACCGAATAGCTAGGAAATAGATACGAAAACACTTCATAGTTAATATCGGTAACTATTTCATAGTTATTCTGTAGCGAAAGTGCCTACAGCCGTTGCAGCGCAAGAGAGGATCCTCTGACCTATATTATAGTGATATCAAATAAATCGAAGATTCCTTAGACCAATCCAAAAATAGTAGGAAAACCCTTATCATTTTTTCTAAGCTAAGACCGATAATTAAACTTTGTCATATAAAAAAAAACTTATCCAAAAAAATTGCAAAATTTTTGAAAACGATACTATTTCTTTGCATTCAAACAGCCCAAATAGTATCAAACCAAATGGTACACCATGCATTTTTTTGCTTCCTTACCTAATGCCACTCCATTGTGTTGCAAAAAGTGCTCCTTGCAATAAGGGTGGAGCCATTTGATGATCCAACCAGTCATAACACCAACTCCATATAACATGTGAATCTACGTGTAAAAAACAAGTAGATAGATGATTCCTCTTCTCTATTACACAAGACATAGTTATAATTCTGGCCTAAAGAACACCTATCCTTTTCAAATTATCTTTAGTTTGAATCCTATTAATAAGTATTCTCTAATCACAAATAGTAACTTTAGGGCAAAGGCTAACGTACAATGGCTTAGCAATACAGTTTATGTTTTATAACCATTATTTGGCACTAGAAGGAGGGTCTCCCCTTTTCCAGCATGACCGTTAGCACCTGCCTCTAGACGAGGAGGGCTCGCCTTTAACCAACACCTGAAGGTTGGATGGACGACTTGGATTACCACGATGGCGGGTTCGAGGACGTAGGCATCTCTCAACCCCCACAAACCCAACCAGCCACCATTCACCAGTCTGACAGTCGAGATGAAATCATACGCCGACTTGAAGCTCGACTGAAAGAGCTAGGAGAACAAAGTCTGAAACCACCACCGCATCTCAACCTCCACCATCTCCGAACCAGATTTGGATTATGCCAACCTTAACGACATGAGGAGATATGTGAGAAATGTGTACAGTACATTTAATGTTTCCATATTTATACTACGATTTGATATTTCCATTATTTGGTCGTTACGTCTTTGAATATGTACCAAGTGTTCCGAGGTAAACTCGGATCCGATTCAGACATTCATTTCCAAATAGGCCAACATATCTGAGAAATGTGTACGGTACATTCACAGTTTCCATATTCATACTACGATTTGATATTTCCATTATTTGGTTCATACGTCCTTGAATCTGTACCAATTGTTCCGAGGTAACTCGGATCCGATTCAGACATTCATTTCCAAATAGGCCAACTCAGATAGAAGAAGCTGACTGGAGCTATTAACTGGAAAAACACCAAGGATGATACTCGAATATATTTGAAGTGGTCGGATATAAATCTCCCTTGTTTAAAGTAAATGACTAATAAAAATTGGCTGTCTTGGATGGTTTATTTCCTCACCCAGATATGTTCTCTTGGGAGGTAATCAATAAAGTTCATCACTCGGATTTCTCTCATTTGGTCGTCAAGCCGAGATGCCGACATGGTCGATCGAGACACTAACATTTTCAATTGAGCGGTGGTTAACCATTTCGATTATTATGCCTGGGAGCATTCCGAGATCACGTCGAGATCGGCCGAGTCACGTTAACATTTTGGAATTACCTGGCGAAACTAGCTACTGGACACCACAGATTGATCCCCATCTCAGACATAGTTCCTTGATGGTCAAACCTCGACTTGGCCGACTATATGTGGAGCCATCTTGGCCGCCTTGGTTCCGGATCCTGTTCTTAGTTGGATACATGTGCGTCACCCAAATTATTTTCATGACCAGATATGTCTTGGACGGGTCAACTTGGCCGATGGGACAAGCTTCTTCACACGGCCAAATTGTTCTCCTTGCCGACCAACTAACGAATTCAAACAAGATGCAGAGCGTGAATACTTCTAAATCCGAGCTCGTAAGCTATTGGTATGAAAAATTTTTCATATTGTGGGTAAAAATATGAAAAATACGATTTGAGATCTCATCAACTCAACCAACCGACCATGTTGGTATCCCAGCCGGCCAACTGTCTGGATAAATTCACCAGCCGACTAATCATCCTAGCTAATTCAAGCCGACCAGTCTTCCTGGCAATGTTCCAACCGGCCAATCTTCCCCTAACTTAAAAAATCCCCTCGGCCAAGATCATTTGGAAACATTTGATAAACACTTGGGAATCCTTCTTCATCTCGAGTAGAAGACCAAGTCGAATAAACGCTCCTACACGAGCTCCAGACATCCCGGATGATAGATGATAACCAGGCATCCCTAGGACCTTTGGGTCCATCCAATTGCACCTATCTGACCATACATGCATGAAGTAATCTATATTCTGAGGGTCAGCCATCTCGACACCCGCAGAGGTCGTGTAACAGCCATCCGAATCAGAATCACTATCAAAGGAATCCGACTCGATCATAATCACTCTGAACCTAGTCACATTTGTCTCACAAACTCAATCTGAAGGGAATCAGGCATGTGGTCAGGGTTGCAGCGGAAATAAATGGATTCCCTCCCTTGTCATAATTGTTTTGCGAAAACACGAATCAAGGCATAAAAGGTATTGAAACGAAAGGTCGTACCTTATTAGGATTATAAACGAGGCAAGTGTAGCCACGCCTCTATTGGTATCCACGCCAACAGCCGAACTGGGATACCCTCCTCAGCTCTGCTAGTAGCCTCAGAAAGTAAGAAGCGATTGCTCATGTTCTCAAGGGTAGTGCATCTTATGCTCTATTATAGAGTGGTGGCTAGGGTTTTACCCCCTCACTCACTTAACCCTCACACTTATGGGCCTGGCCCATTATGTAATAATTCTAATTTAATTTAATTAGAATTATTATCCTTTCCTAGTGGCATGTTGTATGCGTGTGACCCAATAGAATTTTATATCTGGTTATAATATTAAAATAAAACCGCTTTTATATTTAATATCATAAATAGTGAGCAGTATCTAGCAACACATCACTATCCAATATTGAGATTATCAATAAACTTGATAAATCCTATTTTATTATAATAATTTATATGCTCTGTCCCCTTTGTCCAAACATCTAATTTGAACAAAAGGGCAGGGGTTGTGTCAACCTGTATAGTTCAATATATTTTTCTTGATCCCCAAGTAGACTGTACAGAAAATAAATATCTCATATTTATCCTGCTGAGCATGGTCATGCATTTTGCAGTCTCATGTTATCAAGAGGCCTAAAGATATAACTCCTGTTACATAGGAGGGACAAATCCCATCTAGGGTACTCACATTCCACCACATAATTTATTATATGTCCAAAAACCAAATTATGATTACCCTGTTACAGGTAACGTTTGATGATAATTAAAACATATAATTCCTTATGTAGGAATCGTAGTGATTTCAGGGTCGAAGGACTTCATATAACATTTATTAATTTAAGAAACGTTCATGACACCTATGTAACAACCCATGCCAACGTTCTTAAGGTGGGGCCTGTCCAGTACACCATTACTCTTATTGTGTACCTATGTGAGCACATGATAATCTCATATCCATGATCTGTGAGATGCGATCATCAATGAACTCACATACTAGTCTAAATGCATCTTTGTCCTAAGATGATAATTGACTAGGGACTATTTAAGAATAGTTTTTCATAAGCTCTCACGATCAAGTCATCTACTTGATTCCTTATGAAGTTTAAGCTTACTATTCTAAGGGACAATAATTATATTCTAAAAGAATAAGTTTGCCTTTATAAAATAACATGATACAAGTGATGGATATTCATAAATATATAAGTCTCTAGTACAATATCCTACAACACAACCATCCTAGAACCGAATTCAACAAAAATCGGATGCGAAGCTCATCTAGGATATAAGAACATCTCGGCTCAACACTAATTGTATGTGAAGAACATCTCAGATTAGCACTAATCGAATGTGAAGAGCATCTCAGATCAACACTAACCAGATATGAATAGCATCTCGGATGTAAAGAACATCTCGGAATCAACACTAACCGGATGTGAAGAGCAATCTCGACTCAACCAAAATCGGATGTGAAGAGCATATCGGATGTGAAGAACAAGCCGACTCAATAATAAGCGGATTCAAAGAGCATCTCGGATGTGAAGAGCATCTTGGGTTAGCACTAACCGGATGTGAAGAGCATCTCGGATGTAAAGAACATCTCGGATAAGCACTAACCAGATGTAAAAAGCATCTCGGATATAAAGAACATCTTGGCTCAACACTAACTATATGTGACGAACGTCTCGGATCAGCACTAATCGGATGTAAAAAGCATCTCAGATCAGGCACTAATCGGATGCGAAGAGCATCTTGAATTAACCACTAACCGGATGTTGTAAAGAACACTCTCGGCTCAATAATAACCGGATGCGAAGAACATCTCGGATCAGAACTAACCCGATGTGAAGAGCACCTCGGATGTAAAGAACATCTCGGATAAGCACTAACCAGATGTGAAGAGCATCTCGGATGTAAAGAACATCTCGGCTCAAGACTAACTGGATGTGAAGAACATCTCGGATCAACACTAATCAGATGTAAAAAGCATCTCGGATCAGCACTAATCGGATGTGAAGAGCATCTTGGATCAACACTAACTGGATGCAAAGAACATCTCGACTAAACCAAAACCAAATGCGAAGAACATCTCAGATCAACACTAACCGGATGTAAAAAGCATCTCGGATAAGCACTAATCGGATGTGAAGAGCATCTCAGATTAGCAATAACCAAGATGTGAAGAGCATCTCGGGTCAATAATAACCGGATGTGAGAACATCTCGGTTCTTCAATAAATCACTTGAGCTGGGGATATCTGTTACGAACCAGTACCATTTGGTCCTACTCAAATCAATTCAAGTACACAAGTCGACACAGCAACAAGCTGGCTAGCCGTAACCCATATCGGCTAAATCACTAATAAAGCTCAAGTCGACTTTACCAAGTCAACTTAAGCTGGGGGGCATCTGTTATGGACTAATCCCTTAGGCCCATAATCAACATGACCCAAATCAATCTTAGCAGATTTTGTTATGTCATTATTGACTTACTACAATTATATATCTGCCCACTTACGACAGTTATATATCTGCCTACTTACTACAATTATATAGCTGCCCACTTACGACAATTATATACCTGCCTATTTACTACTTTTATAAGGTACGCTTACCATATTTACACACGCCCAAGACCCACACTTACCCTTTTATAATGATACATGCTTACCATATTTATACAGGCCCAAGACCCTTATAAATTAAATAAAAGGTATCAACAATTCACAAGGTATGCAATCTTACTCAGTCAACCACATTGACTGTTTAATATATCTGACTTGGGCATCAAAGTGCCTTTGCAGGTACACCCCCATATGAGGACAACCCGGATCCGCTCCTTGACACCGCCCAGATCCGAGTTTGACATCAGGCGCCCGAGTCCGAGTTCTACACCAGAACACATTTCACTTTAAAAATTGGACAGATTAGATTATCCGGTTACCAAAAAATGCAGAATTTGCACATTAATCCTATCTCATTTTGTCTTGTGTCTATGATCTTCTCTTTCTCCTCTTTGTGGTCATCTTCCTTATTGTTATTAAGAAGCTAAGTACATCGAAATACTAATGGCGTGTTGTGATGATGAAGGAACCAAATGGAGAGACTCGAGGAAGGTAGCATGACGAGGATGAGGTTAGGTGTTGGGAATTCATGAAAGTTTAAGGGTAACATTTGTGTTATGGTGGATGGATAGGAAAAATGAACAAGGTGGGGATTTGGGTTCAGTTAGAAGAACGCAAATATTGTATACGAAGTTTAAACACGGGTATGATCTTTGGGATAATTTAGGTATATATTCACATTTTCTACATTTTAATATTTCTATTGGAATATATATATATATATATATATATATATAAAGTGTATAAAAACATAATACAATAAAAAAAATCATGGCTGACGGCGACAACACTGATATGGTGGTGGGCCACGATCCTCGTCCTCATCCACGAGTTAGTCATCTAGGTCGCCATCATAGTGTAGGTGCGACTGAGCCTGACTGTAGTTAGTAGAACCACCTGCACTACAAGCATCCAACACTAACCGCAACAGTCGTCGAAGTCGTGCGGAGTTCTCCTCAAACCGTGCGTACTTGGCTGACATTGATCAACCCTCTCTTCAGCTCGATTAGCCTGCAGCTTTGCTTCGATGACTTCCTGGCGCAACACCTCGTCAGATAAATGTCGTGTCCCGTTGCTCCGGATGGTATGGGCCTGAGACTACTGAGTAAGGCCGGTCACACCAGGACGAATGTTGGTTGACAAGTCCTCGATGCCATAACAACGACCTCGAGTCTTGCCACTAGCAACATCCTTCCAGATTTGTAGCTTGGTGGATCTATCAGTGATGGAGTTGTCCTCCATTTGTGACTCCACCTCCCTCAGGTGGTCCTGGTAATTGTCAATTGAGTAGTGATAAACTTATAATTAATTTTATTCTATTGCAAATATATCAAATATATTAAAAACACTGGTAATTTGACTTACATATATGGACCGTGCTCAGTCATCTACCCAGCCACCACCCTTTTTTGTGTGGGTGGCCACAAAAAACTCATCGGGGTCTAGATCCCGCCCAAGCTGTCGTTGCTACACAGAAAAACACACTAATTAATTATTTTAATTATAAATACAAAAATAAATATAGAAGAGTAGGTTTTACATACCATATCCAACACGACCTCAAAGTGGGCTATGCGGGCCGTGGTGTGGATTGGCCCGCCTCGATGAAAAGCCCGATTGCTCTTATTCTGAGCAAACTTCCCCTTGAACTCATCAGAGCCCAGTAGGCCAAAAGACCCTCCCAGGCCTACTCACCACACCAAATGGGCCTAGTCTAACTCGTCCGGGCCTTGTTCAGCATATCCCGAAAGCATCAAACAATCCTCTGCTAGTACACCTTCTTAATCTGGGCCTCGTCCTTAGGGGCCTAAGTAACTCTGCTATGTAAAAGAAAAAACTTTTAGTGTAAGTCATTTGAAATTGTATTAACAAGTTTAAAAGATAATGTAAAATGAAAATATTTTACCGTAAATTCCTCCCACCACTTGTCCCTCACATTCCTTCGGGGTGACCTCCCACAAATAGTGAGGACCCCAAAATTGTGATCGGATCACATGACCAATGGCTGCAATGGGGGGTTGTTAGGCACCCAACTGAAAAATAAATAAATTCAATGTTAACATTGCAACTTATAAAGTTCAAAATATTAAAGAAATAAAAATTTTAGAAAACTCACCTTTTAACATAAGGATGGATGATAAACCTACCGTGAGGGTCCCGCTCATGATCAGCAGTGGAGCTGGCACCCCGGTGCGGAGGCTGTTGTACATCAAGCTCGGCGTCAGCCTCCGCGCGCATCAATGTCAGCCCGGGGTCGCCCTCACCCTCCGAATAAGAAAATATGTGGCAGGTCATCCTTTGGCAGCTTATGACCTACCTAGGGGGCAACCTCCCGATATCCCGAAAGGGATGAACCTCATCTGCTCCATGAAGGCTCCAACTGATGCAGCAGGTTAGGAAACCTTTGTAGGGGTGGGCACCACGTACGGTGCAGGGGCGGACGACGAAGGCTGCCCTGGCAACTACTCAGGGAGAGGGAGGCTGGTCCTATCCCGACGTAAGCGGGCTGCCTGTTCAACAAGCTCGCTCGGAGGGATGGACCTCCCGCGAAGCAGGGGGTAGGACCCTGTCCACCTCTACCACGCAGAGAGACAGAGACCGGGGAACAAGGGAAAGTGAAAGGGGGAAAAAAAGGACCGAGAAAGTAAAGAAAGAACGACATAGAACCGAAGAAGGAAGAAAGAACGAAGCAGGAAAACAGATAGAGGAAGACCGAAGGACGAAAGATAGGAACGAAGAAAAGAAATAATTACTATAATTACTAATTATAACTACCTATATACTTAATACATATATAACTAAATAACTAACTACATAATTATACTATAATTTAAAAACATTAATTATTACATAATTCCTGAATAGCGGCATGTAGTGGTGGACGCCGGATGAGGAAGATGGAGGAAGGACAGAGGGACCAACGAGCAACTATTGGAGATTCTGATCGATTCAAAATGAACCTATGAACGAGGGAGAGTGTTTAATAGGTGATAATTTGAAAAGGACAAGAGGGAGGGGGAGAAATAGGAGGTGGCCGAGAGGAGGAAGGAGAGGAGAGGGAGGAGAAGAGAAGGAGGAGGAGGAGGAGAAGAAGGGGGAAAGGATTTTGTGTAAGTTTTAAACTTAGCCGTCGCTACATTAAAATTGTCTCTGACGCGCCAAATTTAATTTTTAATTTTCAGAAAAAAATAATTAGTTTTTTTAAACGTAGCAACGACCAGGCTGTCACGGTGTATTAATTGCACACTGTGTGTTGAGCTGCGCATTTAATGTTGTAGTGACGGCCTAGCCGTTGCTAGTAGCGACGACGCATGGCCGTCGCTACGTTTTCACATCTAATTTAACGCATTATTGTAGTGGTTCATGTGACCTGTAAAGTTTTCTTGCTCGTATCGCTGTCACGGGTAAAACCCTAGAACATTACCTTTTATTTAGTTTCACACTTAAAATATCAACTTATGTTTTAATTCATCTCCCCTTATCTACAGAAAAGGACATCTCATTGCAACTTTATCGCGGTGCTTATTAAGAAAGCAAGCTTAATAAGCACCGCTGCTTTTAAGAAAACATCAGTAGGGCAAATTTTTTCCAGGTACTTTCACAGCACCGGTGCTCAACTGAGTGCTTTATATATATATATATTATATATATATTATATATATATATGACATTTGTATAGTTAAAACCACCAGTAACGCCTCTGAAACATGTTATTAGTGGTTTCAAACGGCCAGTATCTTTTTTGTGGCGTTTCTAGCGGTTAAACCTGATCTGGTATTTTTTTTATTTTTTTATATAAAGTGTACTTACTAGCGTTTCAAATCGCCACAAAAAACATTTTCTTAATTTAATAATATTCTTTTACGGATAATATTTAATATTATTTTATTGATTATTAATTAAAATATTTTTAAATAAAAAGTTGATGTGTACTGATGTGACCCATTTAAGATCCATGGGTAGTAAAAAATGAGGTGTTGGGTTAGAGACGAGAGATGCTTAATAAAAAATTGTTGATGAATTATGTGTATTAATGTGACCCATTTAAAATCTGTAAATAGTGAAAAACACTATAACAAAAACGGTCTTTTAAAACAATTTTTTAAAGCATGTTAAAGCGTTTACAAACGCTTTAGCCTGAGATGCTGTAGTATGTCATCAGATTTCTAAAGCATTTTGGAAAACGCTGTATAAATAAGACATACTAAAGCGTTTACATAAACGTTGTAGAACATTAACTTTTCATTCAGAAAATCAGCTTTTCTAAATCTTTTTAACGATGTATATATATCTTTTTTAAAAACCTTTATTTAAATAAACGCTTTAAATCTAATCATATTTTATAGTAATATGTAGTCTTTACTTAATATATATTCTATATATAAATTTAAATGTAATCCTAATTTATTTTAATAAAAATAATAAATTATATTACCTTCTTCTTAAATAAAGATATGACTATAATATTATCTCTTTAAAATATTTAATACATTTCAATTAAATATAATCATATATTCATCTATTTCAATTAAATACAAAATTTAAATCTAATCCTATTTTTATAGTAATTTGTAGTCTATAAAATGATTTATTTATTTTCTTAATAATTTATACTTCAATATTAAATTAAAATTTAATCACCCTGATCTCACTCACACTCTATTTTGCTCATATCAATACTATTTTGATTATTTTACCATGTACTAAATCATCAAACAATTACCTATTTGAAGAAAATTCATGAGATTAATCAATCTCATTCATACAAACTCAATATTTAAGAATAAAAAATGAAAATAAGAGAAAAATATAAGAAGCATGGAAAAAAAATAGAACCTGAAGATTATGCTCTTGCTAATTTTTAATTTCAGATCCTTCTATTTTTACCTTATCTTTGTTTTATCTCTCCTTCTATTTTTTTGCATCACAACATCTTGTATGTATTTCTTCAAAGCGTTAATTCTTCCTGCTGCAACGTCTTTTTGTTGATCTCTGCTGCAACATTTTTTTTGATCTTCTCAGTATTTATAAATCCTTTTTCCTTCTATGTCTTTCTCTTAAAATTTGAACAAAAGCATCTAAAAATTCACGACTTAAATGATATAAATATTATAAATTTAAATTAAGAAATAGGGATTAAAATTTGAATAGCAAAAAGTGAAATCAGACAGGATTTGATTTTGAATTGTAAAATAATGGGTATAATGGGAAAGCAATGTGGACACCAATTTGAGACATCGCCTTTATAGATAGTATAGATTATTATTATTATTATTATTATTATTATTATTATTATTATTATTATTATTATTATTATTATTATTCTAAAGCGTTTTTAAACACTTTATATTGTATTAAATTTCATTTTTTTAATTCATCGTATAAATTTTATAAAAAACTCAAACTATTTTTTAAAAGATTAAACCGATTTTTTAATAAATTCTTTAAGCTAACTATTATTTTTTTTTAAGTCAATATTTATATTTATTTATTTTTAACTTTATATTTATAATTTCTTAAACAATAAATAATAAGTTTTTATTGCATCTCTCATAAATATTTATTCTTATTCTCTCACAAAAGTATTAATTTATGATTGTGTTAATTTTATTAATTACATATATTAATTAATTAGGGTTACATTTTAATTTAAATATATTATTTTAGAGTTTAATTTTAATGATAATTAATTATACTTATATATATATTTGTGTGACATGAATTAAAAATTTTAAAAATTTTCCTTATAAAAATTAATAAATTTAAATTTTATTTAATAATAATTTACTAAAGCATTTATAAAAATGTCGTATTAAAAAAAATTATTATTTTTATATTAAAACGTTTAAAATAAATAAATTTTGTAACTTGTGCACTATTCTAAAGCGTTTTTTGTGAATAAACATTGTAACTTTATTTAAATTTTATTATTTTAATACTAAAATGTTTAGAAAGGCAAACGCTGTAACTATTCTTTATCTTAAAGTGTTTTGAAAAAATAACGCTTTAGAATACTTTAGAGACCCTTTTCTAAAGTATTTATTTTTTAAACATTGTAAGTATTGTGCTTTAGAATGCATTTTTTGGCATAGTGAAATGTGACACTGCTGGGATAAAGATGGCTAATATATATATATATATCATGTTGCAATAAAGATAAGGTTAAATTCATACAATAAAAATCACACAACACATTTTTCCTTTTTATCTTTTTTTACTACATCAACCATTATATATCACATTTTCTCTTTTTCTCTCAGTCTTTAACTATAAATTGTATTCTCTCATTCTTAACTATATTGTATGTTGTACCATTAACATTACTATTTGCATGTATGTACTATATTGCATATAAACTATAGAATACCGATAGCACGATCTGAAACTGTACATATGAACAGTAAATTAATACGCGTCTAAGACTAACATGGGATATCTTGATATTGACAAATGACAATACGCTAGCTTTTCTTATCGGATTTGATGCACTACTAATCATTAATGAAAAGAAAATGTTCTGTCCAAAGAGTTTTTTTTTGTTGATTCCAAAGAGTTTTTTTTTGTTGATTCCAAAGAGTTAATTTAACAGTGAGTAAAATATGTATACGAATATAATTACATATTTATAATTTAGGTATATTTATTTGTTTAATAATATTCGGTATTTAGAAAGACTGCATACTGAAAAAAGAAATGTAAAAAAAAAGTCTAATTGCTTGGGGAAGAGATTTCTTCGAGTAAATCACTAAAATTCGCCCTCAACGTATTCCACAAACTTTAACATTATAGTAAGCTATTAATAGTGCCTAATTTATATAAAAAATTATCAAATTTATTCTTATATAACTTTATATTAATCAAACAAGTTTTCTACAAAGACATTTCATGATATTTTATATAGATTAGATCAGAAATTATTAATGAGTTATTGAAACGTTAAAGACGAATTTAAAATTTGTGGAATATATTGTCATGAAATTGGTGATTTACTCAATTTCTTCGTTACTTTGCGAAGTAGACAATAGTGACCAGACTCCTTGTGTGGTTTTGTTTCTCTTTCATGTCTTTTCGGATTTAATTAAGATTTTCATGTAATTTTGAAATTTTTTAATGTATTTTCAAGAGTTATTTCTTTATTTGGCGGATTAATTAAGACACTTCTCTACTCTTTTAGTAGCAGTTTTTTTTCTATAAATAAAAGTAGTGGCGAGAGTCCTATAAAAAATAAAGTTTTTTTTTAAGATCACACATATCCCTCAATAAGAAGAAGTAATTTTGTTCGAGTTGGGTAAAACCTCTATAGGTTGAGTAAAGTTTAATTTGCATTCCTAAATTAGCATATATGCATCTGGTAACTATTCAATTTATTTATGTGCCATCAAAGATGTGTCTTACAAAATAATGATGAAAATGAAAAAAATAAAAATTTATTATAAAGTATAACATTAATATATTAGAGTTTAATATATATACTATTAGTGTAAGGAAGTTTTACACATATATCTAAAAAATATGTTGCTATAAAAAATGATCGTTTATTTGAATTTAATAGCATATGATTTGTCATATTCATTATTAATCAAGCGGCGACACAACCATTGGATGTCTATGTTCTAAAATTTCTCTACAAATTACATTGATAGTGTATATAAATTAAATCCAATATATTACTAATCAGCTTTAAAAGGTATTTTTTTTAATTTTTTATTTCTTAACTAGTATTAATTACTACATTCATTAGCATTTGTTTTTATCTATTAGTGGTATTAATTAATTTATCTTTCGAAAGAACTAATGCATTAGTTGTCATTTATTAACTAATATAATGTAATTTTAGTTATTGATTTATTAGCAAAATGTGATATAAAAAATTAGTTTTAGTAATTAATTAAAAATATTTTCCATGATTAATTTAAAATACATGTATTTTTAAGTGATTAATTTTATATATTTCAAATTAATTAATATTTAAGTTAATGTCACGTATAATTTTAAAGAAGACAAAAAGACATTAACTATATATTAAGATAATGAACAATCAACCCTTTGTTAAAAAAATCACTGAAAATAAAAAACTTGTATTGTAAGTTAAAAAGAAAAAGTGTATTCTAAGCGAAACTCTATTAAGTAAAACATCTAACAAATAATTTGTGCCAGCTGAAAATATTATTGTTTACAGATATACAATAACTATTCCTTCGAGAAGAACTTATCTATAAAAATTAATTACCACTAATGATCAAACTCGTCGAGAAAGCAGATTCAATGGTGATTGCAGAAAAATAGTAACAACGGCAAAGGTATAAAAGAAATTGATCACAGCTTAAATATGTTTTTTGGTCCCTCTAAAATACACGTGTTTTTATTTTCGTACTCCCTAATTTTTTTTTGTCATTTAGTCCCCTAATTTTTTTTTCAAATTAATCCTCCCGTAAGAATAGTTAATAAAGTGTTGATATGGCAATTAACTGGGAGACTACAAAAGAAATAGAGGGAATTTAGAGAGACTAAAATGAAAAACACGTGTACTTTAGAGAGACTTAAGTGAAAACACGTATATTTAGAGGGACCCGCTACTCTAACAGCGATGACTAATTTGAAAAGGAAAAATTTTAGGAGGACTAAATGACAAAAAAATTTAGGGGGACGAAAATGAAAACACGTATATTTTAGAAGGACCAAAAATATATTTAAGCCCAAATTAAAATGAGATGAAGAAAACATGGCTAGCTCTGATTACTACCCCCTGACACCTGTTAAAATAAGTACGTATTTACTTTTCTAGTATTTATTTGTTTTAAATTATTTGATATTATAAAAAATAAGAAGATATTATTTTTTATGTTTATTGATTGATTGGTTAGAAAACTTTAATAATATAAGAGAATAATATATATGGTTAAATAATCTTATAGTTTTAAATGTTAAAAATATTTAACGACTTATTTTTCCAATAGTTTTATAGTACTTTGAAGTAATAATAACTGTTTTAAGATGGATGGTGTACTTTATTCTAACATTTTAAAATGATTGCAGTGTAAACTTTAAACTTCAATTTTTGCACAGAATTAAAAGAAATTCATTATTATTTTCAGTTGTGAAAAAAAAAATTGTAAGTCTTTCTATTAATGTTTTTTATTTTATTTAGTTGATATCGAAGGACAAGAATAAACTTAAAAAAAATTAGTTTATTTTTTTAAAATAACAAATAATTCAAAATAAATTAATTTTCTAAAATAATAATTAGTTTATTTATTAGCAAAATGCATATGTAGGTATTACGGTTTTTATTCAAATGCCCAATAATTACTTTAATACTACTACGGTCATTTTTTTTAAATTAAAGTCAATATACCAGTGGAACCCACACTTCCTTCCGTGTACCTGTGTCGGCTGCTTTTATACTTATAGTACTCTAACATTGAAAGAAAATTCTAAACAGAAAAGCAATTAAGCAATTGTCACCACTGAGCACATAAATTAACATATGGGATATTTCAACTTAATTAATGGTCTTATATATAAATTTGAATCTGACCATGTAATTGTATTAAATATTTGGAAGGTGGGTTTTGTTGTCCATAGAAGTTGAATATGATTATTTTCTCTCCTATGAAAGATACTTAAAAAACATTAAACATTGCTAGTAACTAATTAAAAGCAAAACAAATCCTAAATAAAAGATAAGAAATTGTATTTCTACATGTTAAATGTAAAATAAGCCATTCAATCATGAGATAAAAAGAGAAATATTAAAAATAAATGTGTTGTAGGAATCATTATATATAAATATACACTTGTCATAAAAGATCTTAAATTTTTATATGAATATACACAAATGCATGTATATGGCACAACCCTCAGTTTTAGTAAGGATAATATTTACACATTAAAATATATTATCTAATATCTTTTTATAGTAACTAATTTTTAATTTGATCTAGATATGAAAATTTCTTTTATGTAATGGATTATATACATACATATTATTAAAGTAATAAATTAAAATAACTAAATAAAAGACACACACACAAGTATACAGTTCGGTGGCTGGCTATGACTACTGTTCTCCAGGAGTCAGATTCATGCATACAAAGTTTACACGGATCAATTAAAAATGTTTACAGCTATAATTCAGAACAGGAGTTCACAACAATTTACACGGATCAATCAATTATGTTAGATCATGATTCAAGACTATTATTATTATTAATAATAATAACTAAATAACAGCAACAAAAAGGGTCTAGCTATATATATATTAATTAACCAGAAGAAGATATTAATGATTTACTAAAAGAGGTTAGCAACTAAGCATTTCACACCAAAAATAGTAAGAGTTATCAGTTAGTACATGATTGAATAATGAACAATTGTTTTCATCACTATAGTTTCGGTCAACTTGAGTTTTCGTCTCTATACTTTAAATCCTTGGTTTTTAGTCCTTGTACTTTCTAACCCCTAAACATTAGTTCGTGTCGTTAGTTTGGACCGTTAAACCTGTGACGTGTCAATTACCTAAAATGCCACGTGTACCTAGCATGCCACGTGTCAATTGCCCAACAGGGCAGGACTAATGTTTAGGGGTTTAGAAAGTACGAAGACAAAAAACCAAGGATTTAAAGTACATGGACGAAAACCCAAGTTAACCGAAACTAACTAAAAACATATTTTTCCCTTAACAATAACATCCATGAAATGAATTAAGCAATTAATCCGTATTCTCTATAAAGCGCACATTTAGAGCTGTTATACATTATATAGTATTATTATTACTTTTGTAATGTTTAATTTGTTATTCTATTTTAATTTTAGAAAACAGGGATATCTTAAAAACCAATCCATTGATCCAATGCAAAAGCAGCACCGGATTTGCGTAAATCCCACTTGATTGCTTTACCTTCCTCCTGCCTCTGCAGGCTTCTCTCTCTCTCATAACTTCAATTCTAAGTATGATTTATACCCTCTTCTTCTCTTTAAATCAACACAATTAGTCCCTGAGTTTTACCCTCTCCACACACATATCTATATATAATTCCAAGTCCTAAACGTTTCAATGACACAAACCACACGCCTAATATTTCACTATCTATTTATATAGAGGCTGCAGTGACACTTATTATATATATATATATATATATAGTTCAGAGCCTTCCTCCATAATTAAGAAACACAACTGTCCTTTGTGTCCTTTTTCCCACTGTCCTCATACACATGGGTCGCCATTCCTGTTGTTTAAAGCAAAAACTAAGAAAGGTTTATGGTCCCCTGAAGAAGATGAGAAACTCTTCAATTACATAACCAGGTTTGGTGTTGGATGCTGGAGTTCAGTTCCCAAACAAGCTGGTACTAATATTAATTAATATATATACATATTTACAATAAGATGAAGCAAATTCCTCATCTTATTAATTACAATTAATGAAAGAAAAATTGACTTTCTTTTTATGAATTGCAGGGCTCCCAAAGATGTGGAAAAAGCTGCAGATTGAGATGGATAAATTATTTAAGGCCTGATTTGAAGAGAGGGATGTTCTCACAACAAGAGGAGGATCTTATAATGAGTCTTCATGAAGTTCTTGGAAATAGGTAACATTATTGTAACAACAACATAAATTGGCATATTAATATATGTTGAATTGTTAATTGATGCTTAAAATTACTAAGTGTTTTTGAAATGATTATTCAGGTGGGCTCAAATTGCAGCACAGTTGCCAGGGAGAACAGATAATGAGATAAAGAACTTCTGGAATTCATGTTTGAAGAAGAAGCTAATGAAGCAAGGGATTGACCCAACTACACACAAGCCTCTCCTCAATAGTGAAACTCATGTAAAGGAAGAGAAGAAGGAAATAATAAGCACAGAGACAGAGACACCTTCCATGCTAATACCAATTTCTGAAGCAGGGGTTTAGCTACACTCCACAACAGGGTCAGCATTTTTAATGAGTGACTCAAATTACTATGATAATGGGGTAACTACTACTATAACAGAAGCTTCAAGAGAAGTTTTTAACCCCTTGTCCTACTTTGAATTCCAAATGGGTGTTCCTCAAATAGGTTATAATTATAATTCAAGCCTTATTAGACAATTTGATCAGAATCAGTTCAGTGGATTCAGTTCAATGCCATGTTCTGATAATGGGAACGTGTCGGTGGCAGAGTTTTCAGATAACAAAATCAGTTGTAATTTGTTGGTGAAAAAAAAGTTGTAGCAATATGAGTGTTTATCCAGCAGGGATGGAAAATGCAGTGTTCTCATGGGGTGAAGAGAACAAGATGGATCCTTTGTTAGAGTTTGAAATCAATGGTGCAAAATCTCAAGAGTTGAAGGCAAGTTCATGGCAAGAAGGGCATTTGCTGACACAAAATTCAATGGATTTCAGTAGCTATCCTTTAACGTCACTATCAGAAGATCTAACTGGAGCAAATTTTGATGTATTCCAGCAGATATGAACTGTAAATTCTTTATTATTATTATTGTTATTTTGAACTTTTTGCTTTTGTTGAAAGTTGAAAGGAGGTAGAAAACGTAGGAAGATGTTGATAGCACAGGAAATTTGTAGCAAAAGATTTGAGAATTGAGATGATTCCCTTTCCCCATATATTTGTTTTTCTTCCATTGATGTATTATCAGTTTTCATCAGCAAAAGTTTGAATGATGATTATTGCAGATTAATGAGTGAAGGATATTTTTTTGTGGTCCTAATTTTTCCATATGTCCAACTAATTAATTATGGTCCTTATCGAGCCAATGTTTTGTTGTCTCCCACATTGGTCAAAGACTTCAATAATAAAAAATTATAGAGTCAAGTTAAATTTTACATTTTTAATTTTTTTTTTACATTTCATCTTCTTACCTTCTCCTTTTATAACTCATTTTCCTTTATTTTTCTTTCTCTTATTTTTTATCACATCATTTATTATATATTTATTTATTTTTTTCTCTTTTTTATTTTTTTCCATTACTATCTTTCACCCTCTTACATCTATTACATTCCATTTTTTTTTGTCAGAGAATAATTACACTTTTTAAAGAAGGAAAATAATCAACTTTCAAGTCTAAAATAAAGTGTAAGCTGGAGGAACATGAGAGATAAAAGCAAAAAAAAATAGTGAAAGATATGATAAATAATGAGTAATGTGTTGTAAAAAGAAGAGTACGTGATAAAAAAAACGTGATAAAAAAACGAGGTGAAGAAAGAGTTATAACAAAAAAAATAGATGTAATATAATGACTTTTCAAATAAAAACTTTCAAATTTTAACTTTAAATTCATCTTAATTTATTTTTAATAAATTTCAGTTAATTTAGTGATAAATTCTAATCTGTTATCTTTATCAAATTTAAATTAACTATTAATTCATATTTTTAAAATTTTTTAATTTATTAAATAAAAAATCATAAAATTTGAGATTATATTTTATTTTGAATTATTTTTTTAAATTTAAACATTTAAAAATTAGATATTATGATTTTTAAAATAAAAAAATATGCAATAAGAATTCAAACTCAATAAACATATAAGTCATCACTCTTGATGGGACAATCTCATCACCCCTTCCACAGCTACACCTATGGGTGTAATCGGGTTGGGGTGACATCAAGTCCGAACCGATAGAATAATAGTGGGTTGGGTTGGTTCGAGTTTTGTATTTTTGGGTGAGCAATCCGACCCGAACTAACCTGAATATGTTCGGGTTGGTTTTGAATTGGGTCATGAATATTTTTTTTTAAAAATGTGAAAGATAAAATGAAATTAAAATATAAAATGAAGAAAAAGAAAAGAAATAAAGAAAAATAAAATAAGAGGAACAGATGAAATAGGACTTGGGGAACCACATCGGGTTCAAAAGAAAGTGTCCGAACCGAACTGAATATCTGAACCGAACCATTAAATATCTTCGGGTTGGGTTGGATTCATCGGGTTCGCGGGGTTGGGTCGGACCTGCTTACACACCCCTAGCTACACCTACTAAAATACCCGCACATGGATTTCGGATCAAAAACCAAAATTCAATAAAGATGAAAAGTTGTAATTTTTCGTAATTAGTGAGTTAATTCAAATTAATTAACGGGGAATTTTATTATAATAATTATTGAAGTTCAATGACTAACAAAGATAAAATTAAATTTGAAACTATTTATTCACAAAAGATTACTATGTTAAGTTTTCCAATCAAATATGATAAGGGTCCCATATTGTAATATAGCTGCAGGCACTAGAAACTCGTATTGGAAATACTCTCGTTTGGCACCGGAGGGAAAAGTAATGTGGAAAATCTTGTGATCTTAAAAATAAAAAATGATAATTAATGAAGTCCCATACATTGGAAAAGATAGAAGATGTCCTTTTTATTTTTAATTTTTAATTTTTTGCATTTTCCATGATCCTTCCTTCTGCTTCTGGTATATTATCCTACACGTATATATCTACCCATCCTTCCGCGTAGAGGCACAAATATAAAATATGAATGGTGGGTTTGGTAGAGATATTGTGATATTTTGAAACGCTGGCAGAGTTTAGAATAACAAGGTCATATATATTCATATTCATGATCATATATCCTGACCTATCATATAGTACTACTGTTTATTAATTTGCTGTCATATATATGATATGATATGATTCATTCACCTGCGGGCTCCAGGCATCACCATGCATTTCTGAATCCCTCCAAAAGGTTAATATTGGCTGCCCAAGAAGAGACTCTCCATCCATTATTGGAGAGAGACATATATATTAAGGTCTACACACACTCTACACTGTAGGGTCTTCCCCTATCATCATATCATATACGGTTCTAAACACACAAGTCCAAATATGTGCCTGTTTCAAAATATTTATCTTTAATTTTCTGTCCCCAACACATAACATATCGCTCGTCACCGCCATAACTTCATGCTTATGCATGGACATATATTACATATATATTGCATGGAGATTAATATTATTTATTATATACACCGTCTATATATATATACCTCTCTTCTGTTTTTGACAGCTTTGAGAAATTATGTGTTTCTCATTATTTTATAAATCTATTAAAGTAATCTCACTCAATTATAAAATCAAACATACCATCCATATATATATATATATATATATAATCGAATCCGAGTTTACTGCAATCACTATTTTATTGCGTTCACGCGGCTAATAAATTTAGATCGTCCGATTTTGAACAGACGGTTCAAATGTCGAGATGTTTTTTTAAATCTGTTTGATCATTTTTGCATTAGAACTGTTCTGGATTTACTGATTGCCTGAATGCACTAATATGGTAACAACAGTAAATCCAGGTCCTAGATCAGAGGACCTGAATATGCAGTTGTCATCATTCTGGTACATCTATGCAGTCAATAAATCTGGACCGTCTGATAAAGATAAGATGACTGCATCCCAAAATTGTTCGATATCTAAATCGGACGGTCCTGATTTGCTAACCGTGTAAATAAACTAAAATGGTAACGGCTCGAGAAAATTCGGTTTTATAATGTGAGGTAACAATACATTTTATTGCAGATTAATTTGCTCTATTTGTTCATTTAATTTATACTCGTTCGTTCCCTAGCTAATTTTAATTAATTATGCAATTGCACCTGTTACTAACTACATGCATAAGCCTGTAGAGAGTCATTAATTAAACCAAGACCAATTGGCTGTACTGAAAATTAAACGGTCCCATAGATTTGAAAAACTATGAAAATACAAATGAATAGTTGAGACATCACACATAAACGATGTTAAGTCTTTTCTACAGACTGCATATTCAGAACATATATATATACAAAATGATCAGTGAAGTACTTTGTCTCAGTACTACTCAAACGGTCCTATATATTTGCTATAACCAAATTAAGGTACAGCGAAATTCTTTAGTCAACATAATATATACTGATTCAATTAGAAAAGCTAAGCATTGCTTCCATGATAATCTTCTTGACACACTGATACAATACCTTAAAAATCATGCTTACAATTGATTGCTTTTAAATAGGAGCGGGAATGTAAACACAAATATATCTAATAGTGATAGCCGTCATTACAAAAACTAAATTATGCATTTACACTTCGGGTCAAGATTGTAGCACACCATGACTACGTACTTGTGTCTAATTAATGGGATATATATATTTTGAGTAGTGTTATTTGTACAATGAGAGATAAATAAGAGAGAGAGCGAAAGAGAAAAAAATACGATGTGATCAGTGATATGATAAAGAGATATAGAGAGTAAAAATATGGTGTGTGAGTTGTATATTTTTATTATATAAATTTATTTTCTCATATATATATTTTGAATCAATTATTAGGATCTAAATATTACAATTGTAGAAAAGTTAGTGAGCCATTGTTAATGGGACCTACCAACCAAAAAGTTGTAGGACTTTCACTCTTACCCACATTATCTTAATTGAATGGATTCTAAAGTATCATAATTTCAGGGGTTTTAACACTTGAGATAAAATATATATGATGATTTTAATTAAATAAATAATAATATCATTTTTTATAAGTACTTAAATAATTAGGTTAAATACAAATTTATAGTTAGTCATACATAAATAAAGATCCCCTAACACCAATCTGTTTTTTATGTGTGAAAAATACCAAAAATGGGAGGAAAGATATACAGAAAAATATCCAATTTCTGGTAGTTTGATTTGTTGAAGAAATACTAAAGAGAAAAAAAGCAAGGTGGAACCCATAATTTTTTATTTCTTCTCTCATAAGTCGGGAGATAGTAAGAAAATTTGAGCGTACATTTTTTACTTCTTTTCTTTTAGTTGTATTTTGTCTTTCTCTTTTTTTAAAAGAAAATATTTTTTTATATTTCACACCTATTTCTTTTATATATTAAACAGTTTATAAATCATTATCATTTCATATTTATTTTTTTATATTTCCCTATTTCCTATTTCTTTTCTCCTTCCAATAACAGTGAGTATTAGAGGTACCAAAAATAATCAATCCTTATTTTTTTCATTATTTTTTTTAGTTTCTCATCTTATCATTTATCATATTTTTTATTCATCTTTTTATTTATCTCTCTTTATATATCATACATATATATTATACCCAAAAATGGGATGTCAAGAAATCATTATTCAAAAACAAAACATCACAAGTGACAGCTCACGTAGGGAAAATTTTCAACGATATTATGATGAGAAATAAGTCAACAGTACAAAACTTCATCGTACTTGAAATGTTATAGCGTAGGTGTTACTGGTGGTGATGAATGACTCGTCGGCGATAATTGATCTAAGTGTGCTTAAGTCACAGCTATATAGCATGTATTGTCCACGCGCTAAGCAAATTACTACTCAAGTTTCTGCCGTGGATTAATTACCACTAAGTAAAATTTCTATTATTATTTACCGATACAATAATATACTATAGCAAAATATTAATGAGGTGTAAAATATATGTGAAGAAAGATAGAAAGTATAAAATGTGATTAATTATTAATATGATGAAAAAATTGAAGAGGGAAATAGAAAGAAAAAAAAAGAGATATGGAATATTAATGATGTGTATAAGTAGTGTGAAAAATTTTCTTTTTAAAATAAATTTAGGTGACTTAATTTGAATTAGTTGGACTCAAATTGATTTTTAGTATTGATAATTTCAGATAAAAATATAAAAGTAAAAATTAATAGAAATTATTGTTATAATTATCATCAACGGATATATAGTTATACTACAACGTTATCGTCAAATCAACAGATATATTCGACAACGTTAAAATTCACTGTTTTTAGATGCGTGTAATAACATTTTAAATTAAGAATTAATAAGAATCGCTATTAATTACTAAAGAGACTAAAACATTGCGGCTCGGTTAGTAATGTAAGATAAGATTGCGAGAAGAGCTCATGAGTTCTATTCTAATCTCCACCAAGCACTTTTAGGGTGTGTCTGTGAGTTTAGAGAGGAGGGAAAAGAAAGGATTGGAGGGAGAAAGAGGGGGAGAAAAGGAGAAAAATACTTTGTAAAATACTCCAACTCACAAACAAAAAGGGGGAGGGGCTTCCAATAAATCCTTCTCTTCCCTCCTTTCTCACCAAAATCTAACTCACAAACATACCCTTAGAGAATTTAGAACTTTAATTATTGTGATTAATTCTCGAATATGAATGTGATTAACAAAAAAAATTATTGATTACTAAACAGGCACATTACTGCCTACTATTTACACTATAAAGGTAATAATAAATGAATTATTCTAACCATATAATTAATCCATTTTTCATATAATAAAATATCACAACTAATGATAGTCCACCTAATTATTTTAAAACAGTACCCAAATGTTTGAAAAAATTAAGGTAAAGTATGTAGTCTTTGCGGCTGCTGATGTGTATCTAATCAACCAATGTATAACTAGTCAGCCAAAAATTGATTTAAAACTTGGAATTACGCCATATGTGAGATATTGACAAGAAAGAAAAAAAAATCATGCTTAAGCCACAGCTATAGCATATTAGCATGTTCACACTTCACACCTTCAACGCAAATTACCAAAAGGTTCTGCCGCCAAGGCATGCGAAGTAAAATCAAAAGAGATTCTGATTGCAGAGGCAGTCTGTTGTCAAAATCATTAATTGGAATTCGAGCATATAATTAAATTAAAGGCAATAATAACATAACATTTCGTTAGTGTTAAAAAGCAGGTTCTAAATATTTCATGATTAGATAAACCCCTACGAAACCTTAATCACGGAGTGTGTGAAGTGAAACATTTTTTCTCTTTTAGTTTTATTTTGGTGAAATCAACACGTTAGCCTATACAGGACAAATATTGTGCATGCCGACGCAGCTACTAGCTAGCTGAGGTGTTTGAGCACCATTTTAGATATTCATAATAAAAAGTAAAAAGTACTAATTAACAAAGAAAAAACTAGGTAAAAAGGGAAGATAAATATCAATGATAGTCTACCAAAAGAAGAAAAAAGAAAAAATCCAACATATATAGATGAAGTGAAATACTTGAATGTACAACCCTTTGGGTCAACTAAAGGTGCGGCCGACAAGTGATTTTGGAATGCTTTTGCTGAATAATATAGCCTTTAAACTCACTATGTTCTAACCAAAATATGACAATAAAGGGACATCACAAGATACTGTCTCATACTTGAAAGGAAATCAATTGAAAATTTTGCTTATGGTGTTAAATCCCCTTTTCCATGTCCCCTATATATAGCTGGTCAACTCAACTCTCTTTTCAGAGTAAAAAGTAATTCTTCTCAATTGGATCTTTAATACCTCAAAGTTGAACTTTGTCAATGCCTAGTGAAAGGTAAGAGAGATTTGAAATTCATTCTCTGCAAGGCACGTTATTGGCACCTAAACATAGCATAACCTATACCAATTTAAAAAAAAAAGTACCAAACCAAGGAAAAGGTATTTTTTTTTAAACCACAAAATGTATCTTCATGAGTGAGAGAGAATTTTGTTTAAGCAGGAACATCCATATCATGATGGGACTAATTTTTTTAATGAGAATTTTTTCCATCCACAAAACTCAAACTCAAGACCTTACTTAAAGTGAATCAAACATGTACCACTTAAACTAACCTTTGTTGATAGGAAAAGATATTTTTTGATACGTAAAAAAATCTTAATCAGGAATTAATATTTTTTTTATATAAGTTTCTAAGCACCTGAATAGTAAAAGGTAACTGGGATATATATATTCATATATATGTTACTTTAAAGTTCGAATTAGTTGAGTATATTAACACATGTAAGAAGTATGTATAATCTTGTTTTACACTTCTTGCGAGTTCTCTGTTTATACATTCAATTCATTGTAGAAATGATAGCTAACTTGATTTGTTTTGCAATTGGCACCAAATCAAAGAACTTGAAATGAGAAGAATAAGTTAGGTAGAGACACCAATGATGCGTGGTGATTGGGGTTGAATAGAATGCTTAAGTGATGCGTTGAACTTAACCTCAGAGAATTTGCTTCTAGAGTAAATATATGGACCCTGCCCCTTTTGGGATGATGAGGATGAATGTCAAAAACAGATTCTCACTGTCATTGGGAATAATGAAAGACCCTAAAGAAATATAATTACAAGCACGAGTCAGAAGGAATTAATCGATGATAGATAGATTTTGTTTGTTGTGCAATACCACATGTATCCTCCACGGGAGGCAATCTGTTCGAGCCTCGTAGGACCTCTATGGGCGGCAAAGCTCTCTCTCCAAGTATTTAACACAGCTGCATACCGAGAGCTCGAACTCGAGACCACTGATTAAGCTGGAACAACCCCTTACCAGCTGATCCACGTGCTCAATGGTATAAATAGATTGTAATAAGGTGTGGTTTTTTTAAAAAAAACATATTTCCTAACATTACGAAATATCTTCTAACGATTGTGTTTGACATTTAGCGACTCGTTAATGTGGTATAGAATTGCACACAAGAGTCCTTTTACCAAATGAAAACGGCTTTTTGGCTTAAAAGTGATTATGACATTAAACACCACAAGGGGAACAAACTACTTTATTTTTTTTTTTCTTTCTTTCTATTACTCTCATTGTTATTATTATTATTATTATCATGGGGGCTAAGACGAGAAGGTGAACAAGCTTGAAAGTACATAAAGCATTCCTTAATTTGAACGTCTTAATAATAGATTCTTGATCATCAAAGATAAGCTACCTGTCGACATCTATGGAAATGTGTCTTTCACTGATTGCGCTTTCCTCATTTAAATCGCGAAAGTTCCTGTAAGGTATTCTATGCATTGATGAGCAAAGAGGGAGGGGTGGCTTTTCTAATTTTATTTTACCCAACTTCCTATATATTGAGATTTACATGGTTTAACTAACGGTGTGTAGAGTGGAAATTGTGTTGAATTTTTTTCTTCTTACTACTCAATTATCCGAATCCCCAATGCCTTATGCTGGTAATAGTACCTGCAAGCCCAAAATCTTGGGAGATTGACAAAAACAACTTGTACGTACGTTTTAGCATCTTTAATTCTCCTCACATATATAGTACATACCCTCATCCTTACACAATTTCAAGATTACGTATATAGGGTTTTTTCTTCTTTTTAGTATACGTAGTATTTGATATCACAAAGCTAGAAAAACGCAGTCTAATGTTCGTTTAGTTTACAGTTGAGTATAATTGATTCTGGAAATCAATGGTTGAGATAAGTTATGCACGTTTTATGAAGTACGTTGGACGAAAGTAATTTAAAATCAATTCTCCAAAACCATGGTCTTGAGTTTTTGAACACCAAATCAAATAAGCTATTACTAGTAGGAATTTGAGTAGTTTAACATGAGACTTTAAATTTAAATTTCATTGTATTTCATGTGAAAAAAAAAATTGTTGTGATCATAATGCTAAGTTAAGATAACCCATAAGAAAAATGATAATTGTACATTTTATACAATATATTATATAACATAGATTACCATAGAAATTTAAACAAAAACGACAAAAGTGTGGAGTGTAATGGTTAATACTTAATATAATGAAGAATAAACAAATTGTGTTATATAAAATATTTTAATAAATGTGTTGTATATATATTTATATAAATATTGGATCTCAGTTTATAAGAAATAGAGTACAACAATTTCCTTGCTAATTAGTAATTACGAATGACTAAACCCTCATTTTAATTTTTGAAAGATTTGGAGTCGGTCATATTAGTCCCTGAAAAAAGGAAATTGCATTTTTCGTCCCTAAAACATGAAAGGTTATTCAATTTAGTCCTTAAAAGATTTTTTTAAAATGTCAATTTATTCCCTGAGAATAACTAAATTGAACGATTTTTTCATCTTTCAAGGACGAAAATGTAATTTCCATCGTTCAGGGACTAATATGACCGACCTCAAATCTTTAGGGACCAAATTGAGAGTTTACTAAATTAGGACGCATGGCTTCCTTCCCACTAGAAGAGCTAGGAGGTCACCTCCTATTTATGTAGTAGACTAGGGTTTTTAAATCGCAAGTTTTTTTTAAAGCTAGATCCCTTAAAAATATGTCTGTTTATTACTAATATTATACTAATTGAAATTCATGTGAATCTTATTAATAATGCATTTGGAGTCAGTCATATTAGTCCCTGAAAAATTTGTGAAAAATTTTGGTCAATTGATTGTATTGATGACCTTACAAATGAATGGTTCTCAAAATGTTGTGTAAGGAAGATTGGAAATGGGTGCGACACACTGTTTTGGAAGGATGTATGGTTAGGGGATTTTCCTCTATGTGAAAAATTTCCTAGGCTATTTTGTATTGCAAATAATAAAGATATATCCCTAGCTGATATGTTACATAGGGATGAGAATGGTGTTTCCTGGTTATGGAGTTGGAGACGTAACCTTTTCCAATGGGAAGATGATCGGTTACAACAACTTTGCTTGGAGTTGCAGCCAGTACATTTAGTGGAGGACAAGTCAGACTGGTGGACATGGACTGCTGACCCAGGAGGCTCTTATTCGGTCAAAACTGCTTATAAAGTGATTGTCAATGATGGTATCTTTTCAGATATTACAATCCATAATTTCATCTGGTCTACATTGGTACCCAATAAAATCTCTTGTTTTGCCTGGAGAGCTTGTTTGAACAAGATCCCTACGAAGCTTAACTTATTTAGGAGAAATGTGATCCAAATGTCTGAAGCTGATTGCGTGTGGTGCGGCCAGGCACTTGAGTCATTGTCTCATTTGTTTTTTGAGTGTCCTTTTGCCTACTCTGTTTGGATGGAGTGTATTAAATGGGGTGGATATTGTTCAGTTTTACATAATAACTGTGTGGAAAACTTTCATCAATTTGTTGAGCTACCAGTATGTTCTGCTTCAAATAGACTACGATGGTCTGTAGTTTGGTTGGTGACCTTATGGTCGATGTGGCTAGCACGTAATGATGTGGTTTTTTCTAACAGCGGAGTGGAAGTTTCAGCTTTGGTGGATTTAATCAAAATCAGTTCTTGGAACTGTCTGAGAGCAAAAGACTCTTCTTTTTCATACCCTTTTTTGATGTGGAGTGACAATATCAGTTCTTGCCTAAATTTTAGTTCAATCTGATTGCAAAATACCAGGCTGCTGGGCTGGGATGGAGTGATATATACTGTGTAGGGTTGTCTTGTAATTTGGTCAGGAGGTTTATCTCTTTTGGTTTTGGTACTTGTGTATTTTAACTTATGTTTATGGGTTGGAGTACCCCTTGTACTCCTCTTTTAATTTAATTTTAATCATTGCCTATCAAAAAAAAATATTAGTCCCTGAAAAAAGGAAATTGCATTTTTCGTCCCTAAAACATGAAAGGTTATTCAATTTAGTCCTTCAAAGATGAAAAATCATTCATTTTAGTCCTTAAAAGATTTTTTAAAATGTCAATTTAGTCCCTAAGAATAACTAAATTGAACGACTTTTTCATCTTTCAAGGACGAAAATGTAATTTCCATCGTTCAGGGACTAATATGACCGACCTCAAATCTTTAAGGACCAAATTGAGAGTTTACTAAATTAGGACGCATGGCTTCCTTCCCACTAGAAGAGCTAGGAGGTCACCTCCTATTTATGTAGTAGCCTAGGGTTTTTAAATGGCAAGTTTTTTTTAAAGCTAGATCCCTTAAAAAAAAGGTCTGTTTATTACTAGTATTATACTAATTGAAATTCATGTGAATCTTATTAATAATGCATTTGGAGTATTGTTGAGCACTTAGTTAAATATATGTTTTCGATTACTTATTATTAACAAAGAGTGTGTTAATTAGATAATGTATATGTTCTAGAATTTTTTAAAGAAAAATTAATTTTGATAATATAATCTCTTTAATATAATCCTTCAGTAATATTCTAAAAGTTTGGTGAAAAAAATTATATTAAAGGTTGAAAATTTGTATTGGTTATGCAAGCTTTTGATAGTAAAAAATTACTGAAGGAGATGTATTTCTCTACTCTTCATTGTTTAAATGGAGAGGGGGAAAAGGTATAATAGTTTGGTTCAAATTCAATGAGGATTTTATGGCGTGAGCCGCATCTTGGGGTGGGAAATGGGAATGATAGTCTTTAACCATTTGGTCACGTGCTATTGTATTAACCATTAATTCTTCTTTTTTTGGTCAACGCTATTGTATTTACTCCGCTAAATTATAATGTCAGGGAGTGGTGGGCCAAATATAACAGATTGGATCATTAAAGGCCTGGCTACTTATTGGGCTTCATCAGCATTGCTTCGGTCACTGGGGTGTAATTATTAATGCATGAAATGCTACACAAGGTTGACAAAAATTTGACCCAAAAAAAATTTTGACAAAAAAAAATGCTACACAAAAAATCCCACCCTCAGGAAAGAATTCAGGAAATCCTACAAAACTTGTGGAGTAAAAGTTTGACCCAAAAAAACTTGTGGGGCCAAAAAAAATATCTACACTTTTTTTTTTGCATTTATAAAAGTATAGTACATTGAAATATTGTACCAACAAAGTTCAATATTGTACCAACAAGATAGTTGAGTCTCGTAATATGCTAACAAGGTTTGATAGGTTCGATTCTTAGCTACATGGGCTTTATTAGTTGTAGAATATTCATGGTGCACTCAAAAAACTAATGGAATGGATCACAAATTCATCTATCTTTAAATATTAACTCGATTTTTTACTTAATTTCAAATATTTGTTTTTCTATTTTACCCTCTTTCTTAATATATTATACTATTTTCTATATCAAGTACCTCACATTTTATTTTTTATATTTTTATTTATCTTAAATACTACTCCCTCCGGTCCTAATTATAAGAACCTTTTAACTACTTCACACAGATTAAGGAAGTTTGTTAATTTAGTTCGTTGCAATAAATTTGTCATGAATGTGTATCATATTTCCTGAATTGCCCTTGAATTTATTGAGACCCACTATCTTTTTCTTTCTATTTAATTACTCTATTGTGTGATACTCTCTCCACTAATTAATTACTCACCTACCTCCACTAATGGGGTATTTTGGTCAAGAAAGAAATAATGCATAGGACAATATGAAAAGGTTCTTATAAAAAGGACCAAGACTCACCCAAAAAAAGTTCTTATAAATAGGACCGGAGGGAGTATCACTTAAAGTTAGTCAATTGACATAAATTTTTTATTATCTGTATTAAAATTTTTATAATTATACATTTAGAATTTATAACTCTAAATTTTAACACAACATATCAAATTAAGATGAATAATTTTGTATTTTGATTCATGTAATTATTTTATAATTTTTTCATGATTTGGGAAGTTACATCAACACACGTATATCCTTTTATAATTTAATTGTTTTATTTTAAAAAAAATTACTTTTAATGTTATATTTAAATTTAAAAAATATCATGTAATTTACACAAAGTACTTATTAGTTTAAATTAATTAGTAAATGCTGGTTCAGTTTTTGTAGATGTTTGGATTTTACAACATTGAAATTAAAGAACAAATTAAATATAAACATGACACTATAAATTGAATTAGTGAAAGAAATCATCCAAGTAACAAATTTTCCTCGTTAATATCTGTAGAGCTAGCATTGGTTACATGAATAAACAAATTAGCATTGGTTACATGTAGTTTTGTTTAAACATGCTATTAGTTACATGAATAAACATATTAGAATAAAAATCAATTTACTTAATTAGTACAAGAACAAAATTTTGGGCTCTGCCACGTTGATTATTAAAAAAAACAGAGAGAAAAAGGATTGTGCACTAATAGTGTAAAAAGTTTTACACTGAAAGCTAATCACAACCCTTAATTTATGGTAAGTTTGTTGACTTTACTAATTAATATTTTAAAGGTCATATAAACAAAGAATCATGATTAAACACTTTTTGTTTTAAAATGTTTTTGCCATCCGTTTGCAACTAGAGGTACAAATTCCCCGCGCACTTCCCCACATGGTAATTGTTGAGTGGATTGACTTGGAAATTTAAATATAGAGATATTAACCGGGCATAGTGGGGACAGATAATAAATTATTCATATTATACCCGTTAAAATTAGTGAATATTCATGTGAATAATAGGCATTTACATATACCCATTTATAGTTAAGAATTTGAAGGAAAAAGAAGAAGAAAATATCATATAATATACCACAATATCATATTATATTAATATCAATGTATTATAAAATATAAATTATCATTACATAATACTACCTCTGGTCTCAAATATAAGCAAAAAAAAACTAACTCACGTTAATTAAGAAATGTTAGTTAACTTCATTAAATTTTCTTGATGTCATCTAAAAATGAATAGTATTCTCTACATTTCCCTTCATGGGAGACTCCAATTTTATTGAAACTTGTTCCAAGTGAACACTATCTCTACATGGTTCATTAAATAGGGTCATTGGATAGAACAATTTGAATTTAAGTAAAGGATATTTTAGTCCGAGGTCATTAAATAAGGTAAAGTTAGTTGAAATTTGCTTATATTTTAAACCAACACAAGTGGATTTGAGACCAGAGGTTATATCTGAGACCAGAGGGAGTATCATTATAAATTATATAAATTTTAACTCATTGTAAAATAATAAAAAATCTAAATTTAATAAAAAATATATTTTAATGAGTATTTAGGTACCTGCTCGACGGGTAATATAATATTTGTCATTACTCATTTTATAAATATGGGATATCCATTATCGGTATATGTGCGAGTATATTTTTACCATCCCTGTTTGAGTCAATTTTGAGGCAAGCTAGCTAGCACAAGAACTCCCCTTAGTAGTTTTGAAGTTTCAACTTTCTTGTTTCGGCTGATGCTTTAGGAGTCTCTGTAGGCTAGTTGATTTTTTCCCCCTCTTCCAAAAGTCACACCAATAACACCATATCTCATTTCACCAGTCACCAACCAACTTGATGTTACACTGTCTTCACAAAAAGGACTTAAGACCCTCATTTTTTTAAAGCACTTGGTTGGAGTACTGAGTATCATTAACATTAGTTCTAAAGTACGTTCTCCTCCCAAACCCGTATTGTTGCACAAGTAGTGAAGAGCATGAACCAAAACTACTTGATTCCAGCATATCCCCCTAAAACCCCAAGTTCAGGGCTGTCAGTCCATTCCAATGAATTTGACAACACCAACAATGTATAAATCATAACCTCCTCTGGTGCATATGATTCAAAAATGCTGGTAACAGCTTTCCAAGTCTGCTTGTGATTGGGTTAGGCCCTTTGAATTGGTCTGCCAGAAAAGCAGTGGCAAGCCCTTTGAGCTCAACAAGTTTAAGACCAAACACATGCAAAGCGGAAACATTAATGGCAGTTGAGGCTTCAAGGATGCTCATCATTTCAGTGGCTTGACGAGCATTGTAGACACAACAAAACTGATCTCTGCATCAGCCTTAAACAAAAAAACACGATTTTTAATCCTTTGCATCCAACCACACTATCTATCTTCATAATCCAATCACTTGTGTTGCGCTGTTCTATTTATTATACCACCGAATCCTAAAATACAAACAACTCATTTTCATGTCTAATGGAAAGAAGTGAAATTTTGAAAGGAAAATGTAATTGACCCAAAAACTTTATAATGCAAGGGTAACAAAAACAGGCAAACACAATAACCGCACCAGATATCTTGATTCCACACCACAGTAATGAACCATTTATTTAAAATCAAGTAGTACTTCAGTGTCAAATTTAAAACCACGATTCAAATTTGCTACAAGGACAAATGTAATAGTATTACAATGACAAATGTAATAGTGTTAGGTCCAGGGCTCAACTTTCCGACATAAACTACTAGATTCAAAAATATAATCTGCTCAACTTGATGTTTCAGAGGATGCCAAAATAGTACTTGTGTTTCTCCCTGTCAGCAGTGAGGAGCCATAACTTTTGGAGGGACAAGCTCCTAAAGCTTTGCCGTTAACCCACTCTGAATTGGCTTAGAAGCACCATTATCCTTAATGTCATTATCTTTAGAATCCACTTCACAAGCATTAGGAGGGACATCTACAGCAGGGGAACAATTGAAGAATCCATGAGGCTGCACACAAGAAGGGAGCTTCGTGGGTCAGACAAATGGAAAAACCTCCAGATGCACTTAAATACTTAAAATGAACAAAATAACAAGACTCAATCACCCATGAAACAAAAAGTTTATAGACAACAAAGGCTGAAAAAAAAAAATCATTTCATCAACTTAAGATCAAAAGTCATTTGATGGAAAGGATGTGCTCTCGAGAACAACAATGCTAAATCAACAATTCTGTTCAAAGCTCTTGGCATTCACGTATTTTACAATGACTTTGAAAAGTTAAAATGCATGAGGAATAGAGGACAATAGCTTAAGATGATAGGCAGACAAAAAGACTAATCAAGAGGGTTCTCTGAAAAAGTCCACAAAAGCAATCAACCAAGTAATTACCGTGAGCATAAAACCAATGCGCTCCACCGGCATAACAGGCCAGTCTTCTAGACGAGGAACGTGTGTGATTCCAAACACATACCTGAAGACAACATGGTTAGTCTGGAGAAGATAAAATATGGAAACATTTTGCAGGTGGAATATTCAAGTGAATTGGAACGAGAAAATAGAGATTTGAGAAACTTTGAGGAAACGTTTTCTATTTTCATTTTAGTATAAATATATAAACACTGAAATTTAATATATTGTTTTTATTGATACAAGTAGAGATTACTAATTAAACATTATTAATTTTGTAAACGTGAAATGCAAATCCTGAAAAAGAGAGAGTACCAAAGGACTATATTAGTTTCTTCCAAAGATCGGTTCTGCTTAACCCATGTAGCTAAACCTTCACCAACACGTGGATTTTGATTAGGAAATTCTCCTCCAGGAAACACCTCACCACGTGAATATGGTGTTACCCAAAGATTATGCTTCAAGAAGGCAGCTCTTCTTAAAAACTTTGCCTCAGAACCTGCCAATGGCAAGCAGTTTGAGCCAGGTACCAGCTTGTAGCCTGTCAATTGTCCAGTTCTATTGCAAGTTCTTGTGTTTCTTACCTGAAGGAATATTAAAATATAAACAGATCTCAGAATTAATTCAAACGTCAAAAACCGTTAGAACCATGGTTTAACACAACATATAAAGCTTTAGTCTTCCATGTTAAAAGCAAAGTCCAAAACAAGATACTGAACCATGGTAAGTATTTTCCAGGAGATAAAAGTGCAAAAGTATCAGCAGTAAGTATGAAAGATATCTATTTGGAATTGCTAAAGTTATGTGCTTACTTCCATAAGAAAGAAAGCATAGAATTTTTCAAAGATTATGGAACATCCATCAGATATGATTATTTAGTCTAGGTATAACAACAATTTCTCACCACCGCAAATAAGAATTCAACAGTTGGCAAAGTATAAAATTATAAACATCAATAGTCAAAAGTTGACTGTAAAACCCAAGGAAAACTTACAATCCAATGTCGAGCAGTCAAAGGATTGCAATCTCGCATGGCTTCCAATTCAGATCTGAGCAGAGTCTCTTCAGCATAGAATGCATTGTTGTGAACATTATTCTCACCAGGTTCCTCAACTTTCATATTGAGCTCCACAACCTACCAAACATATTGGTAGAGTAAGAATGTGCAGATAGAAAAGAATTACAATGCATTAACCAAGCTACATAGTTTATTGGACAAATTGGATGCTGTTCACAAGTAAAATTATACACAAAGAATGAGAGTCATCAACATTGTAATATAGAGGTAAAATTGGCTTCTGAACACCCAAGGCAGATTATGCAGAGTGATTAAAACATTGTAATATAGCCTTGTATTACAAACTCACAATGTCTTGGGAAGAGAATGTCATAAAATATTAGCTTTGATAAAATCACTAAGGAAAAGTGGTGGCATTTCAATCCTTAGCTCTTATGTATAAATGTTGATGAGTTCATTGTGAAAGTTATCATACAAATTTTTTTTAGATGAGATGTGATGGTGAGAGCAGTAAAACATGCCTCAAAGATGTCAAAATATATTTCTGCAGGAGGAAAACCTACTGCCATCAGGACTGTTAAGATTACCACCTATTTATATGATTCATTGACTATTAAACTATTACTATTGCCATGGGAATTATTTTATTATGTAATAAATTATTTTTATTACATCAAACAGAAATAGCAACATAAACTGTTACAGCATAACTAAGAAAGGTAAAATTTAGTAATTCAATTCAAATTACCTGATTTAGAGCTTCACCAGGTTTAGAATCAACAGACATGTCCATGCGAGCAACAAAAAAGTGCTGATGAACTGGAGCATATAGGCCTGGTGCAATCATGGTTCCATATTTTCGAAACTCTCCGGGCATCAAGGTTCCTAAGCTGAGAATTCCAGTTAGCTTGACTTCAGCTTCAATCCTTCCATCCTGGAAAGACATATGCCATTGTTTTCAACAGAGTTAAATACAATATAACAAGACGAAAACAGAAAATATAGAAAAAGACAATACACCAGCAGTTCATGAAAAGCAAATCAAGTAAATATTTATATAATGCTGAAAGTGTCTTCAAACAAGAATTACAAGGGCACAAAGATGCAAAGTCTCAGAATAATTCAAAGGATGATCAGAGACTTGATAATTGTGAATTTATGCAATGATAAAACCAGTTCAATTTAAAATGTCATTAGTCTGAGCATATTTATTTCTTAAAAGGATGACCCTACTTGCCTGATAAAAGTGCCAAAAAAATCCATATTCATAGTTAGCCACAGTACATATAAAAGAAACTGAAAGTCTTCTAGACCTTCGGACTTCAGCTAAGCCAGTTCTCCAGTCTTGATGCTTCCAGAGAATCCCATGATCCTCTTCATGCAAACATACACAATTTTCAATGGTTTCCACTCCACCAGTGAAATTTGTGAAGTGAGCATCAAAATATTTGATGTAACCCAAACAATCACATCCCTGTAACAACAAACTTTGACTTAGACAAATGGGAATCCAGTAAGAAAGAATAAGATGTTAAATCATACAAATACAAGAGGACAGATATGTAACTCTATAACCTTCTTGAGGGAATGAGCATTTTTTCCCAAGCCATCTTCTCCAGCATCAAAAGCATTCTTTCTGTAATGGGGGTCATTTGGATCTCCATAGGGTACAACCATCTCCACAAAACTCAGCCTATGAGCAACAGGCCTCCGTCCTCGACTACCATCAACATATGCAACAGAATATATAACCAGACCTTCCTTGGGTGTGAATCCAATACGAAAATTCCACTGTCAACAGAGAAAAAACAAAGAGATTAATTATATACCAAGTGGCAAATTTAGTAATAAATAGTTACAATGCATCAACTCTTTTGATATTTTCAAAGACAAATCAATAAAGTAATTTAACATCTACCTTCTGCCATTCAACATAATACCCATTCACACGAAAGCTTGGACCTTCAGGCTGAATAATTTGCAAGGGTTTTACATCACTTCTATCAGAGCCACCCCTGCTTTCTCCAGGAGTATAATTCCTCAAGGGATCAACCGGAGGCAGAGGAACAAGTTTTCGATCTTCAAACTCTATCACCACCATGTTTTGCATATCAACAAGAACAAAGATGCCCTCAACTGGGCGGGCATAGCCATTTTCCATAGGGCAGTCACTCTCAGATCGACAAAATATGAGCGGTTTAGCAAGTCTTCGACCAGGAGCATCAGCTTCACTGTAATAACCAACACACCTGCAGCAGAGTTATGCAGAACAAGTTTAAAAGGAGATAATCAACGAAAAAGTACGACAATGTCTCCAGACAAGAGGTCTATCAACAATGGACATCCAATTAAAATTACCAGGGATCAACCATTACAAGGTCCATGTCCTCAATACCCCTTTTCTTCATAGCCTCTATAAATGGGGGAAAACTTTTAACAACAGCCTCACATTCTGCATATTCCACAGCATCCTGAAAATAGAGAGAATAATATGGAAATGAGAATTGTAGCATATTTGAACTGGAGCAGATTAACAAATGTGAGCATACTGAATGTGCATATATAAAATAATGTAACAGCTTATAAAGCTCCATGTTTTGATTATCTTTCATGACAAAACTAGGACATCCAAATTCAGATTTTACCAATCTGACACATCAACCATTATTTTCTTTTTCCCTCGTGATGAAGGTGGGATAAGCAGTTTTCTTCATTAACTTTGTAGGATTGAAAAAACCAATCCATAAAATATATAAGCTGGTACAGAAAGCATAGATTGAGCAAATTTTGGATCAACTTCTCCGGACTCATATAACTTACCAACAAGAATTCTATAGAAAGGAATACTGCAAAAAATTTGTTGCACTTGAATTTCAATACTTTAATCTGTTTTGTTACTAAATATTTTTATATGAAATTCTTATAGTCTCATTCTAAACACGTAACTAAAAGCATGTCATGTCACTACAGATACTGCCTCCATTTATATTGCATATTCTGTAATTGTTCCTCAAACTGTATGTGCATGCAAAACTAATTGTAAATGACAACTAAGGAGTTGGATTATTTTTAAAACATGCAATTGTACACAATAGTTAAAAAGGGAATCGGGAGTCACAAGGAAAAGACCAACATACCATTGGAGGCTGCACATCAGGAATAACATGTGATGAAATTACTTTTCCTCGGTGATGACCACCTCGAGTTACTGCATGTACTTGTGATAATTCAACAATCCATACTGCTGTCTCATTTGATTTCTTATTGTAAACCACGAGTCTAGCACATCTAGGAGGAAGTTTAGTGGGAATTACAGGCCCTCCTTTAGTTCTAGGAAGTAACGATGGTTGGAAAGGTGGAAAGAAATAAGCATCAGCCAGTGCGACAACATGTTTATCTGGTTCCAGCAAAACTACTTCAATGAAGCGCATACTGTCTCTAAGCTGTAAACATAAAGACAATTGGGGAGGAGGGGAGACATCATAAGTAATCACTGCTTCAACTCAAATTTAACTGTCAAATAATGTCAAGATCATTCAAATATAGAAATATATATTCTTAAACAACTCATAGTGTATCTAGCAACCTCAGGAGTGGCTCCCGCAGCCCTCACAGTTGCCACAGCCACAGAGATTTCAGCGGCAGTTAAAGGGTCCAAAGGGTGGCTTGACTGGGCCCTTGGCATAGCAGCGACTCCTGCGCACATACAGAAAATATAAGTATTATAAGATATCGCAGTAGCTAATACAAAAAACAAGTGAAAGTAAGCACAAGCTACATTCAAAAACACTGAAAAAAAATGAAATAAAGAAAAATCTAAAAAGCATGCATCAGTGTCCGTGGTCTGATTGGCTAAACATATTACAATCAGTTGCTTTAAACACAAAAACAAATATTGCTATGTCCTCACTCAAATCAGCATCTTCCAAAACAAATTCGAGTAGCAATGAGCAACCAGCAGCAGAGCTTTAATTTCTTTCTATTTTATTTTAAAAACACTAACAACTAATTAGGAAAACCATAATACAATGAGCTACACGTGCAAAGAGACGTAGAAAAACAAAATCCGCCACTCCCAACTTCTCAGTTCTCTCTCAAGAAGCGTAACGGAACAAGTAACAATAAAGAGTTACTTGACCAACAAACCGAGCAAGAAAAATTAGCATCACCAGTTCAATAAAATCCACTGTAAAAGCCATAGATCAACACCGGAAGGTGGTTGCACTAAAAAATCGAAGTACAAATATATCCTTAAAGCATAACAAGAGCGTTGAGTACATCATTTCTACGAACCTAAGCATACATAGATAGATACATGCAAGCTTGCCACCAATCCTCCCATATACCATCATCATGCGTATATATATACATAAAACCATGAAGTTAATCATCTTATATACATTAATTTATTTACTTTAGCTGCAACTGAACATATCTAGGTAACGTTTGCTACACAGATTAAAACAAAACAGAACAGAACAAAAGTTGTATCTTCCGTTTGGTGTACTGTATATCAAAGAGAAAACAAATCAAGACATCAAGGTAATTTTGGTTTTACTATTCACGTGTGAAAGGCTACTTTAATTTGATTTGGCGTAAGAAAGAGAGAAAAAAGGCGAAGGTACCCTTAGCAGTAGGGGCATTGGTGGAAGATTCGGGAAGCGAATCGAGTGGGCGAATCAAGGAGACCTTATTGGTGCGGCGATCGTCGATCCATTCTTGCGGCGCGGCGGCGGCGGCTAAGCGGGCAGAGTCGCCGGGGGGACAGCAAGATGAAGACGTTGGTGGCGTCGCCTTTTCCGAAGCTGAGGCCATTGTAAAGGATTCGCTATCTCGCCGATTCCGCCGCCGCAATAGGTATCAAGACAGTACACTGACATGCAGCTGCTGGTGCAGCGATTCACACTTTTCTTCTCTTCCACCGCGCAACGTCACCTGTAACCACACAAGAGGAAGAAAGAGAGAAAGAGGAACAGGGAAGAAGCAAGAAGAGCAAGTTGTGCTGAATAGAAAGTGGAGAGAGGGACCCTACTTATATAGTGGTAAAATGAAGCCACGTGTTTTTAAATTTAATCTTCCCTGTTCTCTCTCTTCTTTCTTTGTTTTTTTACCTCTCTTTTTCTTTCTTTTTGCCTTAGGTTTTTCCTTTTTTACTGTAGAGGGCTTTTGGGAAGAAGATAATAAGGGTGACTGGGTGAGGTTTGGAGGGATGGGAGAGTCATGGTACCAGTACCAGTAGGACTGTACTTGAAGATGAAAAAGTTGTTGAAAGGGGGCTTATCAATGGGGTCCAATGCGATAAGTAGGTGGGGGTAGATAGGGGGATCTGCTTTTGCTAATGGATACTTATTCATAATGTCCTATAAAATAAGTAATAAGCAATTTAAAGTAATAAGCAAGTTTGAATTGACAAATGACAACCACGGCTCGCTTGATGCAGGAAGACGAAAAGGGAATATTCGAGCAGGAAGTATCTAGGCTAGTTCTTCCAATGAAACTTTTTTTTTTCATCCACATGACTCAAACTGAGATTTTACTCAGGAGAAATCAAGCGTGTATCACTTGAACCAATCTCGTTGATAGAGGGAATATGCATATGCCCATTTGTTTACATCATAATCGCATGTGTGGGGTTAAAATTGACCTGTCCGGCAACAATGTTTCAATAATTCATTATTTCTTATCGTTTCAATTATTTTTTGGATCGTAAATCTATGATTCGAATGATTCTAAAAAAAGGAATCATGTGCCCAACCGTTATTTGTAAATTGTAAGTGTATTATTTTTCATTTATGACTATTCAAACCAAAATCAAAATGTAACTGAGTGAAAAGTTTACGATATTCCAAGAGCTCCTTCCGTTCAAAATTAAATATCTTACATGATTACTAATCAATTCTAATTTTATATTTTTTATAAATTAAATAAAGAAAAAAATCTGTCAAAAGAGAAACACTTGAATACTCCAGAACTACTAAAATTTTATTCGTAAATAGTATCTTAGTAAAATAAGATGGAGCAGTATAGGCAGTAACAATAGGATAGTAGAAGGCATTGGAGGAATACTATGGGTTCCCCATGGATCATCCCAAAAGTTCTCAGCTAAAGAGTTGATAAAACTCATATGTTGAATTGATTGAAAGATGCTGAAATGAGTACAAGGAGCTCCTATTTATAGGGCTATACTACTCACCCATTTAACTAATTGATAAAACTGAAAAATAACAAACACTAAAACAGAAAATATTCCTATAACAGAAATATATTCCTAATACCCTCCCACAAGTTGGTATTTGGTATTAACCAATACCAACTTGAAACCAAGACAAGAACTCAACAAACACTAACAAACAAGCTTCTACAATTCCTAAAGCTACATGACACATGTTCACAGCAGCTGCAGAGAAAATACGGGTATTCCAACACATGCGACCTCCAACAAACTTAACCACTGAAGCAGCAACTGGATTCCCTCGATATAGAACTTCAACAGAAACAGCAAAGCTAAAATAGCCATGTGCAAAGTTTGTAGTCCCATCTAAAGGATCAATGCACCAGAGATAATCAGATGCTACACCTCCTATAATTCCTCCTTCCCCGAGAATAAGATGATCTTCAAAATTATTAGAAGATTGTGATCTATTGACATGGACATTTGGGTGCACAAACTTCTCACCACGCTTATGGCCGAGAATCTCTACATACTCAAGACCAGCTTCCCTGGCCAACCTGATGAAACTTGGGAAATGAACCAAGCAATGGGTTTCAGCAGTGTCATCATTAGCAAATTTCAGCTGGTATTTCTTTCCAAATAATGGAAACTTTTCTTCTTCAACTTCAAAAGTAATCATGTAATTCTCTGTCCGGATGCAGTTGGGAAAAATGTTTGGCTTCATGCTGCTCATTTTGTAGTGATAGGCTTCAACATTCCTCTAGTACTTGGCCCATATGATAGATGAGTCAGGAGTAATACCAAGAAAATAACCTTCTGGTTTCAGCAAAGATGACACAATAGGGAATTCTTTTACAAAGACTTTATAAAGTTGACCAAGACTCACGGCAGAGTGAGCATGAGTTCCATCACTTAGCTGTTTCTTAACTTTTAAATCATACTTCCTATCCTTGGTGTAAAAATCTGAACCCGCAACATCCATACCTATTGTAATCATCCCAGTATAACCAACAGAAGAAGTAGTTCTCATAATTTCTACCACTACAGACAAACCACGGATCATACATAATGGATCACAAGTCTCCTTGGTGCCAAGTTTTGCAAAAGACACATCTCCAACAACCATTTCATCAAACAAGTTCTGAGCAGAATTCATATCACCACTTTTGGCATAAACAACAGTTAATTCTACCAAAGAAATAACATCTCGTTTAGTCATTTTGTCAAACACCGCCTGAGCATCTAAAGTTTTCATGCAATAACCATAAGAATTAATCAAAACATTCAACTCGGCATCCAATCCAACCTTAACAGCACGAGTATGCACTTGGTGACCTTCCATCACCGAACCATTTCCAGCACACACAGTAAGAAGGGTTGACAACATGAAATAATCCAAGCTAAATGCATCGGTTACCTCTAATTCAATATGTTGCAGAAGCTCTTCACCATTAACCCGGTAAGCAAAAATCCTCAGCAGCGCTCGTCGCACACGACCAGAGCCTGGGCACTTCTTGGAACCTGAACAGGAAGATTTCGAGTCGAAAGTCTGCTTGACCTTGCTGGCAGCGGCGAAGGTAAGGGATCGTTGTACATTGTGACTTGGTGAGTTAGAACGGTTGTTGGAGGACGACTTGAGAACGGAGCTCAGAGGATTCCCGGAGGAGGAACGACGTGTAATGGTGGTTGATTTGAGAGAACTCTCTGAAGTTTTCTTTGATTGGAATCTAAATTGGCCGAAAATGAAAGGATCTGAAGATGATTTCCACTCTAGTTTTGCAGTGGAGTCTTTACCAGTATCATGCATCAAGAACAAAGCAAAAGGAGAAGAGTTCTTGTCGGTTGAAAATGGAACAGAAGGAGGAGGAATTTCTAGTGATGAGAAAGGCGAGGAAGAAATAGTTGCAGGAACAGCAGTAGGAGATCCCTCTGTATCGAGGTGTTGCAGTGGTTCCTTGAAGGAAGAAGAAGAATCTGCATATGCCTCTGTGAAATTCTCAGCAATCAGCAGTGGCTTCCTCAAAGCAGCAAATGACGAACATCGACGTTTCTTCTTGAAGCATGGTGAGCTCCGAGGATGGAGCTCTGATACCATCTTAGTAAAATAAGATGGAGCAGCATAGGTAGTAACAGTAGGATAGTAGAAGGCATTGGAGGAATACCATGGGTTCCCCCATGGATCATCCCAAAAGTTCCCAGCTAAAGAGTTGATAAAACTCATATGTTGAATTGATTAAAAGATGCTGAAATGAGTACAAGGAGCTACTATTTATAGGGCTATACTACTCACCCATTTAACTAATTGATAAAACTGAAAAATAACAAACACTGAAACGGAAAATATTCCTATAACAGAAATATATTCCTAATAGAGTATTTATCAATAACAAAGTATTCATTTGGTTTATAGTTGAATAGAATTGATTCTAGAAATCAATGATTGAGATGAGTTAAGCACGTTTTACGAAGCACATTTGACGGAAATTATGCATGTTTGGTTTGGCGTTGAGGAATGCTCAAACTCAAGTTTGGATCTCTCAACACAACTATTTATAACGTTGGAAACATGAGTTTATCATGTTCTAACGCAAAACCCCTAAATTTCGTGAAATCATGGTTTTGCACTGTTCAAATGTTGAACCAAACGAAGCCTTATATCATCTTGGAAATCAAAGTTGTTTGAGGGTCGAACTCGCTCTCCAAGTCGACTTGAGTGAAGTCGGGTCGGATGTTTAATGACTCGGTCCAAACGGATTTTGCAAGTCGGAGCAAGGGGTTGGACCTATAAGAAATACTCCAACGTCCAAGTTCATGCTCGAGTTTGGTAGTAATAATTATGGGACAATAAATATATTCTTGTTCCATTACCAACTCCATAATTTATAGGATTGTACCATGTGCTTGGAGATGCGTAGGGCTAGGAAGGCCTTCCCCGGGGCAGGGATCCGATGAGGTGTCGATACGGCTTGTACAAACGCGCTCATTGTGAGCTTACTTGGGTGGCGTAGCTGATCTGAGTTGTACGACCGAGCATGTGGTCGGGTTGGACGAATCCGGGTCATCCGACTTGTTCGCATTGGATTGGGCCATCTTGTGAATTGGGCCCAACCTCCAAAACAAAAGCTAATAAGATGTTCTTATGTGTTTTTTTTTCCAATTTTTGACATGTAAGGTTGTTATCAATAGGAGGGGAATATTATCATTCTTATTGTTCGAATTAACTTTTCCCCTATGTCGCCAATTTTTGAATAGTATGCCCAATTCATTTTGCCACGGTAAAATTTTAAAAGTTTAAATGTATTCAATAATCTAATTTTAAAATACGTATCTCAATTTTTTTTCATTTTTGCTTCCCAACTTTACTGTTATCTCGTCTCTCCTGCAATCTTTATTGAACCTCTAAATTCCATTTTCTTAGGGGTCGTTTGCGGTGGTTGCAAGTTTTCAATTTTTTGTTTTCAAAAAATTTCAACTAAATTTTTACAAACTCAAAACTAAAAATTTCTTTTTTTGGTTTTCAAAATTGACAATTATTCACTCGTGTGGCGACTATGTTCAACCCATCAATCAAAATCCGACAATGATTCAGCTAATAATATGGATCAAACTAGTGGTGTTCAAGACCCGGTTAGTCCTTTTGGCTCGTCCCAACCTGTTCTACTCGAGTCGGGTCTATTTCTATTTTGCAAGAAAGAATAGGACCAAATCGGGTCCCATCGGGTCCCTCATTTGTTTACCCGAACCCGTCCTTTATATATAAATATAATATTTATTATTTATATTTTTCTATTATGTAAAGTTTTAACCTTATTTTTTCTTATTGGATAAGGTTTTTGAGTCTAGGTTTCCTCTATCTACTTTTAAAAATACATTTTATATGTAAAGTTATATAGTGATATAAAGTTATTCTTGTTTTAATAATGTCTCAAACTTAAAAGAAAAGTAAAAGATATTGCATACATTAAAAGAAATTCTAGTGTATTCAATATATATACTAATTGTATGAACTATTTTCTTTTGAACATCGTTATATGAATGTTTCATGATTATATTTAGCTTATATATCAGGTCAATGATAAGTGCTAAATTTATGATAAATTCTTATATATTTTCAGCACTTATCAAGGGCAAAATGTTAGATTTATTCCCCAAATTACCTCATTTTAGTAATAAATCCAGATTTTGTGATTATTTGATTTAAATTTGAATTTGATGCTATTTTGATAAGAAATCCGTTGATTTTATAGATAAAGAGGAAAGTTTTAAATGAAGAAACGAGATAGCATTTATTTGAAGAAAGAATCTGCAGATAAGATTCTAAATGGCAGCAGATCAAGATAAAATTAGCAGTTATTTGGATAAAGATTATGCAAATAAAGTTCTCAATTCAAATTGAAGATAGAATCAGCACAAGATCAAGCCAAAAATAAGGAAATAAGGAAAGCGTAGCAGACAAAGATAAGATTAGGAAGAGATTAAGATGAAAAAGAGGAAACCAGGATAGCAGAAACGGTGAGCTGCGCTCCACCTGCGCTGAGCGCAAGTGAAACGCATGAATTAAAATACCTCTCTGTTTTCTGCGCTTCATCTGCGCTGAATGCAGGTTGGAAAGCAGGAATACGGAAACAGATTTCCAATAAGATTTCCAACAAGATTCCTTCCAGATTTTAGATAGCTTTCCAACTTCTATTTAAAGGACCTTTTGCAAAGATCAAAAGAGAGACGGCGGAGCAGATCTGGAGCTAGAGAGAGTGACAGTCTCTCTATTGGTTTGTAACGGCTACCATGAGTAGCTAAACTCTCCAATAGGATTGAATGTAGTCGATTCAATCCTCAATTGTATTTGAATTCTCTTTGTTATTTATGAATCCCTGTTTTTATAATATCGATGTTGTTATTCTGTTCTTAATGCTTAGCTTCCGCCTTTGTGCCGGAGTTATGGTTTGATTTTTATGGGGCACATTGGAAAGTGGTTTTATAAAACCAAGATGCGAGTTCTTGGGAGCCTAGGAATAGGGATCTTGAATTCCGATTGGTGAAAAACACTCAAGTTGTCACTGTGGGAACCAGGATGACTTGATAGCTTTTACAACTGTTTTTCAACCGAGGCAATTTATCACTGTGGGAACCAGGGTGAATTGTTTGAGTATTTCATATTTGTGGGAACCTTTTATGAAATAATATTTATTTGTTCTTCGATATTATAATTGCATATTTATAAATATCATTGGGGTTCAAATACGAAAGGGGTGCGATAGACGAAGTTCAATCCTAGTTCTAGTAATTGCTCAACCTTATCCCAATTTACTATTCTTTATTTACTATTGCAATCTACACAAACAACAGCCATCTTCTCTCACTTGATAAGTGTGACCACTAGAATTTACAATTGAACCGTTCCCTGTGGATACGACAAACCTCTTTTACTTATTATTATCCTGATGGATTTTGGTATGCTTGCCAGAATTTCAACAGTCAACCCGGTCCTGTCTTACTAAGACCCGGTCTTTCCTTGACCCGTACATCATCGGGACTCTTCAGGTCTATAGACGGGTTCGGGATCATAGAATTGACCCGGTAAAAATTTAGGGTTGGGTTAGGGACAAGCAAAACTCGTCTCATGAACACTCCTAGATCAAACTATACCCATCTTTATCTGCTTATTCCTTTGCAACAACTTTTCACTTGCTCATTCTACTGCAACAAACTTTGTCCCCGACTCTGAGATTTCAATGAAATAAAATCGAAAACCAATGTTTCACTTCCAGCAAAAGAGAAAACTAATTAATTTAGAAAGGAAGATTCATTTATCTTTCTGAATCAATCACCTTCCATGGAGGCAACCCTATCTTAGGAAAAAAAAAAGTTCACCAAGGTTAAAAAATGAACCCAGCAAAATTTGTTGTTACTTTTAAAATCTCATCCTTTAAATAAAAAAAATAGTAAATCTACAGTCTACAATGAGTGGTCTATGGTGCACCATAAAATTTAGAGTCTATCTTATATAAATTTTGCCTCTTTCATTTATTATTGACTTCCTCTTTAGTTAGATACAAAAAATGGAAAAAAGATCACGCTCAAATTTGAGTATGAGAAGTGTAGGAAAAAGGATAGCAAAAAAAGCAAAGTTACTAAAAATGTAAATCACTTTTCAAAAGCACCCTTCAATGTGATTGAAACTTAAAATAAAGTAAAGGGAGTTTGGAATATAAATATTTTAGTATATATTTTGTTAAAAGCCATGGGCAAACTTTGACAAGAGTCGGTGTTTTCCTCCCACGACCTGTGTTTTCACATGGGCAATTACATGTAGTTGTGTCTAGAGTCAAATGCCAAACTGGTATTAAGATAGTCATATGTGACGAGAGTTTTGCATCGATGTCAACAACTACAAATGTTGTATACCATGAAGTTTTTGTGAATATTTGAAGGTTAGTCCTTACTTTTCATATGTTCTCCCTGTCCCTCCTCTTGCCCTCTATGTCACCCTCCTAATTTAATGTTCTGCTTTTTTACTGTCTCCCCTTATCTACGTTTTTCTTCTCCATCTCAAATAGTGCATTCTACATGTTTCTCTTTACCACTAAAGGCTAACTCCTTTCCCTTACTATAACTCTAAATCCGTATGTCATCATTGAAATTTTTAAAGCCACACTACCATTGGTTTATTACAACCGTGCAGCTGGTTATTACTTACTATGGGAAATGTAATTAATTATAGCCTTGCCATTTGATTTTAAAGTCTAGAAATATGAATACAAGGTGTGTATTTCATAGTCGTTGGAGGAGAGATGACCAACATGAGGTGTCATTAATCATTGACAATAGTATGTAACATACTTTTTAAGTTATCTTATGAATATCACTCATGTATTACACTTGATCGCAGGTTAATACCACAAACTAGGCCACTTCTCAACGAATTTTCTGGATATGATAGTCGCGGTTGTTAGGAATATGCACTAGAGACTTATATATTTATGAACATTCATCACTTGTATCATGTTATTTTATAAAGGTAAACTTATTCTTTTAGAATATAATTGTTATCCGTAGAATAGTAAGCTTAAACTTCATAAGAAATCAAGTAGATGACTTGATCGTGAGATTTATGAAGAACTATTCTTAAATAGTCCCTAGTCAAGTATCATCTTAGGACAAAGATGCATTTAGACTAGTATGTGAGTTCATTGATGATAACATCTCACGGATCATGGATATGAGATATCATGTGCTCACATAGGTACACATTAAGAGTAAGGGTGTACTGGACAGACCCACCTTAAGAACGTTACATGGGTTGTTACATAAGTGTCATGAACGTTTCTTAAATTGATAAATATTATATGAAGTCCTTCGACCTGAAATCACTACGATTCTTACATAAGGAATTATATGTTTTAATTATCATCAAACGTTACCTGTAACAGGGTAATCATAAAGTTGGTTTTTGGACATATAATAAATTATGTGGAGGAATGTGAGTGCCCTAGATGGGATTTGTCCCTCCTATGTAACAAGAGTTATATCTGTAGGCCTCTTGATAAAGTGAGACTGCAAAATGCATGGCCATGCTCAGGAGAATAAATATGAGATATTTATTTTCTGTACAGTCTACTTAGGGATTAAGAAAATATAAATTGAACTATACAAGGTTGACACAATCCATGCCCTTGTGTTCAATTAGATATTTGGACAAAGGGACAGAGCATATAAATTATTATAATAAAATAGGATTTATCAAAGTTATTGATAATCGTAATATTTGGATAGTGATGTGTTGCTAGATACCGCTCACTATTTATGATATTAAATATAAAAGGGTTTTATTTTAATATTATAACCAAATATTAAAATCCTATTGGGTCACACACATACAACATGCCACTAGGAAAGGATAATGATTCTAATTTAATTTAATTTAATTAGAATTATTACATAATGGGTTAGGCCCATAAGTGTGAGGGTTAAGTGAGTGAGGGGTAAAACCCTAGCCACCACTCTATAAATAGAGCATAAGATGCACTACCCCAGATACACATGAGCAATCGCTTCTTACTTTCTGAGGCTACTAGCAGAGCTGAGGAGAAAATCCTAGTCCGGCTGTTGGCATGGATACCAATAGAGACGCGGCTACACTTGCCTCGTTTATAATCCTAATAAGGTACGACCTTTCGTTTCAATACTTTTTTGCCTTGATTCGTGTTTTCGCAAAACGATTATAACAAGGGAGGGAATCCATTTATTTCCGCTGCACCCTGACCACAGGCTTGATTCCCTTCAATATTGGTATCAGAGCTTTGGTTTGTGATTAACACGTTTTGGGCTTTTAATCTCTTGAATATAGTGATATTCTGGTATTATTATTGTTTAAATCGCAGAACGTTTTTTGAAACTTCGTTTCTGCGCTTCACTCACGCTGAAGCGCAAGTAAAGCGCATGTGAAGCGGAGGTGAAGCGCAGGTAAAACGAAGCGCTATTTTCTGCACTGCAACCTGCGCTACAACGCAGACTGAAGCGCAGATATGCGCTGCAGCCTAGCCTGCAGCGCAAGCAGAGCGCAGTTTACGCTTTTTCTGATACTTGCGCTTCAGTTGCGCTACAGCGCAGACTAAAGCGCAGGTTACGTCTTTGATTCTGAATCATTTTATTTTATTCCCTTTATTGATCGTTTTATGAGCGATGTATCCTTTATTGATTGTTTTATGTGTGATGTATATATATGTTTATATGTTCTAATGTTGGAGGGTCCTATGGAACATGAAGGAGTTCATGTCTTGGGCGTCAAAGGGTTCAATTGTTGAAACCTTGTCTCGACTCAAATATTGGTTGCGATAAACATGCCACTTATCAATTTGCTGACAAGAACGTATTCAAATGATACGAGGGACTCACTCGTTTATCGGTTTGTGAAGTATTCATTTGATGCGAGACACTTATTGATGATTGGTTGAATGTTTATCAAATCTAATTTTTTGTGTCGGGGCGCTGCCTCGCATCCCGCAAGGGGCGGCCTCCCCTTGACCCCCGTGCTACCCTGCGTAGTGTGTTATTTCGTATACACGTAATCAAATCTCGCTAAATATATACATCGTATTATATCATTCATTTTACAATCAATGGATGTTGAGTTTGCATGATGATTGGTTATGGCCTTAGTTGTTTTAATTTAAATACGACCTGAGTGTCGTGCCTTACCTCCTATATTCCTTTTGTAATTCTTTTCTCATCTCTATCCCCTCGTATGTTAAACGAGGTTTCTTCCTATTATGTAATGTAACCGGGAGGATAAAGAGCATGGAGTCAAGGGAGCATGTTGAGACATGTGGATGGAGACTTCAAGATTATATGAGATGTAATTTGTATTGGATTTTTAGGAGGCCATAACCATATCATGTGTGTTTGTATGAGATGCATGCTTGTTTGTTAAATGGTTTAACGACGAATAAAATTAAAGCCATCAAATCCCTCGAAGGGAATGTTAAGTTATGTTTTTCATTCCAATGAATAACACTCGTCAAGGCTAGAATGGATTAAGTGTGGGTCTGCCAAAGCAGGGTACATTTATCTATTTTAGTGAGGGGCGATTATGTTTTTGTTAAATGGTTTAAAAAAGGAATGAAAAATAAAGCGATCAAATCCCTCAATGCTTATTATGCCTTCCAATGAATGACACTCGTCAAGACTAAAATCGATGAAGAGTGGGCCTGCTAAAGCAGGGTACCTTTATCTATTTTAGTGAGGCGTAATAGGATAAAAGTGATATCCAATTGTCAAACCATTGGGTTTTCATTGGGTATATTCAATAAGATTGAAAAACCTAAAGGCACCGATATTAAGTCATGTTTTGCCTTCCAATGTATGGCACTCGTCAAGGCTTGAATCGATTAAATGTGGGTCTGCTAAAGCAGGGTACATTTATCTATTTTAGTGAGGCGTGATGGGATAAATGTGGGTCTGCCAAAGCAGGGTACATTTATCTATTGTCAACCATTGGGTTTTTGACTTAACTAGGTATATTCAATAGAATTGAAGAACCTAGAGGCACTAAGTTAGGCATTAATTCATAAGATGAATTAGAATAAGAGTTATTCACCTAACCAATCCAAGAGTTGTATGAGATGCAATTGGAAAGCACGTTCCTACCTAAATAACCTTTTCTTAAGCGATCAGCCAAAGCTGACTTAAAATAAGGTGAAATATGGATCTTGGCCCACTAGAAAATCTAGTGATGGGATTTTTTTTATTCTTTATATTGAGGGTACTTGTTTTGAATCAAAATAGTGGGAGACATATTTATTTAAAGACCTTATTTAAATATGTTTGTTATATGATACTTACGTGCATAGAAACGAGCACAATAAGTAACTTTTATTGCGATCTGTCCTTGAGAAGGACAAACTATCTGGAATTAACTTTCTAGACTAGTATAAGACCTAAGGATTGTCCTTAGGAAAAGGCTGTATGTCCTGGAAGGGCGTATTCCTGAAACACCCGCTGCAAATACTTCGAAAGCTGACAAGGATGCTTTTAGAAAGCATCTGGATGTTACTCTCGATGTAGGTTGCCTTATGCTTACTACCATGAATGCTAAAAACAGCATGAGAACATGGAGACGTACAATATGACTGTACACTTAAAAGAGACTTTATCAAGGACAAGCTAGGCTTGAACGACTTGAAGTTTCAAAAGCACTTTATCAATGTAGATTGGCAGAGGGAACCCCTGTTGGTGCTCATGTGTTTAAAGCAATTGGGTACATTGAAACCCCAGAAAGGTTTGGATTCCCATTAGGTCAAGTGTTGGCCACTGATCTTGTCTTGCAATCGTTGTTGGACAGCTATAGTCAATTCATCATGAACTATAACATGAACGAGTTTGACAAATCGCTTCCAGAATTGCTAAGCATGTTAAGAACAACTTAGCAAAACATTAATAAAGGTAAAGGGAAGGCCATGTTGATGTTCCAACCTGAAAAGGCAAGGGCAAGCAGAAGTTCAAGAAGCACTATTTCAAACCAAAGGACAAAGGCAAGGATAAGCCGAGTACCTTTGTTTTCGAAGACTATGGGTGGGATAGTTAAGGAAAATGTTTCCACTGTAGCCAATCAGGACACTAGAGACTGTGTAAAGTACCTAGAGGAGATCAATAAGAAGGGAAGTGAGACTTCCGCTTCAGGAATCTATGTTATAGAAGTCATTTTACCTACTTCTGCATCTTGGGTATTGGATACCAGATGTGAATCTCACATTTGTGTGAATGTGTAGGATCTAAAGGGAGTAGGTCATTGGCTAAAGGAGAAGTCGACCTACGTGTGGAAATGGAGCAAGAGTTGTTGCCTTAGCCGTAGGAACCTATTGTTTAACTTTGCCAACTGGACTAGTTACTGAACTGGATGATTGTTATTTTGTGAATATTAATTCCGTTTTCTTATTTTGACAAGAGTGATTTTTCATTCATAATAAAGAACAATAGTTGTTCAATTTATTTGAATTATATATTTTATGGTTGTGCAAAGTTAAGATGTCTATCTATAACATAAATGCTAAGAGGGTCAAAACAAATGGTTTGAATCCAACTTATCTTTGGCATTGTTGCTTAGGCCATATAAATGAGAAATGCATATCCAAACTCCACCAAGATGGTTATTTGGACTCATTTGATTTTGAATCAATTGAGAGATGTGAATCTTATTTATTTGGGAAGATGACCAAAACCCCATTCACCGGAAAAGGGGTGAAAGGGTCGGTGATCTTCTTGGTCTCATACATAGTGATGTATGTGGGCCCATGGGCACAATGGCTAGTGGAGGTTTTTAATACTTCATCACTTTTACTGATGATTTCAGTACATATGGATTTGTGTATCTGATGGAACACAAATCTGAATCCATTGAAGAGTTCAAGGGATTTAAGAATGAAGTATAGTACCAATTTGGCAAGACTATTAAAACACTTCAATGAGATCGAGGTGGAGAGTACTCAAGCCAACAATTTGATGACTATCTAAGAAAATGAGTGGGATAACATCTCAACTCACTCCTCCTGGAACACCTCGATGGAATGGAGTTTCAGAAAGGAGAAATCGAACTTTATTAGATATGGTTCAATCTATGATGAGTCATACTGATCTCCCCGACTCCTTTTTGGGGTCATGCTTTGCTAACAGTAGCCTTCACACTAAACCGTGTTCCATCTAAGGCTGTTATAAAGACACCATATGAGATATGGACTAGGAAGCGACCTAATATGTCTTTTATGAAGATTTGGGGTTGTGAAGCTTATGTAAAACGCCAGGTATCAGATAAGCTAGGACCCAAATCAGATAAGTGCTTACTTGTGGGATACCCAAAAGAAACTAAGGGTTACTACTTCCATAATCCTAGCAAAGGCAAAGTGTTTGTCGCTAGGACTGCTATATTCTTAGAAAAGGAATATGTCTCTAAGAAAATGAGTGGGAGGAAAGTAGAACTTGAAGAAATTCAAGTACCACAGAGTAGCAATGAGCCGGTAATGGAACAAGAGCAGATACCACAAAGTGTTGTGGAGCCACCTGTTCAAGTAGCGCAAGACTTGCGTAGATCAGATAGGGTACGTCACCAACCTGAGAGACATGGTTTCCTTGTGTCTCAGGAAGAGGATGTATTGCTAATGGATCAAGATGAACCGGTGACTTACCAAGAAGCTCTTTTGAGTCCAGAATCTGAGAAATGGCTTGATGCCATGAGATCTGAAATGGATTCCATGTACACTAACAAGGTATGGACCTTGATTGAGCCACCCGAAGGGATAAAGCCCATAGGGTGCAAGTGGGTTTTCAAAAGGAAACTGACATGGATGGTAATGTAATTACCTTTAAAGCACGATTGGAGGCTAAAGGGTTTCACGCAAATTCATAGTGTAGACTATGATGAAACCTTCTACCCAGTTGCCATGCTTAAATCTATTCGGATCTTGCTTGCTGTTGCAACTTACCATGATTATGAAATCTGGCAAGCGGATGTCAAGACAGCCTTCCTAAATGGAAGCCTTCATGAATATATGTATGTGATACAGCCTAAAGGTTTTGTTATACCTAAAGGTGTATAAGTTGCAACGATCCATTTATGGATTAAAGCAAGCTTCTAGAAGCTGGAATCTTCATTTTTGATGAAGTTGTAAAGCAGTTTGGTTTCATTAAAATGAAGATGAACCTTGTGTCTACAAAATGGTTAGTGACAACATAGTGGTTTTTCTGGTTTTTGTATGTAGATGACATACTCCTCATAGGAAATGACATTCCTACCCTTCAGTCTGTAAAGACTTGGTTAGGAATTTGTTTTTCTATGAAAGATTTGGGCAAAGCGACCTATGTGTTAGATATAAGGATCTATAGAGATGGATCACGAAGATTACTTGGCCTAAGTCAAAGTACATACATAGACAAAGTGTTAAAACGGTTTAACATGCAAGATTCTAAGAAGGGATCTTTTCCTATGTCACATGGTGTAAGCCTATTTAAGGCCCATTCTCCTTCCAGTGAAGAAGAGAGAGATCGCATGAGTAAGATTCCTTATGCATCCGCTATAGGGTCTATCATGTTTGCCATGTTATGTATTTGACCAGAAATATCATATGCTTTAAGCATGACTAGCAGATACCAGTCTGATCTTGGTGAAGATCACTAGACAACAGTCAAGAACATCCTTAAGTACTTGAGAAGAACTGAGGATTCATTCTTGATATATGGAGGTGAGGAATAGCTACTTGTAAAGAGTTAAACTGATGCTAACTTCCAAATCGATAAACATGAATAAAGATCGCAATTAGGTTATTTGTTTGAATGGTGGCGTTGTGAGCTAGAAAAGTTCGAAGCAAGAAACAGTCAATGTTACAAACCCATTAAACCCCTTGTGCAGCAGAAGCATAAAGGGCACACTAGATCATTAGGCATAATAGTTATGTCTGAATGTCTCTAGTGCAAGTGAGAGATTGTTAGGAATATGCACTAGAGACTTATATATTTATGAACATCCATCACTTGTATCATGTTATTTTATAAAGGCAAACTTATTCTTTTAGAATATAATTGTTGTCCGTAGAATAGTAAGCTTAAACTTCATAAGAAATCAAGTAGATGACTTGATCGTGAGATTTTATGAAGAACTATTCTTACATAGTCCCTAGTCAAGTATCATCTTAGGACAAAGATGCATTTAGACTAGTATGTGAGTTCATTGATGATAACATCTCACGGATCATGGATATGAGATATCATGTGCTCACATAGGTACACATTAAGAGTAATGGTGTACTGGACAGACCCACCTTAAGAACGTTGCATGAGTTGTTACATAAGTGTCATGAACGTTTCTTAAATTGATAAATATTATATGAAGTCCTTCGACCTGAAATCACTACGATTTCTACATAAGGAATTATATGTTTTAATTATCATCAAACGTTACCTGTAACAGGGTAATCATAAAGTTGGTTTTTGGACATATAATAAATTATGTGGAGGAATGTGAGTGCCCTAGATGGGATTTGTCCCTCCTATGTAACAGGAGTTATATCTGTAGGCCTCTTGATAAAGTGAGACTGCAAAATGCATGGCCATGCTCAGGAGAATAAATATGAGATATTTATTTTCTGTACAGTCTACTTGGGGATCAAGAAAATATAAATTGAACTATACAAGGTTGACACAATCCATGCCCTTGTGTTCAATTGGATATTTGGACAAAGGGACAGAGCTTATAAATTATTATAATAAAATAGGATTTATCAAAGTTATTGATAATCGTAATATTTGGATAGTGATGTGTTGCTAGATACCGCTCACTATTTATGATATTAAATATAAAAGGGTTTTATTTTAATATTATAACCAAATATTAAAATCCTATTGGGTCACACGCATACAACATGCCACTAGGAAATGATAATAATTCTAATTTAATTTAATTAGAATTATTACATAATGGGTCAGACCCATAAGTGTGAGGGTTAAGTGAGTGAGGGGTAAAACCCTAGCCACCACTCTATAAATAGAGCATAAGATGCACTACCCCAGATACACATGAGCAATCGCTTCTTACTTTCCGAGGCTACTAGCAGAGCTGAGGAAAGAATCCTAGCCCGGCTGTTGGCGTGGATACCAATAGAGACGCGGCTACACTTGCCTCGTTTATAATCCTAATAAGGTACGACCTTTCGTTTCAATGTCTTTTTGCCTTGATTCGTGTTTTCGCAAAACGATTATAACAAGGGAGGGAATCCATTTATTTCCGCTGCACCGTGACCACAGGCTTGATTCCCTTCAATAGCGGTTAGCTGAACCAAGCTTCTAAGTTTTAGTTGTTTATTTTAGTTTCATGTTCCTCCCCCATTTACAAAGTTTTCTTCACCAAACCAAAAATCGATAACCACGCACAACAGGTTGAGGTATGTCGTTGAAAGTGATGATCCCATCAATGTATCGAGTGTTTATCAAAGTTATAGCCCAGTATGGATCACATAGTTCTACTACATACCTTCTGGTCTCCCTCTTTCAATTTGAAGAACTATGTATTATGTTTGTGTATTGTGATCAACTTTATTCTTGAATAAAAAGATCATTAACCCTACTAAGCATCATTAATCACACATAACCACACGATTCTGTTGTGGAAAATTAACCATAACACATCACCACAAATAATCACTACTGCAATATAATGCTTAAACTTGTGGTTAGCACGGGTGACACACTAGTTCTATATAATTTAATAAAAATATTTTAATTCCTTTAATTAATGTTGTTATACGAATCTTAACACTTTCCATATAAATAATCTACCTCCAAATTTCACAACCCTGCGACACTCATAGCGATGACTAGACAATAGAGTGAACAAACCCTCATCTATGATATAGAATATGCAAAGAACTATAATGATAATTTTTAGGTTTAAATATATATTCCTAATCCCTAAAATAGAGCTGAAATTTATTTTTAGTCGCTATACTTTAAAAGTTAGTGGTTTTAATTTTTAAAAAATTGAAAAATAAATCAAATCTTTTTTTTTTTGTGAACAAAAGGGCCACTAGGGTCAGGAACAAAAAATCAACAAAAACTAAAACCTAACAGCATCAAAGCTGTAAACAGATACGACAAACTCAGGGAGACTTTCATAAACCCTAAAATTCTCTCTAAGCTCAAATCATCTCTTAGCAAAGCAATCGGCCAACTTGTTACCATCTCTGAGGATGTGATTCCATTGTAGAACCGGGATTCTTCTAGCAGCCTCTGATATTTGATGAACCAGCGCAGTAGCGACATGGTGGTTCGAACAACCTTCGGAAGCAAATTGCAGAGCCATTGTTGAATCAACTTCGATTAGATTGTTAAATAAATCAATTCTTTATTATATAGTTTTCCTATATGTTTTTCTACCGATTTTTCTGTAAATTTTTATTAAAAAGTGAAAAAAAAGAACTCCTTTTTAATTCTTATCAATAAAAAATTTCAAGAAAATTTAAAGAAAAATCTGTATAAAAATATACGATGATGATTGTGTATTTTTAATTTTTTTTTACTAAAATCGATGATTTTAAAATAATAAGAACTAAATATAAATATCAATTAAATTTAAACGACCAAAATCACATTTTTAGTCATAAAAAAAATTAAATTTAAACGACCAAAATCACATTTTTTTTAATTATGGAACAATAAGCACTCTTTCGTATTATTTATCATCATCCTATGATAAAAAAAGGGAAGGAATATAATTAAACAAATTTTCACCTTAAAAAACACTGTAAAAAAAACATAATATTTGGGAAAAAGTGTGAGAATATTCAAAATATTTACTAATAGAAACATTTCTACTCGAAATTGATTTATAAAATCATTTTATTTTGAAGAGCTTAATAAAACCATATTTTAAAGAACACTTGTCCTATTTTGTGGCGGAGACTACGAATAAATGGATCAAGCCGAAACACACCAGTGTTCACATTACCAATGCCAACTTATAAAATTAAAGTAGGAGCTCTGAATATATATATATATATATAGGGACATGGACTTTTTTTTTTTTTGGGCGCACATATAGGGACATGGACTGTGGCAAGTAGTTACGGATACGACATATATAGTATATAGATTTTTATAATAGGCTTAAATATGTTTTAGTCCTTATAAATATAGGTCATTTTGTTTTTAGTCCCTGTGAATTTTTTTTTTGGTTTTTCATCCTTATAAAATTTTCCGTTTGTCATTTTGGTCCCTGTCGATAACTTTAAGCTTACGTGACTAACATAGTGCCACGTCATCCTGCCACATGTGATTTTTCTTCCCGATTAATTTTGTTTTTAGTGCTTATAAATATGGTCTTTTTGTTTTTAGTCCCTATATTTTTTTTTTTGTTTTTCATCTCAATCTCCTCCCCATCCAATATCACAGTGTTATTTTGCTTCTTCTCATGTATTATTACACTTGAAATTCTTTTGCTTCTTCTATTAACCTTGTGGTTTCAGGTCTGCTTACACATTTTCACTTTAGATTTTCTAAACCAAGTGGCAAATGGCCTTGAAAAGGACAGCATGTATGTGTATTGCCTTCTTTCACTCCCCACAGCCCCCATTATTTGCCTTATCTTGCTTCTCATCGTTTATTTACCGCAAGACATGCAACCTTGTAGTCTTAATGTCATGTAACCAAATTCAAGCTAGGAAAAATAATTTTATATTGCAGTTACCATCTTGTAGAGAAGAAGAAAATCCCTTCCATACATGGATATACAATGGGGATTAAAACTTGAGCAGTTTATATTTTATGCGTTTCCATATATATGCTCCTACGACTGCACTTTTTGAGGTGACTAATTCTCATTTTTATATGAAATTGTGCAATTTCTGTCCTGGCATGATGCTATTGCTCGTTTAAGGATGCTACTCTTATTATTGCATAATTTATGCATCCATATTCAGGTATTACGAGAGGAGGAATTTGCACTAGTAAAAAATGCAAATGGATCCAAATTTGACACTCCAGATAGTGCGAAACTGCTTGTCCTTCGACTCCATACTCGCTGGGTAGTTGCTGCAGGTGGCTTCTTAACACATTCAGTGTCCTTATATGCAACAGGTAAGTTATTCCTTTCATTGCCAAGGAGAGAAGACACATGGAGAGAGAGTTTGTGAGAGGGGGAGATAGAGAGATTACTATATTTTTTGTAAGAAAATGAATTGAATACATAAAGAATTTATTTACCCTTAAACCCACCGTGAGGAGTTCAAGAATTTCAAGTGTAACAATGCAATAGAAGAAGCAAAAGGAATGTTGGATGAGGATGAGATTGGGATGAAAAATAAAAAAAAAATATAGGGACTAAAAACAAAAAAACCATATTTATAGGGACTAAAAACAAAATTAAGCTAGAAGAAAAATCACATGTGGCAGGATGACGTGGCAATCCGTTAGCCACATAAGCTTAAAGTTAACGAAAGGGACCAAAAGGGCAAACGGAAAATTTTATAGGGATGAAAAACCAAAAAAAAAAATTTACAGGGACTAAAAACAAAATGACCTATATTTATAGGGACTAAAAACATATTTAACCATTTATAATATTATATATAATTTTATACCGAGAGAGAATTGAGTAGAGAGATACAAATCTATCATTTGAACAAAGATATGAATGTTTCATAAATTAATACTAATTACTATATATATATATATATAATATTGGAAGTTTGAGAATATTTTATAAAAGGGATTGGATAAATTGACAGTAAGTGTAAAATTGTTTTTGGAAAGTATAAAATATCGTCCTATAAAATTTTAAATGAGTAAAAAATTAATTAACACTTGACAACTCCACTTTATTTTAATATGTAATTTATTATTTAAAATATGTGTAAATATTCACTATTAAATTACATATGTATATGAATGTCTAAATTATATAAAATTTAATATATATTATCATTAAAATAATATGAGATGATTCAATAATTGGATTAATCAATTTCATATTCTAAAAAAAAAAAAATATTAATTGATGTGTAAATATTAAAATTTGAGAACAGGTGTTAGGGACGGATGGGGGCAAACAATTACCCTAAATCATATATTATATATTATATATATATAAATAAAATACTATTAAATCTGTGTATATGTGTGTGTAATAAAAAAATAATTTAAATAAAGAGCGGGATACGTTTAATATGATTCATTTTTTTTAATATTTATTATTAAAATTTTTTCCATATAATTTCTTTTATAAAACCATTTTTACTTTGAAGAGCTTTTATGCCCTAGAGACCATTATTTAGTAGAAGATCTGTCATATAATTTTGTGATGCAGAATATGAATAAATAGATCACGCTAATTAAAATACACCTTGTGTCACATGTTGCCAACCTAGAAATGCAAAGAGCTGAAACATGGATAGTGGCAAAGAGCATGGACCCAAATTTTAATAACTATTATTATTATTGTTAATTTAAGAACATAAATCCATATATACTTTATAGGATAAGATAGTATATGATAAACGAGTTGGACAAAAATAAAATTTGATAAGAGCATGATAAGCTCTTATCATATTCTATGTTTGATGCACACCAGGATAAAAAACTGGATAACATTATTTTATCTTATCATACGGTCGAAATGAACAGATGATAGGATATGATGTAAAAAAACATTGATATGACAAAATTACCATTATTATAAAATTAAATCCAATTTTTATAGTAAATTTAATTTAGTTTAGTTTTTTGACTTTTCAATGAGCATATATGAATAAAAAATTATTTATTTATTAAAAATATTTAAATTTAATATCAAAATTATTTTAAATAATATCAAAATTGTCATAAAAAGAGAGAGAGGAGAGAGAGAGAGGGAGTGGAGAGGAGCGAGAGAGGAGAGATAGAGGAGAGAGAGAGGAGGAGTGAAAGGATAGAGGGAAAGAGAGAAGGAGGGGAGAGGGGAGGAGGAGTGAGTGGAGAGAGAGATAAGGGAGGAGAGAGAGGAAAGGGGGAAGGGAGTGGAGGGGGAGATAGAGGAGAGAGATGACAAATGAGGAAGAAAAAATTGTATCTTATCCTATCACTCCCTGACTCAGCTCTGCTCCCCCTTGGGATAAAAATTACACTGGGAGGAAAGGATACGATAAGTCAAATGATAGAGCTATCATATCCTCTTGGTGCAACAAACATATGATAAGTGATAAAATAGAATACAATTATCAATATCATATCATATCTCTTATCATGTCCACCAAGCGAGCCTTAAGGATATTAATGTTTCATAAATTAATATTATATATTTAATAGTATAAATTTATATTGATATAAACATAAAAAAAATCTATAATTTTACAATTAGAAAGGTTTCATTCCCATTATAGCCACCATGGTATTGAAAAAGGGGTCTGGTTCTGGTGGGACGGTTTGAGTAGTACGACCGAGCACGGGCGTGTTAACCGATCCATTAACTCCTAAGAAGCGGTGCTCTTCAAAACCGGTGAGAATCGGTTAAACTAGGTGAAAACTAATATTCAATATTTTTCTAAAATTTTAAATTTTTTTATTTATTTAAAAATATTTTAAGATAAATAAAAACATATGTTTAAGGATTGTACAAAGATATCTATTATTTTACCAATTATTATTATTTTTATCTTGTAAGACTTATAATAAGGTTATTTATATTAACTTACAACTTTATATATCTTAATTTTTTTATAATTTTGTGTTATTTTATTATTTAAAATTGTATATAATATATAAAACATATATTTAATTTGTATTGGTTTGACCACGATCGAACCATTGAATCGTGAACCAATGACTTCATATGTTCAATCACCAGTCTGATTTTTAAAACATTGGTAGCCACAGTAAGGATGAAAATTGAGTCCAACTCTGATGGGTACATGCAAAAATTACTCACAATGTATAAGGTGAAAACTCGCTAAGCGGATATGGGCGCGAGTATTGGTAATAGTCTATATTTTTTATGAGGATGAGCGCGGGTACAAGCACTATGGTACCCAGCCCGCATCATACCTCATATATAACTTAATTTATTATATATAATACCATATATAATTATATATATATATATGTATTTAAAGTTGATATTTATAATATATCAAACATTAAAATATATTTTTTAAAACTAATACATATTACAAAATAAAATGAGAATTAGAATGATATCAGAATCAAAATAATAGAACTTTTGAAAGTCTAGAACTCTAGACTGTAGAATCTTAATTTGTGTGACTCTTTCACCCCTTTGAGTCATTTTCTTCAATTCTAGTCTTTGTACATTGCAACAATGCATTACCTTTAACAATTATGTTTAGATGATTTTGGAGTAATTTTTCAATTGAGTTATAATTTTTTTAAATTAATGTTTTTTATTGGGTTACTAATTTTTTACTTAATTAAAGTGCGGGGTAACGGTCGCTGGTACAGGCATATGGGTGCTAAGTAGGTATGAGAACGAGCATTAAAGTTGCTGCCCACGTGGGTATGGGCGGAGGTAAGAGTTTTTTTTTTTCTTTCTAAAATACGGGTATGAGAACAGACACTATAGTTGTAACATCCATTTTTCCCCGTAGCGGGAAATCATAAAGACGGTAACTCCGTTTAAAATCATGAATAAATATTTGATACATAGTTTGAGGAAAATGGTTACATTGGTAGTCTTAGAATAATTTTCATGATTTTTAGATTTTGTTTTAGATTTTTCCGAGGTAGTTTTGGTATAATTACGAAAATGTCAATAATTATGAATATCTCATATAAATAATTTTTATTAATTAAAATAAAATTGAAATTTTTAATAAAAAATTTTTTAAGCCTAAAAATAGATTTAGAATATAATTTTTTATGGATTTTTTCAACTTTTAAGTAATTTTGCAAAAATATCCCTCAACTTTGTGAAATTTCAAAATAACCCATCATACCCCACCTAAGGATTTCGGCTAAAGAGAATAAAATCAAGTGAAAACTTATTTTTATCACTTAAATAAACTTGACCATTCAAATTAGATTTTTTATTTTAACAATATGTGGAAAATTTTTAACAATTTTATAAAGTGGTGGTGTGGTCAATTTCAATGCATGCATTCTACCTAACCACTTTTAATTACCATAATTTGCCACATCTTTTCCTCTCCACCACACCCTCCACCAGCCACATCTTCCCTCTCTCTATAAATTTCCCTCCTTCCAATTCATTTTGTTCCATTTGGTTTATTTGAACCATACTCTCTAAATTTCACTTAAAAGAAAACATCAATCTCTTAAGACCCTTCATTACCCTAAGCTCCAACCTAGACACGGCAACGGTGCGGATTTTGCTCTCCCCACCCCCTCCTCCGTAAAAGTTGAGGCGGGTTCGGATTCAATTTTTAAGAGAGCGGGTATGAAATTTTGAAACTTCAACCACATCCCCGCAAGTCTCCGTCGGGTTCAGGGAAACCCGCGAGGATCTCACTTTCCCTATTTTTTTACACTTTTCTTTATTTTTAGTAACTTAAATACATGTTTTTAAATAAGTCATATATATTTAATATATTCTATTTCAAATAATATGTAAATATAAACATTAAGAATCCTATAAAATTAGAAACTTAATAACTATATTATATTTTAAGAAAAATATATAAGTTTTCCTTTATAGTTTAACTATAACTATAATCAAAATTATTTAATTATTATATCGAGATGAGTTCGGGGGTGGGGCAGGTACTTGTACCCCAAACCCGTCCCCGCACCTGATAAAGGCAGAGTTGGTACGGGGTCGGGTTTTCCTTAAACCTGGTCAAAGCGAGTTTTCCCCGTCAATGTCGGGGCAGAGGCGAATCGGTACCCCGCAGGCTTGGGTTTGCTTGTCATGATCTACTCCAACCTCTCTTCACTTTGGTTTATCTCCCACTCTTTTCCTCAATTTTCAACCATGGTATCTTACTTAGACTCCCCATCGTTCTCTTTTTTCTTTTCATTCTTGATGATTTTAAGGCCAACAAATTTTCTAAATTTTTTATGGTGCTTTTCTAAGTGTTTGGAGGCTCATTCTTTGTCATTGAAAGGGAAACCTTTGGAGAAACTCACTTGGTAGCCCTAAGATCCCATCAAGGTTGAATTTAAACTAGGTAAGGGGGGAGGAAAACTTGAAAAATCTTAGTGAAAAGTAATGGAATGTTAGGATTTTGAGAAAACTCTTGCCTCTTAGTTTTGTGTGTATCCAAAGAATACTTTTCTTTGGGGTTAAGGGAGACCATGGCGGTCTTAACCTCTTTATGGATGAAATGATAAATTTTGCCCAAAACTATATAATGTTTTGTGGACTGAATTGACATAGAGGAAATGAATTTAAGAATTTTTTTGGAATGTTTTTTGAAATCATGACATAATGTAATTGTTTGGAATTAAATTTACTCAACAAAAATTGTTCGAGAAATTGTTTGATCTCTATGGATGATGAAATTTGTATTGGAATAATGATTTAAATTATTTGTGATTGATCTTGACATCGAAATTGTTGAATTGAGAATGTGATGAATTATTAATGAATTTATCATTGTTGATGAAGGTTTGATATTGTTGAACTCTGCACATGATTTTGGTTATCATGATTAGATGAGAAGGCAAATTTCATAAATTTGTCTATGATAAATTTGCAATTGTTGGTAGTGCAAATTTTGATGAGACATAAAGTGTAGCCTTTTGATGACTTGAAACCTTGACACTTATTTTTAAATAATTAGACAAATGAATCATTAGAAAATACAAAAGATCTAAAAAATGAGGGAGAAGGGAATTTCATAAGACTTGAATGCCCCAAATTTCGAGTGGTTATGGTAAGGTGAAAAAACAATGACAGAAACAGAGGAAGTTTATAATTGAAGGCCAAGCAATTTATAACATGTAACAAAACTATTTAGAACTGAAGGCCAAATAGTTTACAACTTGAAACTCGGAATCTCTGTAACAAAAGATTTAAAAGTTTGTAACATAATACTAATAAACTTATAATAGAAAAATATGGTTACGACATAAAGCTAAAAGAGTTATAACATCATATTTAAGAAGTTTATAATAGAAAATTTGAAAATTCATAACCTAAGACTAATAAATTTATAACAAGCAATTAAAAGGTTTAAAACCAAGAATGAAATGTTTGTAGCACATAGGGAAAAGTTTGTAAGTCATAGGAGAAGAGTGTATAGTATAAGACATGAATGTTTGTAACCCATAGGAGAATGGTTTGTAACCAAAAATAGAAATGTTTAATAAGCATAATTTAATATGGAAGTGTTTGCAACATATAAGAGCAAAATTTATAACCTAAAACAAAAATGTTTGTAACATGTAAGAAAATTGTTTATAACCTGAAATAGAAATGTTTATAACACATGGTGGGAAGAGTTTATAACTTAAAATAGAAATGTTTATAACATATAAAGGAAGAGTTTATAACATGGAATATAATTGTTTGTAATCCATGAGAGAAGAGTTTATAACCTAAAATGGAAATGTTTGTAAACTATGGGGAAGAGTTTCCAACTTAAAGGTGTCGTCTAACATGTACCCCTAAACTAAGTGGAACACCGTATACCGCCCACTTTTACCTATTGGAGCCGGTTTTCTCGCTTTTTGTAGGTAACCATTCAATTTTTCAAAATTGCAGAGAAATCTTGTTTGTTTTTGTGATACAGTACACTATAAACCTGCTTGCTATTAATTCAAGTCAATTGGTTACCGTGCCTGTTATAAATTTAATTTTCGTTCATGTACTGACGCTGGTCACGAATTTTTATTTTAATTTTAAAATCTTCAAATTGAAAATTTACAAATTTATGTAAAAAAATTATGAGTTTAATTATTATACACTATACATTGTCAGTGTAAAAGTTTTACACAGTCCTTCAATAATATTTTGTCATATCAATAAATGAATATGACACTTCACGTATTAACAATTCATTAAATGATGTGTTAACACACCATTTGATGACTGTGTAAAATTATTTTACACAATGTATATTTATTATTAAAAAAAATATTATTTTATTATTATTATTTGCAAATTGTTGTTTTCATCATGGAACCAAATTATACAACCAAGGGAATGGTAAAAAACTCTATACTCGTGAATAGCCACAAATATACTCATAATGGGTAGCCACATATTTATTAAATGGGTGGTGATAGATATTATATTACCTACCTTGCGGGTACCGTATATTCATTAAAAATATTTTTCTATTAAATATATTAAACTATTAGGATTTTTTATTATTTTCTGATGAGATAAATTATTTTTTTATTATTATATAATGATATTTTTTATATATTAACACATAATGATATTATATAATGTTAATTTATATTATATAGTATTAATAAAATATGTTATAATAATATATTATTTGAAATTTTCCCTCTTTTTCTATAAATTTTACATTTTTAAATATTAATGGATACTCGTGAATATCCGCAGATACCTGCTACGCACATAGGTACCCGTTAATTTTAGCGAGTATGGATATAAGTAGTGTACTACCCGCTCCCGCCCATTTGACATCCCTAACCAAGGCGTTAGGGACACCTCATGGATGCCTAAAAGAGAGAATGTGATAGATATAATAAGTGATGTGGTGAAAAAATAAAGAGAAAGGGAGAGAGAAATGCGTTGTGGATAAAGATGTAAGACAATGAAGTGTAAACACTATGCCAAAAAAGGTCTTAGAGGGCGCTCCCGTGCAGGCTTAGAGGGCGCTCCCGTGCGCACTAATAGCAACTGCTCTTGTTTGGTCAACAAAACGAGGACGCTCATGGAGCGCTCTGATATAAGGCCAAAGAGGGCGCTCCCGTGCATGCTAATAGGGCGCTCCTTGGAGGGCCCTCCAATACAAAAAACACAAAGCTATAGAGGGCGCTCCTTGGAGCGCCCTCTTTTTGTTATAACAAGGGCGCTCTTAGGAGCGCCCTCTGTTTGATTTTTATTTTCAAAACAAGGGCGCTCCATGGAGCGCCCTGTTTGTTCTTTTTTTTTTTTAAAAAACTAGTTTAACCTGCATATTTATTTCAGTCTGATCCCAATGGCTTAATCCAAAATCATGCATATTAATTCCTTAAAATTGAAACACTTAGTCATACTATGAACAACACTTAATTAGTAAACAACACACATATCAACTTGAAAGAAGAATTCAAACTTGTCATAATATGAATAGTTTCTTATGCAAGATATAACTTAGTGGTGTAAGTATGAATTACCTATACAAGTTTGAATTACAAACAAGTTACTCTGTTGAATCCGTTAGTTAACTCATTATCCATATTTACTTACTCTCATAATGTAAAAAAAATTACAAAAAGTGGTAACTACATGCTTTGCCCATTCTTCCCGGACCTCATCTAGCTGCTCCGTTGTGTAGCATCTGCATCGGCACTGAGCAAAGTACTGTAAAAGACAAAAGTTGATATCAGTATATAAACTAGTGAATGAGGGTCCAAAAAAGTACTTTGCTATCACAAGCCATAATTACCTCTCTAGGTATTATCAGTTGGTTTTGATCAATGATCTCCTTCATGTAACGCATTACGTAGAGCCCACAATTGGAGTCATTGTTTTGGACAGGAGACTATAAGTATAATGAATTTAAAAATAACTGATGCTTATGCGCATAGTAATGAAGAAACAAAATGTGTAGAAGAGATCAATATTACCTTAATGCGGTACCATGTTGGATCTGGTAAAATACTATTCGGTCCTGCCTGGAATCCCATCAATCTCCTATATTCTTTTATAGAGCTAAAGCAATATAACAAGTAATTTGTATAAGAGCCCGTAACTATGTTATTGTGATAGTAAGCCAATGAATACTTACTTTTTAATCAATTCCTTGATGTTATAATATTCTGGTGGTTTACGCATTGAGTCCATAAAGTAAACCTCGCCAAAACGGTTGAGACTCAATGCAAGTAGAATCCAATGTTGTCTACAATCACAATGAAAAATATGTCAAAGAAATGGTTTTTAAAAGACAAGAATATTGAGGCATAAACAAATACTATACATACCCTTCATGATTGAATGGAAGCAGAAACAATTTGTCTTGCCCGCGTCTATTATACAACAAATTTCCCACCAACACATGTTGCATGGTGTTCGCGTTGAATAAAGTGGTGGTTTGCGGAGATATAAAAACATATCGATCCGTGCGAGAAGACGGGGCTAAGACCGAATGATATAGATAACTAAACGAAAAAAAATACATAATGTCAATCCAAGCAAATAAAACGAGAAAAACAACTTATGGGATGTTTTAGATTGAAATTACCTGCAATACACGTTCATAACGGTGCCATCCAACCACAACCCAAATAAGAGCGAACGCAGAGAATTTCGATCAAGCCATTCCACCATTTCAGCCATATCTACAATGCCTGGAGCTATCGTACAATTAATCACGTCAGCCTCCTCTTGCATCTTTTCAGAATAGTAAGTTTCCAATCTTGCCAGGTATGTGTTGGTAGATGCAACAGGCGCTGAAGTCACCACCTGTGCCGGGCATTCACGAATGGGATACTTCCGCAAAGTTGAGTGTGGTGAAGAACGAGTCTCCACATGTGGCCCAGCAACAGAACATTGTGGAGTCTACAAATTCCACAATTTGTACATATTAATATTTGTTCTCTAAAAAATTAAAATGCACTTTTGATACAAATAAAAAACACATACCAATGCATCCAATCCAACATGTGAAGAAGGCCATGCAATGAAACATCCTACAGCATCAGCAAGAATGGTCGTTTCCCCGTAAGCGTCAGGGCACGGAGTCGTCGCATGGGGTTCAATAGCAATTTGAAGATTGACCTTAATTAAGTTGGAGGGAAGTGGGGAATTGTGTAGCTCCTGCCCTGGGAGGTTCCATGCTTGTCCTTTACCCACAACTCGTAACACCGAGTCTCCCAAGTACAATATACATTGAAAGACACCCTATGTAATTAACACAAGTATTCAACTTTAGGGATAAGTAGGGAAAGAAAAACATAACTTCAGAAACTTCTACCGAAAATCCGGCAGAGTTTCCCCTGTAAATTGGACATTTCCAATTTTTAGAACTTCACCTGAAACCCATAAAATACCAGTGCAGTTTATAATGTCTAAAGCACTAATACAATTCAATAACAATAGGCCTCCGTGGCCAAACATACTACAATAACAATTGTCATAATATAAATAGTTTCTTTTGCAAAACCAACCATACCAGCAGCCAGTATTCTTAAGTCATTGATATTCAACTTTATGGATAATTAGGGAAAAAAAACATACCTCAGGCAAGGCAGGTCTACTAAAAGAGGTAGAATCTCTGCAGCTTCGTTGTGCTCTTAAGTCATTCAACTCTCTTTTTGTTTCAGCCAGTTCTTGTTTCATGTCAAAGTATCCCGCTTTCACTTCTCTCATTTCCGCAAGGATTTCTTGAAAATTTTCTGGGACGACATTTGGTTGGGGTTTTGGAGCATTATAATATTGACCGGGATAAACACCAAATCCCACACCCCGAACACGTCCCCGATAGACATCCTTCTTCAAAACTTGGTCAAGGACCTGTCTATCATCGGAGGTACCACTCTCGCCAGTTTGAGACAATAATTCTTCCTAATAACATGAGGGCAAATATATATAGTCCACGATAAAGAAATACATGAGATGTAACACACAATGGTAGGAACTATATACTTACACATTGTGTGAAGACCTCTTCCACTCCTTCATTGTCTGCATCTTTTTTTTTGTTAATCCGGGCGGTTCTCCACAACATATGTCTGGAAACTTCGGAGGTTCCTTCCCCCGCTTGTTGTAACTGCAAAGAATTATTGAGACACAATCAATACTAAAAACTACTACATTGGGAGAAAATGTTAACGACCTTAATTACCAATTCTTGCTCTAGCTTGGCATAACCCTTTCTTGAACCTCTGTACGGGTATTGAGGATTCGAAGCCCTTGCCTTGTTTTTTTCACTAATTTCCTGGAATAAGACATGGTAAATATAACGTGACAAATTGTTACTTAAGTTGACAATGTTTAATAAAACAAAGTATGAATGATTATATTACCTTAAAATGTTCTTGGCCCCGTAGAGCTACAAAATAATCCCACTGCTCCTGTGATATGAGGTCCCCATACCTCTTAGGAGGATGTGGGATGACATTTCCATCTTCATCATGCATGAAGTGGGTAGACAATGTTGACCTAAACGCTCTATGCCTTTTTCCAGCCAACATAAGAATGTATCTTTTATGACGTTCTTCAACGTCAAATGCGGACTACATATAAAACAAAACATAATAAGATAATTAGTTAGTCACGTGCCTTTATCTCCTCTAATTCTTATTAACAAAATAAGGGGAAATATTACATACCTTAACGTCCTCCCAGATCATTTGCTTGTATTCTTTACAAACTTCATCCCTCCATGTAATTATTGTGATTGGTACCCTTTCACGAACAATGGCACCAATGTAACTAGATAGTGTTGTGCCACCGGATCCAATAGGTTGGTCCTTTTCGTTCCACGACACCTGAGTCAAGGTACTTAGTTTATAATTACATAATCCATCTAATTAAGCATAAATTATAGCAATGGAGGAAATTAAATGCTTACCTTGATTATATTTCCTTTGTTTCTTTGTTTCCTAACATGAGCCATTGTTGTAATCCCACGTCGGTGTTCGTTATCCATCTTTTCTGTGTCGTCATGATCCCCGCCTGACATTATAGCTGCATGAAAAAAACATAACGAATTACTTAGTAAAATATTTTAAATGTATAAACAAAAATGCAATTTGTATAAGTATAGGGTTTAGGCATACATTAACTAACTCATTCTCTTTCTTTTTCTATAAGTAGAGGGTCGATTTGTAATACGAATTGATGGGTTGATCCAAATACCCTCATCGTGGTCCGGTCTAGTGTAACAAGCAACATCTGTTGTGGAGTCAACTTGTAATATGTGTGGTGTCGTAACAAAAGGATCGTCTTCAACATCCTCCCACTGGTCATCATCATCCACATTGGGGGCAATTTGTTACTCAACATCACTATGGAGCAATTTTTGTCTGCGGGATCACTAACATAAAAAATTTGCTCAGCCTAGGAAGCTAGGATAAATTGTTCATCTTTGTAACCCACCTTGCTAAAATTAACTTTGATAAAGCCAAGATTGTCAACCTGAACACCACTATTATTGTCGACCCCAGTTACAACCGAAGACAGGCAACCGAAAGTTTGTGTAATCCAATTCCCATATGCGATCAATGACCCCTAAAATAGGACATATTGGCATAAACTGGATTTCTATCTTTCGCACTTGACATATGCAATGCTTGGGCAATTAAAGTTACTCCACTATTTTGTACCGTCGTTCTATCATCATGGTCCTTTGTGTAGAAAGTGTAACCATTAATCTTGTAAGCCTTGTAAGATATAACGTTAAAACTCGGACCATACGCCAAAAATTTAAGCCTTGTAGGGACTAAAGAATTATTTAAGTTCATGTCCTGAAAAATCCTAGACTTAAACCATGTGATGAAGCTTCGATTGTGTTCTCTTGTGATCCAATTGTCTCCTTTATTAGGATTAGACTGCCGAAAGTATTTCCTTGTGAATTTCTACATAAGGCTCTACCTCATCATCATTATGCAAGACATAAAGGTGTGCTTGAACCCATTCCTCTCTTTTAATGCTGATGACTTCGCTTGCCCCAATCCCTCCTAATTGTAGGATTTTGTTGTGTCCAGAGACCATAAGCCCTATGGAGCTGACACCACTAAGGTATTCTGTACAAAACTCAACAGCTTCTTCAACTATATACCTTTCGACCATACAACCCTCAGGACGACTGCGATTCTTAACATACCCTTTTAGTATCTTCATGTATCGCTCAACTGGGTACATCCATCTCATATAAGCTGGTCCACACAACTCAGTCTCCCGAACCAGGTGAATTGTGAGATGAATCATTATGTCAAAAAAGATGGAGGAAAATACATTTCAAGCTCACACAGTGTCACAACTATTTGTCTTTGCAAAATGGGCAGCTTCCTAGGGTCAATTACCTTACTACAAATAGCTCTGAAGAAATGACACAGTTTAGTAATTGTAATACGCACTTTACTTGGCAGAATGGAGCGTATTGCAACCGGAAGCAAATGACCCATCAGGACATGATCATCATGAGACTTTACACCTACCAATCTTTGCTCTTTTGGTGATATTAGATTTCTAATGTTAGAAGAAAAACCCTCTGGAACTTTGACATCCTGCAGAAACTTGCAAAAAGTGACTTTTTCTTTCTTGCTAAGAGTATAAGCCGCCGGTGGTAAAAATGTACGTGATCCCCTTTTGTCTGGTACCAATTCTTTCCTTATACCCATTGCCAACAAGTCCCATCTCGCATTTACCCCATCCTTGGTTTTGCCTTTGACATTCAGTAACGTGCCAATAACACTCTCACACACATTTTTTTCTATATGCATGACATCAAGGAAATGCCTAACAAACAATGTCTTCCAATATGGCAAGTCAAAAAAAATGGATTTCTTTTTCCAACCTCCGGTAACGAGTTGTGAGGCAAAAGGTTTGCCGAAGTTGTTGGTCAAGTTACCCACCTTTTCCCACACCTGCTCACCAGTCAGTGGAGAAGGAGCCATGCCCTCTTCGGTGTTGCCATTGAATGATTTCTTCAATCCCCTATAACGATGGGTTAAAGGCAAAAACTTACGATGACCCATGAATACATTCTTCTTACAATGAGTCAAACGCATCCAAGTAGTATTTGTTCACAAACAGGACAGGCACACTGACCCTTTACACTATAGCCAGACAAATTACCATATGCAGGGAAGTCATTTATCGTTCCAAACAACATTGCCCTCAACTGAAAAGATTCTTCTTTGTAGCCATCATAGACCTCTACTCCAGTATCCCACAATTGCCTCAAGTCTTCAATCAATGGTGCCAAGTACACATCTATGTCATTACCCGGTTGTCTGGGTCCCGATATCAACATAGACAACATCATGTATTTCCTCTTCATACACAGCCATGGCGGGAGATTGTAAATGATCAATACCACCGGCCATGTGCTATGACTACTAGATTGGATACCATGCGGATTCATTCCATCTGTTGATAAAGCAAGGCGGAGATTTCTTGGTTCCTCGCCAAAAGATGGGTACTCATCATCAATCCTACTCCACTGCGGAGAATCAGCGGGATGTCTCAACATGCCATCCTTGATTCGATCATTTGCATGCCAAGTTAAGTTCCTTGCATCAATGACACTACGATACATCCTTCGAAACCTTGGTATGATGGGAAAATACCAAACCACCTTTGCTGGTGTAGTCTCTTTCTTATAACGAGGCAAATTGCATTTAGGACACGCACTTAATGACGCATGCTCATTTCTGAACAAAATACAATCATTGGGACAAGCATGTATCTTCTCATAGCTCATCCCAATAGAACTTAACATCTTCTTTGCCTCATATGTTCTTTTAGGTAGCACGTTGTCCTCCGGTAACATCTCCTTCAACAGGGTGAGTAACTCTGTGAAACTCTTGTCAGACCAACCATTTGTTGCTTTTAAGTTATACAACTTCAACATAGCTGACAACCTTGTGTACTTGGTGCACCCGTTGTACAATGCCGTTTCAGCATCACTGGCTAGGGTATCAAACATTTGGGGACAATCTCTGAGGTCATCTTCAACCACCTTTCGAATCTCATCAATTCGGTCGCAATCCTCCCACCCGGTCCCAATGTCATCATCACTTGGTTCTACATTGACATTATTCTCTCCCATACCACTTTGTTCACTCCTAATCTCACCATGAAATGTCCAACATGTGTAACTCTTATCAATTCCAAAACAGAAAAGATGGTCCCTCAAGTCGGTTACATTAACTGGCTTAGAACAAAAACACTTCGTACAAGGGCAGAGAATTCTACTAGGGTTTGTTGCATGGTCAGTGGCAAATTTTATAAACATTTCCACTCCTTCCTCATACTCATGTGTCAGACGGTTCGCAAGCATCCAAGAACGATCCATTTTATAAAGGATATACCTGATTAAAGTCAATCACCATTCAGCAGTGTTGAATTATAACTAGCCCTAGGAAAAAATACCTTTAAGAAAAAAGACAAGTAAAAAAATATACTCGCTCGTAATAAAAATTATTAGTTCTAAAAATTTGAGCAGCATTTCATCTATTTCTTTAACATTCCCAAATTAAGGAAAAATAATTTTAAGTCTAGACCACCAGCTATACCAGTCCAAAAGAGATCAATATGAGTAATATATATTTATATAACTTCAGAAACTTCTACCGAAAATCCGGCAGAGTTTCCCCTGTAAATTGGACATTTCCAATTTTTAGAACTTCACCTGAAACCCAGAAAATACCAGTGCAGTTTATAATGTCCAAAGCAATAATACAATTCAATAACAATAGGCCTCCGTGGCCAAACATAGTACAATTTATTCTTAAACATGAAACTAAGGTTAATGCATGTACATACAAATAACCTAATAATTATAATTAAACACAATTTTAAGTCCAAACCATCAGCTACCAGTTCAAAAGAGATCAATATAAGTAATATATATTTATAAAACATTACTAAATGCATAATAAACAACCACCAACAAATTTATAAAACAATATTTTAACTCAAACCAACAACAATACACCAAAATGGTTCAATAAAACCAATAGTGTTCAATAATAATAATATGTTCTTAGTTCAGATAGCAAAATAGTAGGTGCAGATAGCAAAAAAAATACATGATAACAAAAAAGGTGAAATAGTTGGACAAAAATGGAGGTTTAGGGTTTCCCTTACCCTATTGATGGCGGCGGCCCGAAACTACAAATGGGGGAAGGACTGCGCCGGAGAAGAAGAAGACAGCTGCCGCACCGAAAGGAACGCGCGCCGCGCCGGAGAAGAAGAAGATCATCGCCGCGTCGCGCCGGAGAGAAGAAGAAGGTTGCTCCTCCTTCGAAGCTTCAAGCCGCGACGGAGGGAGACGAAGGAGCGAGAGGGAGACGGAGGAGCGAGAGGGAGAAGGACGGAGACGGAGAGGAGCTTAGAGGAGAGCGAGACGGAGGGAGACGGAGGAGCGAGAGGGAGACGGACGGGGGAGTTAGAGAGAGAGAGGGAAGAGCTTTGAGAGAGAAACGCGTTGCGGCGAACTGAGAAAACATTACTGGTTAATAACACGTCCAGGCAAAGAGGGCGCTCCTGGGAGCGCCCTGGAAAGCCACCTACGAGGGCGCTCAGGAGCGCCTCTTTTCCTAATAATTAAAAAAATTCACTCATGCAGGAAAAGAGGGCGCTCCGTTGGAAGCGCCCTGGAAAGCCACCTACGAGGGCGCTCAGGAGCGCTTTCCTTTTATCATATTTAAAAAAATTCAGGGATGTAACAAGGGCGCTCTATGAGCACCCTGCAAAACAGGAAAATAGGGCGCTCCTTGGAGCGCCCTCTAATCTAGACAAAAAAAATTTATTAAATAAAAGAAAAAAGAAAAGAGGGCGCTCATAAAGAGCGCCCTCTATTTCACAGAAATATAAAATTTTGAAGAAACATAACGAGGACGCTCCTATGAGCGCCCTCTATTTAGGGATATAAAAAAAATTAAAAAGAAAAATGAAAGGAGGGCGCTCCCTGGAGCGCCCTCTATTTCAGGGACAATAAAAATTCTTGCTATACGAGGGCGCTCCTTGTGAACGCCCTCTATTTCAGCTTTACAGGGCGCTCCCGTCCAAAATTTGGAGCGCCCTCAATTTAAAACGATCATTGTTAACACAAACCTACACGGGAGCGCCCTAAAGAGAGTGCTCTAATATCCCAAAATTGTTTGTAGTGAAAAAAATCAAAATGGTCCCGACATTAGGGACACCTTAGGATTTCTTAAAATAATTTATCCTTAATTGTTTCTCCACCCTAGATTTTTTAATTGAATTTTCACTATTCTCCCACTAAAAATTCACAACAAATACAATTTTTTTGAGAAAAATCATCAAATTTGATCTGGGAGACACTCTTGCCTCCCCAGAGGCCTAGAGCGAGTTCCGCACACACTTCATCAATGGGAACCCTCTGTGCTTGCGCCGAGGTCTAAAATAAATCTTGGGACAATTCGCCAATGAGGACCCTCCATGATCGCCTCTCATTTCCCCGTTTTTTTTACGCCGACTACTGCATCATTTCGGTTCATGGTCATTATTCGATCATCCAACCAGTTGCAACCCCGACGTCATGGACACCCCATAGGTGCTTAAAATGACTTTTGCGAATTTTTTCTACAAACCAGTATTTTTGAAGTGATTATTGAGTACTTATTTATTAAATTACAAATATTATTACGTTAAAATTATTAAACATTATGATTTGAAAATTAAATAATAAATTATACGGAACACATTTATTAAAAACACTTTTTAACATATTTTAAGAAATTTATAACATGAAAAATGTAATACATGTAATAATTTTTTTAATGGGGTATGATTACATATTTATACGTTTTATAAATTTATTAAACATTTTAAAACAACATTTCACAGGTACGAGTAATTTGGCTATCTCTTTGACAAAGATGAAAATGTGATACATTAATTTAATAATTTATTTAATGGGGTAAAATTACATATTACTTTTTCTGGTTCTTTTTATAGTTCATCCTTAATCGAATTACACATATCAATAAAGTGAATAAAATTTGTAAATTTTATTGGAGTTTTAAAAAATATTTTAACTTTATTATTTTACCCTTATTTAATATATCATTAACTAACTCCTCTACCATATAATAAGTAAGGAAGACATTAAAGTTAATAAGGACAAATAAGTAAAATGGTAATAAAAAAGTTGTAAAAAGTGTCATATAAAAATGACTGGAGGTTGTAATATGTTTTAGAAATTCATTAAACTGGTTGGAGGTTGTAATATGTTTTAGAAATTCATTTAAACTGCAACCAGCATCGCCATTGGCTAATCCACAATCCAGTCCATTCAAATTAAATAAATAAATCCAACGGTTACCACCCCATAGAATATGGTATTCCACTTAGTTTCGGCTAAAGGATTTAAAGTATAGGGACGAAGACTAAAGTTAACCGAAATTATAGGGACGAAAAATATATTTTTCCCTTAAAAAAACCATTTCAACGCTACATTAAAAGGAATTACTTTATTGCAAAACACAAACAAATACATTTAATCATTGTTAGGTAACTTATTAAAGTTTAGAATTAATTAATGGTACCAAAAAATGAGATTACAGTATTAAATGATATTATTTTTCCTTAGCCACACAATGTTAATAGACAACTATATTCACGGAAGACGTTCCTGAAAAAAAACATTTCAAATTAAATTTCCGAACAAGAATTCTAATACACAATGGACAGGATATACCTAACTAGCCAACAAAAACTATTTTTAATCATGAGCGAATTTTGCAAAGCATTAACACCGTAGGGACCTTGTAATAATTAAAGAAATGTCAGTGATTTACCTCATCAACCATTACCCTGTAACGAATCACATTCGTTCAAATAAAAAACATTATATCGGACGGCCAAATGAACCTGGAATACCGTATACCACTTACATTGGGGGTATATATTAGACTCCGCCCAACTTAAAACAATAAATGTCCGTGACACCTAAGGGAGGGAATTACAACACAAAATGGAAGAATTTATTACTCATTAAGAAAGAGTTTGTAACAACATATGAAATTCATGTGTTTCTAATATATATATATATATTGTCAAGATCAATTGACACCACGTGTCAACTTCAAAACTTACATCAATTAATAACTTTTTGTAGAATGTAAATTGATTAATCCAACCATTGAATTGAAAGATATTATGGAGGCAGATCAAGTCTATAAAATTTTATACAAATCAGAAACTAATTAATACTTCATCACGCCATTTTATTTTAACGTCTAATATATTTTTAAAATATAAGTAAAAATCTGCTGCAAGATAACATACCTAAGAATATCTAAATGATTTGGAATTTAATAGACATGATCATTATGGTAATACAATATGATTCAACGATTGGATTAGTCAATTTTATATTCTACAAAAAATTATTAATTGGTGTAAATCTTGAAATTGACATCTAGGCATTGTTTGGTTGGAGGGATTTGGAGGGAATGAGGCCAAAATCCCTTCTAATAGCATTTTTCTTCCCTCCAAAAGTGGGGGATTTGGAGGGGAGGAGGTTTAAAATAAAACAATCAAAATTACTTAAATATCCACTCATATTAATAAAGTTGGATGTTATAAAAGTATAAGGATATAAAAGTAAATTATTTTTATTTTCCCCCTCCCCCTGTGAACCAAACAAGAAAGGTCTCTCATTCCCTCATCCTCTCCTCAAACCAAACAAGATAAAATATCATCTCACCTGACTCTCTCTCACACACACACACATAGATATATGAGTCAGGATACGTTGACACCGGGTGTCAAACTTTAAGAGTTACACCTCTTAATAACTTTTTATAAATGAAAATTCGATTAATCTAACCGTTGAATCACATTATATTACCTTCATGATCATGTATATCAAATTTCAGATAATTTGGACATTTGTAGGTATGTTATCTCATAGTAGACTTTTATATATATTTTAAAAGCATATTATACGTTAAAATAAATTAGTTGATGAAGTATCGGTTAATTTTCAATTTTTATTAAATTTTATAAACTTGATATACTTTATAAGAACTTTCAATTCAATGATTGGATTGGTCAAATTTTTATTTTACAAAAAGTTATTAAAATGTGTAACTCTTAAAGTTTGACACATTGTGTCAACGGATTCTGACTCTCTCTCTCTATATATATATATATATAGGGGATGTATCGGGTGAGAAAAGCATCTTTATGTTAGAGTGAGAGAGATCAATATAGATTACTAAATTAGAATTAATGGGTGGGATTAAACTTCCTAATTAGTGTGTCACGTGCTTCCCCCTTCCCTCTTCCCAGGTTCAGCTTCTCCCCAAAATTAAGGGATCCGGATCGTCTGTAGCGCTGGAGGAGCCTGCAGCAACATTAGCTGCCAAATAGCTAGGAAACAGCTATGGAATCATTCCGTAGTTAATATCAGTAGCTATTTCCTAGCTATTTCATGGCTAAAGTGGCTGCAGAGTGTACATAGCGGGAGAGGATTCTAACACGAAATTAAGTCACCCAGAATCATCATCTTTGAGCCCCTCAATCGTCATCCTCCATCGGTTAACCACAACCCCTGGTCGTCACAAGAAATTCAAGATGCGTCGTTGTACCTCATACGCGGATCGCCACCATAATGGGAAGCATTCCCTGTTCCATCCTCCATCATTGAAGTCGCGGATTGACACCGTCATCCTTGTTCCATCTCGCGCCTCCCTTCTGTCTCGCGCCTAAGGTGAGTTTATGTAAAGGGAAAATGCATGGCCTTGTAATTAGTCCCTAGGTTACTGCCCTTGTAACCAAGGATTCCCTATAATTTCTTTTTTCTTTTTTTATTTGGTTCCGTTGACAATCACTTTCAACTTTGAAGTGCTTAAAGTTAATAATTGAAATTGCATGGATTCCTTGGTCTCTTTTTTTTGTGCTTTATTTGATTTGTGCTTCTGTGATTTCTTTTTTAATGATAAAGCATTCCTTGTTCTTCTACGGTAAGAAATCTCAAAGTCCCTAAGGATTTTAAGTTTGTCCACCCGCTGTTTGTTTAAATGTTAGAATTACTATTCTTCTGAGTTGTAACTAAAATTCTATTTTATTGTCATCAAGATAGAGTTAAATTTTAGGGTGGCATAATGGTGGGTTGGGGATAATTTACCATGAGATCTTAGGTTTAAACACCATTGCATTCTATATGAAAATAAAAACCAATTCAATGTACAGCTGGATAATTAATTAGGGAATGGGATTCGGTGACCTTGGTTTCTCAAAGTCACCGTGGACTTTGTTGCATTTATAACCATTAGATCAATCAAATGCACCAGATTTTATTACTAAAAAGTTTTTTTTTCAATTTTTTTTTGTAAAGAATTTTGTTGGAATTTATCATTACATTGTAACTATGTTAACCAATTATGCACAGTTTTTTCCTTAAAAATAATATATAAAATTTATTTAATATTTTTTATTAGGTAAATGACTTTTTTAGTCCCTATAAAATATTCGAGTTTTGATTTTCGTCCCTGAAATTTTTTTATTCATCTTATAAAATATTTAAGTTATTTTTTAGTCCATGTTGTTGATTTTACTTTTAAATGCAGATGTGTCTGATGCCCCATCACAGTCAATAATCATATGTGCAACATCCTGACATATTATACAACATTGCTAGCATCTGTAATTCATTCAGAGATTATTTATGATATATAGGAAGGAGGAAATGTACAAAAATTTCAGGTTCAAGTGGTGTCCAGCAACTATATATTTTCTGGGAGCGGATTCGGTACCTTTGGTACCTCAAAGTCACAGTGACTTTGTTATTTTTCTAACCATTGGATTAATTAAATGCATCAGATTTTGCCATGTGTACTAATTTTTTTTTAAAAAATTAATTTGTGTAAAGAATGACATTGACAATTTAGCATCACAACTGTAGCTATATTAACCAATTATATATAGCTTTTTCCTTGAAAATAATATATAAAACTAATCTAATATTTTTTATTATTTGACCGGAAATCTCTGACAGATATAGGTGTGGATTGGCGGTGGTTAGGTAAAGTACTCTCAAAAGTGACAATTTTAGGAACCTTACATTTAAAGTCAGTCTGAGATCACATTCCACTTCCATTACAAACCAATCATTATTTGAATTTATTTTACTTATTTTTTTATCATTTCATTTTCAAATGAACACTAGAGAATATCATATGCTCTAGAAAAATCATGTAAACCAATATTAAAAAAGGAAAGAAACTTACATTACATAAGGTTTTTAGTAAAATAATATCTATCATATTTAAAAATAAAAATAGTCACAGAATTTAAAAAGTTAATATTTTTTGTAATTTCCCGGACCTTTTTTGGGGCATTATTGACAATCATTTTTCAATGCACGTGGAAACTATATGATTCTTGCCCTCATTTATTTGTAAAAGATATATTGCATCTGATCACGATAACAAAATAGATTATGGGAGGATTCTGGCATTTTGTAGTGTTTTATTTGAAGGTAGAGAAAAAATGACATGATAAAAATAAGTAAAATAAAAAAGCGTAAAATAACTTTTAGTCCCAATAAAATATCTGAGTTTTGGTTTTCGTCCCTGAAATTTTTTTCTTTTTTATCCATCCTTATAAAATATTTAAGCAATTTTTTTAGTCCCCGATATTGATTCTACTAATTATGGATGTGTTGAACCTTTATAATAGTGACAATACTTGAGAAGTGCATGACAAATTATACAACATTATATAAGAGTATTACACTCCTTAAACTCATTCACAGAGTCAAATTCCATGTCCGACTTGAACTGAAATTTTTGTACATTTCCTCCTTCCTATATATCATAAACAATCTCTGAATGAGTTTACAGATGCTAGCAATGTTGTATAATATTGTCAGGATGTTGCACACATGATTATTGACTGTGATGGGCATCAGACACATCCGCATTTAAAAGTAAAATCAACAACAGGGACTAAAAAATAACTTAAGTATTTTATAAGGATGAAATAAAAAAAAATTTCAGGGACGAAAATCAAAACTCGAATATTTTATAGGGACTAAAAAGTCATTTACCTAATAAAAAATATTAAATGAATTATTTATATATTATTTTTAAGGAAAAAACTGTGCATAATTGGTTAACATAGTTACAATGTAATGATAAATTCCAACAAATTCTTTACACACAAAAAAATTTAAAAAAAAAACTTTTTAGTAGTAAATCTGGTTGCATTTGATTGAATGCAACAAAGTCACGGTGACTTTGAGAAACCAAAGTCACCGAATCCATTCCCAATTAATTAGCTTCAATTTAATTGCAGAAGCACGGGATATTACGTTTGTGAGAGTTGGGAAATGACAGGATTTTCGTGCATAGCTGGACACTAGCCAGGACGTTGTGTAATTTTATTGTGACTTAGAAATGGTTTTTTGTTTATCTCAAATCACAAGGAAGTGGTATCTTCCAAATGGAGAGGGACCCCATAAATATATTGAAGCGGGACGGCTTCCTGCCATTAACTTGCTAGTTGATGATAATTATATAGTTAATAAAATAAATTTATATGTTTTTCTTTGGAATATAGAAAATACTTTTATGTATTTTATGTTTTATGAATTCAAATAATTTTCTATGTTATGAGTGTTTTTTTTATACCACGGTTATCTTTTTCAGGAGGCAATTATATTCGATCAGGGTAGGACCTCCATATAGGTAGGATAACAATTGGACCCAAACCCAATGAGTACTCATAAAAATTACTCACAATGAGTTGAGAAATTACTAAAGCTGACAAAATGGGTTAGCCCAATCAGATCGTCCTGTAAAAGCCCGTAAAAATATAGGGTCCAAACACTTATTTTAGAAGGTTGAATAACTCTCGGGTTTTTTAGCTCAGTCCAATAAAGTCCGCTATCCGTAAAAATCCACTAAAAATCGGGCTACCCGCAAAAAGGTAGGACGCAGACACTTATTTTAGAAACCAAATAACTTTAATTCAGGCTTTTTAGCCGAGACCGATAAAGCTCGCTACCTGCATCGGGTCGGGTCATATAGCTCGAATTGTCAGGTCCAGTAATTACCCACAAAATGGGTCTGAATAATTGCTCGCATTTTTAACGGATACGGGTGCGAGTACGAGTACTACAATACTCGCACTTATCACATTTTAACTCTACGTCTCTACCCATACTCGCACTTATATAATATATATATATATATATATATATATATATATTTTAGTTTTATATATAAATAACTTAATTCTTATATATATTATTTTATTAATTAATTTATATTTTTCCATAACTTAATTAATATTAATATATATTATAGTCACAAAAAATTAATATATTTCCTAATTTAGTTAATTTAAAAGTTAAAATTATTAAAATGTGATAATTTTGTAACCTTAAAGACTAAAGCAACAACTCGGGAATTCGTAATTGTGAAAGTTTATTATAATATTTACCTCATGTTTAAACATTACATTATATATTGTGTTTATCAACTTTATTGTGTGGTACTTTAAGTTAGTGAAGTAGTTACATTTTATGATTAAATTTGGATGATCTATGGATTATTTTTCATTTGTGCTATAATTATTTTTAATTTTTTATTTTCTAATTGATTTATTATTTTTATAATTAACAAAAGTACGGATAATGGGTACGACTATGGATACTTAATTACCCAACAAGTAAGGGTACGATTGTACGAGTATTAAAATTGCTACCCACGTGAGTATGGGTATGATTGAGTACATTTTTTTAAACGTATGTATGAGGACGAGTACTATAGTATCCTACTTAAATACTACCCATTGTCATCACTATTTATGTACGACAAAGCTCTCCCTCCAAATATTTAACGCAACTGTATACCCAAGGTGGGAAGTTGATTAAGATGGAACAACCCTTACAAACACAATCATATGCTAATTAAGTATTTGATTCAAGGAAATCTTTACTTTCTTTAATCAATATTAAATATAATAAAATGTTTTATAAATGATTATACAATATTTGTAACCAATTAAACTAAATTTTATTTTTCAAGATTAAATTTAATTTTTACATTTTAATTTATTTTTAATTTCTATTAAAATAATTTGACTTAAATATGTTTTTAGTCCCTATAAATATAGATTATTTTGTTTTTAGTCCCTGTAAATTTTTTTTTTATTTTTCATCATCCCTACAAAATTTTCCGTTAGCCTTTTTGGTCTTTGCCGTTAACTTTAGCTGATGTGGCAAACGGAGTGTCACATCAGCATGCCACGTGTGTCATTTCTGCCCAACTTAAATTTGTTTAGTCCCTATAAATATGATCCTTTTGGTTTTAGTCCCTATAATTTTTATTTTTATTTTTCCATCACTATACTTTTTTATATTTTTCACCTCTATTTCATCCTCATCCAACATCAATGTCCTTTTGGTTATACTACATTGTTACACTTGAAATTCTTAAACCCTTCTTGGGTTCAATAAAATAAATTTTTTTATGTATTCAATTATTTGAAATTTCAATGCACTTGGATTCACTATATAAAAGAGAACATGTAACGACCTTTTTTTCTCTACTAATTTTTTTTTCTGTCTATTTGACTCACAAAATTTTCATTTGATTTATGTCTATTAACCTGTAACTTAATGATTTTTAATACAATTCTCTTTGCTTAGTAAAAAAACATGTAACTTTATGAGATTTGTGTTAGCTAACAAAAAGGCTTATAATTGTAAATCAAATGAAAATTTTGTCAATCAATAAATAGAAAAAAAATAATTGCAGAGAAAAAAGGTCGTTAGGTTTTTCCCCTGCATACAGTGAATCCAAATGTTATGAAATTTCAAATAATTGAATACATAAAGAATTTATTTTTTTAAACCCACGAAAAGTTTCAAAATTCAAGTGCAACAATACAGTGGACACTGTGATGTTGAATGAGGATGAAATTGAGGTAAAACACAAAAAAAATTATAGGGACTAAAACCAAAAGGATCATATTTATAGGGACTAAAAACAAATTTAAGTTGGACAGAAATAACACACGTGGCATGCTGATGTGACACTCCATTTGCCACATCAACTAAAAGTTAACGGCAGGGACCAAAAAGACTAACGAAAAATTTTGTAGGGATGAAAAACCAAATTTTTTTTACATGGACTAAAAATAAAATTACCTATATTTATAGGGACTAAAAACATATTTAAGCCAAATAATTTCTATCAATTAAAATAATTTGTACAAGTTGTAAACATCAATCTTCATCTCTATTTTTCCTTGCATAAATCGAGGCTCTTCCGTTAAAGTTGGGCGGTGAATTGATTAAGAATTGCATTTAAAATTGCAAAAAGAACAGAAAATAAAGGAAACTTAACTACATAAATATTGTAACATCCCAAAAATTTAGAAATATAGAATTATAATAAAAATAATAACGATAATAAAATAAAAATACTTATAATTGTATTTCGATAATATTGGTTATAAAAAGAGAATTTTTATAATAATAACAGTAACTATTAATAGAATAATATTATAAGATTAATGATATAATAGTGACACGATAATATGAATACTAAAAGAGAGATATAGAATTTGATATTAGAAGATATAATAATTGTTATTAATATAACAAGATAATAATAAAATTATTAGAAGATAAATTATATTATTAATGTCTCAATTAACCTTAATTGTTATAAATATAGTAGTTATTATATTATTATATTAATATAATAATATCAGAACCGATTGGGATATCCCCAGGAAAGATATATGCTTTAGCATTTTAATTTAAAGATCATATTTCAAAATAGGAATGATGACGTCACAAGAAGTAGAGATAAGGAAGTAAAATCAGATAGGATAAGGATTACGATAAGATTTGGATTTAAATTTGAATGTAGAGGGATAAGGAAAAGCTTGAGAGGCAAAAATAAGGTTTCAGCTATCAGGAAATTCACTCAAGTGAATGAAATTCGCTTAAGCGAAAAAGGGGGTTTTAGAGTGCTCTCTGGACGAAATTCGCTCAAGCTAAAATATTTTCGTTCAAGCTAATTCAGTAAATTCGCTCAAGCGAATTAAATTCGCTCAAGCTAATTTGACAGTTACTGCACGTTTAAATTTCAAACTCAGTCAGTTTTCACTCATTATCTCATCCGTTTCTTCGCACTTTTAGAGAGAGAAAGAGAGGTTATAGTGAGAGAACACCCTTGGGACGATCAAGAACGATTCCTACGCTCCAAGAACAAATCTTTCATCAATCTTTCCTCCTTCAACGCTATCTACTCTCCACTCTTTCTTCGTTTCTTGGCCTCAGGTGGGTGTGATTGTTTGTCTGTTTGCTGTATGAATTTCAAAGCATGATCCCCTATCCGCCTCTCCCTTTCTTTCATTGAATCATGATGAATATGTTTATTGTAAATGTGATGATTGTTTGATGTATTGATTTATAAGAACCATAGGATCGAGGACTCGAATGAGTATGTGTAGTGATCTTTGAACATGTTAATAAGTAAGCATGGGCCTTTGGCCATCACAGTCATGAATCATGAATTAATTATCACAGGGCTTATAGTCATCACAGAGCCTCCGGGCTACCACAGGGTCTTCGGACCATCTCAGGCCTTCGGGCAATCATGTTTAAGCAAGACGAGGCGAACTCATCGACCTCTCGGCCAAGGGGAAGACGGGGGGACCCTCAATCATGTTAATAAATCAGTTTATGTGTACATCATATTCAGATAAGACTTAATCTCAGGTTTCCCTCGACGACGGTCCTTGGATTCTCAGGCCGAGCGCTCAATCATGATCATGTAACAGTGAAAAGACCCCGGGTGTCGGGTTACAACACTTCACAGACATGCATTATAAAGCTATATTATTATTATTGTAAATTGTTTGATGGTTATGACATTGTTGTTGATTGTATTGGTTGTTTGAGAAGCATGATAATTGTCTGTATGTTTCCCCTGGAGTGTCTTTGTTCATGCCCAATGGGACGTAGTCTCATCCCACGATATGGGAATTATATTTCAGTTGTGCAGGAAGAATTGTTTAGCAATGGATAAAGAGATTGGAGTTCTTTGGTAGATTCACCTGCCCCCAGCTGCCAGATTGACCTCTAGGACATTTAAATATAATTAAATTATGTCATGTTGTAATAAATTAGATTTGCGTCCAGAATTGGATTACTTTTGAGAGCCACAAAGTGGCATGTATTTGTATGAATTATGTTGAGTAATTGATGTATTTCGTTTAAGCAAACGTTGGATTGCCTAAGCAATTATTTGATTGGATGGCGATACTTGAGATGACGCGAAATAATTTCAGAAATTCGGAATAGTGTTTCCAACGAGCATTATTCTTGAATTGAGAAATTAGGACATTACAAATATTAAGATGTGGTCAACCAGTGTGCAACCCGTGCGATGTACGGGTATTGTTATTCAAACACATTATCAATCTTAAAGAATAATATATAATATACTAAATTTATTATATTTATGTAAGTAAGAAATGATAATGATTAACTCATTTTTAATACTTAAATTTAGAGTTGTATTGGATTGGGTCGTCGGGTCTGTTTAGGTTGGGTAAGCATGAACCCAACCAGTTTAGGTTGGGTAGCGGGTCTGGTAAGTACAACCCGATGTACCCAACCCAACCTCCCATATAAAAAATTATTATATTATTAATAATTATCTTATCTAAATTAAATTAGGTAATAGTAAAATAAAATTCAATTAAAAATTGGTTACATAACAGAACAATAGTTTGTTAATTTGTGAGATAGAGATTTTTATAGTTATGGAATATCTTATTTGGAACATCACTTTATTTTATTGTGCTAAATATTTGAATTAAATTGTGTGTAGAAAGTGTATGTCATATATTTTTCTAGTTTTGATTTATAAAATTCTTATAATAGTTATATGGCCAAAGTGTCAAAATCATGGAAATACAAGTTTATATAATTTATGAATTCCAAACAATGATAAAAAAATAACCAATTTCTATAAATTTGAATTTTTTTATTTTTTAATTATCATCACCCGATCACCCAACCCAACCCAACCCGATATTGATCGGTTTGGGTTGGGTTGAGTCCATAAAAGAAAAATGGAAAAACCAACCAACCCAACCCGAACATAGTTAGTGCCTGTTTGGTTTAAATTTTGAACCATCCAGAATCAATTCTGCATAATTGATTTTGAATAAATTCCGTCCAACGTGCTTCGTAAAGCGTGCATACTCATTTCAACCATTGATTTCTGAAATCAGTTCTACTCAACTGTAAACCAAACTAACCCTTAATCAAGTTGGGTCCAAAAGTGGTGTAAATCCAACCCAACCCAACATGTGTGCAGCCCTACTTAAATTTAAAGTTGTAATATACTGAATGTATCGAATAAAAAAAATGAATTTGGAAACATGAAATAGGTAACATTAATAATTACAAATGAAGGCCTGGTCAAATATTCTTTCATTCAAATTTTTTTAAATGCTTTTTTATACACTATATTTTTTGTCACATTACAACACTTAAAATTGTTATCACATTTAAGAATCTTAAGTACTCGTCGAGACTTAATTCAAGATATAGCAACTTATAATTGACCATGCGAGAAAATGTTTTGGTAAATACACACTAACATGTGACAAATTTTGGCCTTGACTTTTATTAATGGTCATAGTAAAGCAAAGAGATAATGGAAACTGTCTTCTTTGAAACTTTAATGGAGTGAGATTATCAGATGAAATTAAATTCATTTGAGGTATAAAGACCTTTGTTCCCAAATGTGTTCCACTAATAATAGTTGCTCCAATGATATTAGAACCTAACTCATCAACTATTATCTGGTCCCATTGTAGAGTCCAGTTGGTGTATATATATATATATATATATATATATATTCCTCATTAACAAAGGTGAGAGCAATGAATTGCAGATTTGAAAAAAAAAAGCTTCACTGTGGAGTATATCAAACCATGAGACACATGTTAGTTAATGGGTGAAAATGAGCTACTGGACTACATCTCTTTTCAACGTTATTAATAAAGACAATCCATTAATTTTTTTCTGGATGAAAAAAAGAAAGCCCTGGAAAAATTCAAAGTTAAAAAAATAAATGTGATGTGTGACTAACTATGAGCCTTCATTTGAATTTGTAAATGCATGTCCATTTACATGTTTTTTTTGTTTTGTTTTCAAAATACACTTAACATTGTAAAGATTTACAGCGTAAACACATACATGTTAACTTCATTAACCATTTCATTAAGGGATATAATATATGAAAACAAATCATTGAAATAAGAAAAATTCACTCAGAATTACAAATAAATTTTAAATGCGCATTAATTATTAGTCATTCAGTTCTTGAGTTAAATTTTTTTACGAAAGAAAAATTATATTGGCCACTAAAAGGGAAATAAATATATATATTAGGCATACATGTTATGGGAAATTAAATAAGTATGATATTAACGATAACAATTAGGTTTAAATACATTTTTTGTCCCCTATACTTTTGTAAATGAGTGATTTTTGTCCCATAGTTTTAATTGCTCAGTTTTAGTCCCTATACTTTTATAAATGAGTGATTTTGGTCCCTCTAGTTTTAACAAATGAATTGAAAACATATCGATAGTTTCAGACTCAAAAAAGTGTTCCAACTTTGGTCAAAATAGACCAAAGTGAGAAACCCTAAAGTATAAAAAAAGCAACCAAATTAACCGGCACTACAACATATTTAACATTTAGCAACATTTTCAAATGTTGCCAAATTATGAGAAAATGTCACTAATTCATTTTAGCAACATTTTATCAAATGTTGTATTAAGTCTATGTTGCTAAAGGCTTTTAGTAACATTTTAACATATTAATGGCAACATTTTAAAAATGTTGCTAATTTGTATTTTTTGCAACATTTAAAAAATGTTGCTAACGTATTTTCCTTGCAACATTTACAAAATCTTATTAGTCTATTTTTGCAATATGAAAAGGCGTGTTAATTAATTTGTTTTGAGTAACATTTTAAAAATTTATCAATTAAATATATAATTTTTTTAATAGATATTAGATATAATTCTTTTGAAATTATAAAATGAATTATAGGAGACGGGGAGAATAAAGATCGAATTCAGTATTACACTTTTCTAAAATTTGTATAGTCCACTATATTATCAAAGGAGTAAATAAAGATGGTCTCCAACTAAATTTTGTTAAGAAGCATGAAGCGATGTCATCTTAACAAAATACAACATGTGTTATACATGAATGTAACTAATTCAAGAATTCCATACCTAAACTAAGTATAACCAAACAAAATATTGTGTATCTATTATTTTCATAACAAATCTATTATCCTAGATCTGTAATTCGCTAACATTTGTAGCCATTTCATGCCCATCACCACCTTCAGCAAATTTACTGCAATTTTCACCAATAGTCAAAATAGAAATAAAAAAATTCATCATTAGTCAACAAAAAATGATTAAGAACAACAATAACATCTATTTTACAACAAATAGATTAAGAATATGTTGTATAATTACAAATACACATATTATAAGTTCTAATAATAATGATCATGTCATAACTAACCAAACTCACATCAAAATGAACTTTGGGTTTACGTTCCCTTTTCCCTATTCGCCTCTCTTGAAAACCATCAATTGCTTTATTTGATCTTGGTGAAGTGCACTTACCTGTTTATACCATATATCCATATAAAATAGATAAAAAAAATCGTTCATCCCTACTAGTCAATGTATAGGTATGTTTTCCAATGGACATCTAAACTAATATTTTTGTAGCCTTAGGACATGATTTCCTACTCTAACCCACTTAACTGCACAAAACATAATTCAATGTAGAAACCAACAACATACCAGATGAGCTTTCTGGCCTATTAGAGTGAGAAAACCTATCAAGAATAATAAATAAATAAATTAAACATGACAAATAATAACTAAAAAAAATCATAAGACATAGCAAAAATCATTAACAACCTCTCATTTAATCCCGTAAACTTTAGTTTCTCATATTTTTCCTTGAGTTTAGCTGCTTTATCCAAGTAAGACTTCTTATCCTGATTCATTATGATCATAATAAGAGGTTTAATATTATAACTTAAAAGTAAAAATAGGACTTGGACTTACTTCATCAGTCATGGACTTCCACGTTTTAACAACCACTTTATTAATCTATATTTTTCCAAAAAGAATGATCATTAGTGAATGACTTAATAAAATCAAAATTTAATATCAACTTAATAAAGTTCACTTACCCTTTGAATATTCTCTGAATCAAGATTTGCTTCATTATAATCTTTTCTAAATGTCTCCCTATAATAGAGATTATGAATTAATAAAACATTATAGAAAATATTAATACATTTTAGAGAAAGAAGAAATACAAGAAGAGTCGAAAGGCAGTGGGTGGACACTCGAGCACATTAGGATCCTTCTCAACTGCGACCCCTTTGGCCTTATGTTCTTTTGATTTGCTATACAAATTTAAAATGAGAATTAATATGAAGAACAAGATGAAAAAATGTTAAAAAAACAGTCCATTTCATCAATATATATAATTAATACAAATCCAATCCAAATCTAAAATATACCAACGGTAAATTCAATTATATACATAAAAGCTAACATTCTAAATAAGATTCCGGAGCATTTTTACATGTTAAAACAACAACATTGAATCAAAACAGAATGTTAAAAACCAGTCTATTTCATCAATATAATCTAATTAATATAAATCCAATTCAAATCTAAAATATACCAAACTGTAAATCCAACGTATATCATAAAGCAACTTCTAAATAAGATTATGGAGCAATTAACATGTTAAAGAAACACATGGAATAAAACAGAGTTAAAACCATCCATTTCATCAATATCTAATTAAAAATACACATTCTCAATCATGCTAAAATATAAATTAAGTGAGGTTAATTCACCTTTTTTCGGGCTTCTTAACTTCATCAAGATTTTCCACAATTTGAATTTCTGAAACAGGCAAAAATGGAGAAAAGAAAATAAGCTTTTACATGAGTAAAGTAATTTAACAAAATGAAACCATCAAGATGCAACTCTTTGTATTTACCTTCCTTAAGTCGCTTCTTGTGAGTTTTTCCTTCTTTTCCTTTTTTTGCTCCCAAAGATAGTATGATTTTTCTTCTAGCACCATTAAACAATGTTTATATTATAAACAAGAATGTTATAAGATAAAGTTCTAATATTGTACCTATTACATTATAGATTTTCATTCTACATTAGAAGCAAAATACATATTAATGAAGGATATACCTCAACATAAGCATGAGTAGTGACAGAAGAATGTGCATTAACAACTTCCTCTTCATTCATACTTTCAATGTTGCACAAATCTGAAATGTTTTTCCTGGAAAGCATTTTGCAACTGAGTCAAAACAATTTTGAAACTGCCTAAAAGTTCTGTTTTCATGGCTTCCACTTGCTCTTTTAATTTCATTTGCATTTTCTCCAGCATTTTTTCTTGTATACTTTGAATCTCCACTTGAGCATTTCTTTTAACTTCATCAATTACTTTCTGGATTTCAACTTCAGATTTACTTCCCCACAAATCTGAAGGTACAACCCTTTTTCCATAAGTGCGTACATAACCATGTCGATCTTTTCCAAAGACTTAGGAAAGTACATCATCTAGAGATGAGCTTTTCTCTGATGCTTCTGGATGTGTAGCCATTGCATCCTCAAGCTCCGACTAAAAATAAAAAGTAAAAAATATATTTTTGACTTAAAAGGAAATTATAAAGAATTTAGGAACAATGATAGAGATGCTCATACAACAATTCTACTGGTTTCCTCTTCATTGGATTTCCACTCTTAGGCTTATGTGTCATAATGTACATCTCTACACGAGATGGTTCTCTTCCATCAGAATTCTTCATGATCTAATAATACAGAAATATAAGATTAGTTCAATCTTTTTTTCGTGTCTTATTTTATACTGGGTTTAGCCAAACAGGGAGGCATTGGTCACACAGTATATCCTCACAGATAACATAAACAAGGGAACTAGACCAGCTACAGATGTGTTGTGAGAAAGGAATTACAAGTACCAACAAGGGGAAAATGATTTGAAAGAAGAGACTTCCAAAGATAAGTGAGTAAGGAAAATACTTGTAATTAATTAGACAAAATTCATGTAATTAATATTAGCCAAAATTGTCCATGGATGGAGATGTCAACCTCATGGTTCAACCACACCATAAAGCTGAGAATCTTTTGCAAACACTTGGATCATGAGCTGAGGGAGGCCTACTTATATATTTATACATCAATCCAAAAAGTAAAGGATTGCTACTTTTCAATCTTCCTTATTATAACCCTGCCCATTAATCATATAGTACACTTCATTCAAGATTTAGATCACCAGCTAGAATGCACATTGCATGTTCAATTCTGACTAGCAATTACATCTATGTCTACCAAGTCAGATTGCTTGCATGGTCTACATTGTTACCACAAATCTGGAAACACACAAAACCAAAGCAGAAAACACAACTAAAAAGAAAAGCTCTCAGCAATTCATTTAAACCAAGTCAGATTGCTTGCATGGTCTACATTGTTACCACTATTTTACCTAGAAGAGCTTTTCCCAATTCATTTAATCCGGGAATTGCTCTCAGCTACAGCGTATTCTGGAAAAAAAAGAAAACCAAACCACGAAACATTAGCACTTCGCAAAAATTCAAAAGCAGAAGGAAAACACTAACAGAGCTACTTTCAATAGTTCAGTTCAAAACGACGTCGCTTTGTTCCACCACAACGAAGAATGCGAAATCGGGCAAACCTGTTGATCGAGAGGGTGGCGAAAATCGTTTGCGTCGAGGTCTCGGAAGACAACGGCGGAACCAGCTCTGTAAACGGGGATTCCAAGTTTCCGGTTCTTCTGAACCCTCTCGAATCGGATAGAAAAGAAAGAGAAATGAGATTTCCATATCAAAGAGAAGTAGATCGAAAAGAAAGAAAATCCGAGAAGAAATCGAAAATGAAAGTAAAAATGGAGAAGCAGATCAATGAACCTAGAATCGAAATCGAAATCAGAAAAGAAAATTGCACAATGGAGAAGCTCACCAATGAACCCTTAGTTGATTCTGGAGTGGAAAAGCAGAAAAGCCTGTTGAAGCTCACAAATGGAGAAGCTCACCAATGATTCTAGAGTGGAAAATCAGAAAATCCGATAGGTGAAGAATGGAGTAGATCTCTAGAGTTGATTCTGGAATGGAAAAGGTGTGAAAGAGTGCGAAATGTGAGCAAACTAGGAAAATGCGAAATGCACATATGAGTGAAGAAACTTTTCAGATTTTCCCATGCATTAATTATTTTTTGACAAAAATACCCCATTAGTGGAGGTAGGTGCGTAATTAATTAGTAGAGAGAGTATGACACAATTGAGTAGTTAATTGGAAAGAGAAATAATGAGTCTCAATAAATTAAGGGTAGTTTAGGAAATATGATACACATTCTTGACAAATTTATTATAAAACTAAATTAACCAACTTTCTTAATCCGTGTGATATAGTTAAAAGGTTCTTATAAATAGGACCGGAGGGAGTAATTAAATTCGTTGCATTCCGTGTAAAAAAAGGTAACATTTAATTGAAAAATGTTACAATGCATTCCGTGTAACACTTAATTGCCAAAACTAGTAACATTTAATTGAAAAATGTTGCAATACGACAATATTAGTAACATTTTAAGAAATGTGGATATTTAAATGTTGCTAAAAGGTTCCTATGTAGTAGTGCGGTCAAATGTCCATGAGGGGGTTGACTAAAAAAATTAGGACCCCCAATGAACAGTACTAAAAAAATCTGGCCCAATATAACATTATAGATAGACGGGGGATTACTTATAACGTGTCTGAATTAGCATTTTTTTCAGGTTAGAAAAATGTATATGTGCGTGTGCCGCGCAAAACGGAAATTATATTTTTAGTTAAAGTTTGTATATAATTTTATACAAGTATGTAAGAGGTAAGAAAAAATGTATTATATAAATTGTTATATGATTTTAGTATATAATAAAAAAATTCTATGCAAAACGTTAAAAACACACACATATGAATGCTATCCCAACATTAATTTTGTTTGTTAAATTAAATTTTAGGGGGGCATCCGGGTTAGAAGAGAGCACTAATTACCAAGAAAGCTATTGCAATATGCCTATGAATAATTTAGTAAAAATACAATCCACATTCTACAAATAACATAAAAATTTTTGGGTTGGAAGAAAAACCACATCAAATTGAAAAGTCATGTTCATTAATTTTATCCACCGCATTTATCGTGGCTTTATTCTTATGTTTCACATTAAGAAGAAATTTTTTCTTAAATAGATGTTCCAAAGATAATACATAAAAGACACGTTTTGAGCAACATGTACCCCGCAAAATTTTCTCTTATTTTGAGTATCAAGTTTCAGTCCATATAACTGCTCTATTAATTACAAACAACACCTCCCTCTAATGATGGTCTCCTTCCATCTTAAGATCATAATCCTAGGAGAGTATAATCTTAAAGGTTTCTTCAATCTGATCAATACACGCATGTTAATTAGATTCGACTTTATAAGTTCATCTACAATTGTATATAAAATTATGTTATCATTTGCCATGTTGCAGCAAACGTCTAAACATATGCTATCAGTCTATCATCATTTTCTCACGCTAACGTTAATATTGAGGGAGGCTAATTAAAGAAACGGCCCAAGACCAAGAGTATCAATAAAATACTTAATTAATTTTAACTTGCACCGGTCAGTCTTGGGTTAAACAAACCCCAACATTAATTGGATTAATTAAAACGGATGAGGCATACCCAAGTCGTGTTCAGTCGTATTAACCGTAGTGATCCTTGAATATGACATAAACTTTGGTCAAGTATTACAAATAAAAAACAAAATAAATATTACAGCTATATAAAGTATGGTACAATATGTACCTTTCAAATCGTATTCGTGAATCATTGCAGCACGCAATAATGGATAAGGACAAATCAGACCATAGATTGGCATCAGACCATTTATATAAACACTACCAGTACCTCTGTGCCCCTCTGCTTGGTGACCATCAATTAATTATTATGCATACAACGAAAACGTTATTTATACTCAACTTTGAATTTTGAAGGCTTTAATGGTCCCGCAATTCAATTACGCAACTTGGCTTAATTTCTTGTATTTGAAAATTGTTATACGGGTGGATATTTCAAGTCCAACTTCGACCGTACTATATGTTAAAGTCCCACGTTACCTGTCTAGAGATAAAGTCAAATTGTAACATGTAAGTTTTGAGTAATTTTTATCCTATAAGCTAGCTTTTGGGTTGAGTTATGTCTCGATCCAAAATCTAATATGGTATCAGAGCTCATTCTAGATGATCCGTTGATATTGGAATCCTCACTTTACAAGTTAGCTTTTGGGATTGAGTTAGATCCAGGTACAAAATATTATATATCTAATTGGTGATTCATGATTACGGCTAAACTAGAAACATGGTAATCAACACCGGCCAAACAATACTAACAAACTGTACCGCCTTATCTTTTGATCATAAGTCCATATTCTTCTAAACCATTCATATAATATTAATTACAGACGATCAGTCAAAAGAAAAGACAAAGGTTTATGTAATGGCTACCTCTTCTACTCCTATTAATTCACTCTCTTTTGATTAGAAAAAAAGGAAGACAAAGGGTTTCTAAACATGCATTTCACTCTAGATCTCAACCAAGTTGATATTTTAATAACAATATTTTGTTCATCAACAATTTGTCATCTTAAATCAAGTAATCATCAAACGCCTCCCCCACTCTTTTCTTTCTTACCTTTTTTAAGTATCGTCTAAGAGAAAATGGTTTTTGTTTATGTGTCATTTTGAAAAAATAAAAATAACATAAATTTATATTTTGTTAATTATACCCATGATTTTATATATATACTTAACAATTAACTTAGGAAAAATCGGCCTAGTGATTGGGGGTTTTGGTAGTTTAATATGAGGTTCTAGGTTCAAACCCCATCGCTTTCCTTTGTACACCGAAAAAACTTAAGAGAAATAAATAAGTACAAAGACACAAATTAAAGAGAAAAACGACATATTAGAAATTAAACAATAATTTTAATATAAATGAGGATCTTAATCATAATTTTTAATTTATATGTTAATATCTTAAATAACACTTATTAAATTGTTTACACCTTGGTTCTTCCAAAACACGTTATTTCCTTTATTTGGGTGAACTGATGCTAGAATAAAAAAAATCCCTTTTTTTATATTATAATGCAATAAAATATAAGTTCTTTATAAGGGTGGAAATGGAAGAAAATATGCAAAACAATCAAAACGGTTCTAATGCTTGGAATGAAAGGAAAGAAGATGAAAAGAAAAAATAGTAAAAAATGAATGAATTTTAGGATTTGTCTGGAATGGTAAAAAATGGAGAGAAAATAATAATAAAGAAAAATAAAGTTTTCTCTCCCTTTATTTGGTTGAAGGAAAGAGAGAAAGAAAAAACATAAAAAATAAATGTGTGGACATTTTTACCCCTGTATTATAGAAAATTCATAAAAACTAAATTAATAACTATTATTATTAATAATATATATATATATATTATAATATTGGAATTTGATTCAATAAGGTCATAAAAGTATTTGGACTATATTGTATCTCTCGTCACCATATTTAAATTTTCACTAACAGAGAAAAAAAGTGAAAACATGATATATAACCCGTTGGCTTTTTATTCACCTCTAATAAAAACAAAAAATAAGGGCACTTAAGTCATTTTAGTGTAATATCCAATGTCCTTATCAGTTTTCTTCATTGTGTTGGGTGGGAAGAATTTAACTCCGGAACGCACCTAATATTTTCATTCCTCCTTGGTTTCATGCCACTATCACATGATCGAAAACTGTATTTTCATTGCAAAATTCATTCATCCACTTTCTTTCCTCAAATTTTCTACAATTCCAAACAAAGTGTAAGTGATAGAGTCCTTTGCTAAGAGTAACTCCAACGATAAAAAAAATTGAGTTGCCATCACAAAAGATGGACAACTAGTATTATAGAATCACAACATCTCTAGATTTGTGTAGAGTTTTTCCTGGAGCAACCCAAAAAAATTGTATAATATTTTTTAAAATGATTTTTAATGATAAAGTAAAGTATAAAAGATTAGGGTAGATTTTAGGGCTCATTTCAGTTTTTTTTTACCGAATTATTGGGTTAGAGAAAAATTGATTGAGTTGCTTAAAGTAGAAATATTGTGTCATTATGGAAAAGTGTGAAAAATGATAAAGTATTACAATTAACAACTCACATGAGTTGCTTAAAGAATTAATGCAAAAAAGTTTTCATTTATATTTACTGTTAGGGTAAAATATGTTTTTGTTCTCATAAAATTAGCAAGTTTTGCTTTTAGTCCATATAAAATATTTTTTTAAAAAAAATCCTCCCAATTTTTTTTTATTTCAAAATATTCCTTGCCCTTAATGAACATATATTTAGTGATGATATGTTATACTTCTTTCCTAGTCACCCATCCTAATCATCATTCAACTTCACCATTTCTTCATCCCATCAAGAACAACCGACGGTTCTCTCTAGCTAGCTTCCCACGGCTCCACCTCCAAATAACAAATAGAAAAAGAAAGCTACAATAGAGTGCCTTAAAGTATCAATTATATTTCACTAAAAGTATCTATCAAGCCCCATGCATTACTCCCTAAGTACAGAGCCCCATGTACATTACGAACATAGTTATATTCTAATCAAGATATGTCTGGACTCATAAAGGATACAATTGTATGGCGTTGTAAAAACGACTTACCTTAGCAACAACTTGTACAAGATCACCTGATAGAATCACTAGCATATCTATCAAGCCCTCCTCTCCCACATTGGTGTTGCCCTTTCCCCTCTTGGTCATCCTTGCTTTCTTCAAAACAATACCTGAACACGGCACAAAGCAAGGACATGCTGGCGAGTTTCTGATATTACAACATGAACTCAAATTTAAATGACAGGCTTTGTGGCAAAATTAAATAGTTAAAAATGTTAACAACTCAGGATTGATTTTGCTGATTATCCATTTTAATGCGCCTATATACATATATAACAAACAAGATCAATCTTATGCTTTTCTTATTCCAACCGCAGTTAAAGAAATTTCCATACTCTGCTACTTATAAGCTTCATTGGATCAATTATACATTCATCAGCTAATAAGCAGAAACTTTGCAAGCAATTGACCAAACAAGACTAAAGACTTGATGAGTCTGATGCATACTCTGCTACTTTGTTTCAGGGCTAACAAGTAAGTAGACATTTCAAATATCAAAACTAAAGTGGACATGAAAGAAACAAGCCATGAAAGGAACAACTATATTACAATAAAAAGAGAAGAAAGTCTGATATCCACCATACCTATAGTCAATTAATGATCCATGGCTTCATTCTTCAGAGAGTAATCAGAAAATGAGATTTAGGAAAATCAGTTCATGTAGGATTTGAAAAAATTAAACATAAAACTATAGCTATTATGGTCATGCAAATAAGAGGCGTTCTAGTTGTTTGTTGATTTGCTAATACAAAGATGATGACTTATAATACTTAGCAAAGTCCATTCTAAGTTGTACTTGAGATTATCCAACTCTACTAAACCCAATACTTGACATGGACACTAAGAAAAAGCAAGTTGGGCACAAATCAAGTTTTTACCACATGACTGCACAGCATAATATCCAGACATTTTGTTTCTGTTTATGCATATATACACACAGATGAATGATGAAATATAAACTAAGTTCATGATTTCCTAAAATAAGGAATAAAAAATGTGTCACCAACATGTTAAGTGACTTTATTCATATCCACTAATCAATAAAGAAAAGCATGCATGTTATTAGGAAACTTCAATTGTTGCTTCGATCTTGTTAGTTACAATTTACATAAAGAAAGTTCCAGTAAGGTATAAAATAGAGTACACATTGAAACCATATTAATAGTTGTTCATGGTTGAATGCTTAGTAAAAAAATCCAGTATATATATACCTAAGCAACTACAATGCAAACGAATTCATCTTGAAATTCCTTTACAATCGTCGAAATCACCTTCTCCGTCCTCGGAATTGCTAGCTCCGCCAGAGTCTCCGAACCCTAAGATCCATGTTCGATTAGCTTCAATGATTAGCTCAATAAAGAGATGATTCACTCTCAAATTAAAAGATAGAAAAAAGAAAATAAAAACATATCAGAAATTCACCAACAGGTACAAACCTAAGAAAATTGAAGCGATGATTTGTGATCCCTTGATTGCGTCTTTCAGAATCCAATGGTTGGCGACGATGATCCCTTGACAGCATCGTCCTTCAAAATCTGGTGGCCGGCGGCAATATAGAAGAGCAATAGTGGTTGCCGGAGAGCAAGCAGCGAAGGTGCCGAGGAGTGAACAATGGTTATGGTGGAGAGAATAGGGATTTTCATCGAGCTGGCAAGAAAACCCAGAGAAATAATAGTAGAGTTTGGGTTTTAAAAGCTTTTACTAATAAATAATGATAGATTGTAAATTTTAAGCATATACTGACAGAAAAATTTTAGACCGTAGAAGAAACATGGTTTCGCTGATAGAAGACCGTGCTGTCATTACTAACCGTCTGTAGCCGTAGGGCACTTTCGTTGTAGTGCTAGCTTCCCACGCTCCACCTCCACAACATGGATAAGTTAAATCGGTTGCTACTTTTTACTCTTCACAAATGTGATTTGGGTAAGTTAACAAGGAGTGCACACGAGCCAAGTACACCCGACCCTATCTGACGAAAAAATGTTGGGTTCATAAGCTTTTTCGATAAACTTGATTTCTGTAAAGTTGAACTCAATCGATTAACTTGGGTTAGACATGAAGTTTTCACAATTCCAACCCAAGCAACCTGATTCTGACTCAACCTTACATATAAAAAACACAAAAAAACTAATTAATATAGTAAAAAGAATACAAAATATCTAATTTTTTCCAACTCGATTACATTTTTTAATTCCTTTCCAATTTCTGTGTATTTTCTTCCTTTTCATTTTTATGAGAACCTAATTACACAACCCAATCAATACTTGAGTCAAGTTGAGTTCCAACCCATAAAACAAGAAAAACCAACCCTACCCAATTCAAACATGTCAATTTAGGTCTTAAAAAAACACTCAACCTTATTCAACTCGACCTATGCGTACCCTTAAAGTTATCTCATTTTAAGTTTTACTAGTGATTAGTTTGATTTTATAACTCTGAATATACAAAGGACAAGTTCAAATTGTAGCAACTGTTTTATTGCATGAAACATGATATATATTACAACACTATTTTGGTAATTGTTATAAATGTAATCTTACAATGTATGTTAGATTATTGTATGTTCTTTGTGTATCATATAAAGGTGTTTGTTGTGAAAATTTCCAATCAAATTCGAAAACTTTCTTGATTCTCAAAGTACAATCTGGGACTAGAATCTGAATCCTCCAAAGGTTCTTTTTAAAATTAGATTTTACTCAGAAATTATATTCAAAGAGTAACAAAATTTTGAATCACATGTTTTTCCAAAGAAATTAACTTTGAAAATCAGTATTTGAAAAATAAACAAAATTTCAAAGAAATGAAGATTTAAAGGACAAAGTGCAAGAATTGAAAGTGCAGAATTTTAATAAAAGAAAGAAAAAGTTGCAAGAACTTAAATGCAGAAAGTGAAGAAATCAAAGAAAAATGCAGACATGTAAAGACAGAATGTAATCAAAGAAAAGAAAACTGCAGAATTGTAAATTGCATTAATGAAATGTTGGTATGGATACACATACTGGGCACTCTCTTTATTAACCTCTTAGTCGCTTACAGGATGGACGTTGGGTGTTTTCAGAGACGTTTTCAGTAAATGAAATCCAACCTTTGTTACATCAGAATTCTGCCTATTTATAGATTTCTAATCCTAACGGACACTTAACCACATTTTGACACGTTTACAAGCCTAAATGACGTGTCAAATTTCTAAGCAAGACATGTATTCAAACAACAACGGTCTTTTATTTGAAAAATAACTGACTGCCTAAGGTCTTGACACTTGTCTTCTGTGTGTTAACTTCCAGTAACTGCTTCATTTGAAATTTGAATGTTCTTCGAATAGCTTTTCAGGCTTCTGACTTCATGAATTCTTCTAAGTTACTGGGCTTCTTTCAAATTCGAACAAGTCTTCGATTCTGATCAGATTTTGAACCACATTAGGAAACTTAACCAATGTTGATTGATTAATTTCCTTAAGTTTCACCGTGTTGTAAATTTTGAATGGTCAATTCGTTGTAGACTTGACCACCAACCACACGTGGGTTGACCTTCAAAACTGATTGGACCATTATCAGGCACATTGATGACACCATCCAATCCTATCAGTATAAATACTCCAATGGCTTTGACGTTCTTCTTCATCCTTTCTCTGTTCAAAATGAAGAAGTTTCTTCTTCCCTTGGCTATTACGAGCAACCTGATCTTTCTTGATTTCATCTTTGATAAGGTTGCCGGAATAGCCAAAGCTATAAGTTTCTTCAATCCTTATTGAGGATTTATTTGGGTTGAACGTAATAGCCAATTTATATTTCAATTCGTCTTCACCCCCATCTTTCTCACTTTTAATTTGAATCGCAGGGCCATCAATCACAGCTGCATAATGCCCTTGCTCTGTTGGTTCAATCAAAGCTTGTGGGAGAAGAGGAGGAAGAAATTGGTTCAATAAAGGACATGTATGCAGAGTTAAGTTCTCTGAAGACCCAGGAAGACATGAGTCAAGTTCTCTGAAGATTTAGAATAGCTTTTCTTTTCATGTACTTTTGTATTTCTTTATGTATTTTCATTCGAACCAGTTATGTAATTCGAATGTCATTTGTACATGAATAAAAACCTTCAGATTCCTAAATTATGGAACTCCTTTTCCTTCTCCTTCTATTTGTATTCAAAATACATTTCGATTTTGAATAGGCATTTAACTAATTATCTGCATTCCTTTTGAATACATGTAACATAATGCCTTATTTTGAATCAATTCTAAAGGAACTTCAAATTTCACTAAGTTACAAAATATTTCGATTTATAATATACTCTTCGAATCCTCTATTATGGGTTCAAGTTCGAAGGTACCAAATCATGTAATAACTTAGTAAAATTTGTAAATTTCACCCCAACAAAAGGACTTAAGTCCTTTAAAAATAAGAAATTTATTTAAAAAAGTTAAAATCATACTGATAAAAAAACTAGACTTTTATCAATTAATCTCATGTAAAGTTTCATTTAATATTACATGTTATCATTGGTAAAAATCTATTTTAGGTAGTTGTTGGATCATTCTACTTTTTTTTTGGTCGAAAATAATTCTACTTTTATCAATATGCCCTTCATGATTATTTTTATCTAGCCCAATATTTTATCCAAAATAAACTGATCTACGTTGGCTCATCACAGGCTGGGGAGTTGCTTTTAGAATCCCTTTTTGCTATTCACACCCCCATCTCATACCTAAATTACCCATACTACCCCTACCCCTACCCCTACCCCCCCACCCACCCCACCCCTCCCCCTCCCCTGCAGGCTGCAGGTGCAACATTCCCCTTCCCCCCAACCCACCGTCTCCCCTCTCCCCACCCCCCTTAACCACTCCCCCTTCCCAACCAACCCCCACTCCCCCACCCAACTGTCCCCCATCCATGTTCCTCTTCCCTCTTCCCCTTTAATTTTTTTTGTTGAAGCTTTTGGTTTAGAGACGGAAAATTCCGTCTCTAACCAAATTTTTTTAAATTACTTCCGGAACCTTCCGAAAATTTATTTTCGGAAATTTCTGTATATTTATTTCCGGAAGGTTCCGAAAGTTGGTTTAAATCCGGAATTAATTTCCGGAAGGTTCCGGAAGTAAATTTTAAAAAATTTGGTTAGAGACGGAAAAATTTCATCTCTAAACCAAAAGCTTCAAAAAAAAATTAAAGGGGGATGGGGGTGGGGGATTGTTGGGAACAATGGGAAGGGAGAGTGGTTAAGGTGGGTGGGGAGGGGGAGACGGTGGGTTGGGGGGAAGCTGCTGCAGGGGAGGGGGTGGGGCATGGGGGTGGGGTTAGGGGTAGTATGGGGAATTGGGTATGGGATGGGGGTGTGAATAACAAAAAGGGGGATTTTAAAAGCAATTCCCTCACAGGTTTGACCAAATGTGGGCCGAAAAAATAACAACGCGGCTCAAGCAATCATAGATTGATAAGTTGACTCACTACCTTTGAAAAAAATACAAAAACAAAAATAGAAAAAAATGAGAAGAAAAATGGGCCAATCCAACTCAAATCACTTAGCTTCACAGATTAAGCGAGTCAAGTAAAATGATCTTAGACCAAAAAAAGTCAAAATGATCCAATAAAATTAAAATTTGAGTCCGAGTTTTCACTAACACAAACCCATTGTTAGTCAAATTAGTTTCAACAAACACAATTTACTGTTTATTTATATGGTCCATATATTTGTTTGAGAGAGAGAATATGTAAGATCATGTCATATCCCAGATAACATTCGGGTGGAGAGAAATCCCAGATGGTCTTCACAATGTATTTCTTCATGATGTACATGATGCACCAATTACTTGAGTTGAATCGATGTTTCATTAGAAAAAAGAGGTTCAAGATCCATAGTTCTCAACTTGAACGAATATTGTTTAGATTCACGGGAATAAACTAAACTTTTAATTTGTAATTCTTCTCATCTCTCATTTGCTATAGTTTGCCATTTACTTGTTTTTTTGCATTTTTTTTGAATGACAAGAATGTGATGTGGGCCTGATGGAATTGATATTCACACCACCCATTTTTCTAACCCACGCCACCTTATTTTAGTAAATAAACACAAATTCTAGAAATTGAATTTCATAACACAATTTCCAAAGTATATACCGGAAAATTATACACTTTGAAAAATTGTGTTCCGTTAAATTTCGTCTCTAAATTAAAAAATATGTTACAGTTTAGAGACGGAATTAAGATACAAAAAAAATTGTCTCTAAATTCAGAATATTTTTATTCCAAAAATTGATTTTCTGGAACACAATTTTTCAAAAGTTGTATTTCAGAAATTCAATTTTCAATATATATTTCAAAATTATATATTGGAAATTTAATTTCTGGTATGCAATTATGAACTGTTTTAAGAATTGTTATCATACAAGCTCTAAATTTCCAGAATACAATTTCTGAAATTAAATTTTGATGAAATTTCTTTTTTACTTTATTCTAGAAATTCAATTTCCAGTAGTCAAAGAATTCTAGAAAAAATAGTAGAAGTATGTTAATAAAATGTGGTTTACCACTGAGCATGTGGATCGGTTGATAAAAGGTTGTTTCATCTTAACTAGTGGTCTCGAACATGATTGTCTACTGTGATTGTCTACCGTAAAAGATGCATGTGGTCTTGCATAAAAAAATAAAAAAGGTGGTACAATTAGCAATTCCTTCGAGGAATCATTCTTAGCTCACTACCCACATTTTTTTTTAGGAGATAGGGTGAGTTAGGGGTGTTCATGGGACGGGTTTTGCACTATGCCAAAAATAGGCTTTTATCACGCCAAAATTAGCTCGGTTACATTAAGAAACCGTGGTAAAAAGAGAAGAATCTAATAAATTACTGCGGTTCCGAATTTTAACCGCGGTAATAGATTTAAAATTATGTTTTTACTTTTATGTTTCTTTAACTTTTATAAATAATTACCACGGTTCTCAATTTGAACCGGATTAAAAAACTTGCAAATACCAATTAAACGCGGTTCATTTTCGGAACGCGTTAATTAGTTTTTTAGAATTTCACACACGCACCCAACCATTTCCATTAGGGTTCATTTGGGATTTAGGGGACAAAAGATAGTGGATAGAGACATGGTAGGCGGGTATGGAGGTGAACCACTCTTGGTGGTGGCGTTACAGCACGCCGGAGACGCGACGGTGTGGAGCTCAAGCAGCAGTGCCACTGTGAAGCAGCAACGAGGTGAGCGGCTGAGAGGTGATGCACGCGACGAGCTCGATGGGGGAGATGGAGGAGGAGCACGCACACGATGATGGTCTCAGGAACACACAATGACGCTGCCAGAGGGGAGAAGCAGGTCGCACGGTGGCGATGGTAGGGCTAGTGGAAGCACTGATCTGGCGATCTGACTGCGGGGGAGGAGGAAGACGCACCGGTGTGCGCGACAGCACGATGTGGCTCGGTTGGAGATATCCTGATGGTTGGTTCTTCTTCTACTCCTTCTAAGGCAGAGGCATATGCACCAGCACCAAGTTCAGGTAAATTTGATGGTAAGAAGTGTTCAAGTTCAGCTAGGTTGCATTGTGGAGCTACCATTGTTGGTATTCTGCTCTTTAGTGTCTTGATAATTAGTAATATAGTTATTGTTTGAGCATTATACCATGGTATTTGTCTTAAGGAGGTTGTCATTTTTACTCACAAGTGAAAGCGTTCCTTTGAAATAACCCATGTTCTGTATTTTGCTTGGTTACTTGCTTAATATACATGATAGATCATTTATGCTGAATTCAATAATTGTCCTTTGTATCTGTAATTCTAATAATTTATGTTCCATATTTCTTAGGACTTGTATAAATTAGTCTAGCTATAAGAAAATTGAAACATTTACCTTTTTGGCTATATGTTATGTACAATACTTCAGATCATATGTATTGTCAGAATTGGGATTTTACCACGCCAAAATTAACTCGGTTTGATGGTGGTAACTTAGCAAAGATCCTTGCAATGAGAGCCTCCATGACTGCTTTGTTTCTAGCCTTGTTGTCTTTATGTTTGCCATTGGCGTGATGGGTTTTGATTTCTCTTTTTCGTGTTTTTTAACCTGCTCTGTTTTGGAATAATATATTTATATATGTAGTGCTACTAGACAGATGATAGTGTGGGACATATAGGTCAATGTTTAGATTAGACTGACCTTATTCTAGCTAGTTACTAATGGAGTAGAAACTTAAGAATAAATACTTGTTTTAATATTTAATTTGTGTTTGATTAGCTCAAGAAAGCCCATGAGATCTATGTGTTGTGTGATGCTGAAGTCGCTCTTATTGTTTTCTCCAACAAAGGCAAGCTCTTTGAGTTACCATTTTTCTCATTTTCCCCTTTATGGTATGGTATTCTTATGGTTTACCCCTCCCCCTCTAATAGTTAATTTAATGAGTTGGTTTTGAATTGATAACCAGTGAAGTCATTTATTTTGTGGAGAAGAGATTAGAAAATTCAGATATTGCATATATAGCCTCTCACAACTACTTTCATTGGCTGCTGTAAAGGTAATTTTCTAAAATTTTCTGGTGTATATTATTGAAATACTTTTCTGCGTGTTATACTGGACACATACAAAGTGTTCTTGCAGGTAAAACGTCCTTTTGTCTATCCTTAAGAAGATTATATTTAGAATTTGAAGATAAGTTTTTCTCAACTTTTTTATTATTCTTTGGTTCAGGGGTTGCTAGAGGTTGTGGATGTGCAAAAATCGTTGAGTTTGTCTATATGTTATAATGCTTTCAATTTGTTTTGTATTTTGTGTTTCTATCATTAACATAACAGCTAAATAATATTTATTTTATTATGTTTTAAGAACCATGGTATGATTTTGAATAGGTTACTTGAGAGGTTACTCTCGTCCTGATTTTGAAGAGTCACTCTGAATTGCACTGAGGTAATTCTCCCAACATCTTTTTGTTATTGAAGTTTTGAGTTAATAATCAATGCACTGAGCTAATGGGATTTTCATTTGCTTCTGGAACAACAGATGGACCAGTAGCTTTTGATTTTAAGCAAGGTGATGATAAGGTAATCATTGTTTTATACCTTATGCTTGCCCACTATCCTTTCTTTCTTGTAGTCTTAAATATCTGTCATGGTGGATGCTTAAATAAATTTAAGATATCTGCACTTCGGTCAAGATTGCTGAACAGGATTAAGAGCTGCAACACAATCATGTTCTGTGGATATTTCTGTATGGATTGATTAGTGTTAGGTGCTGGAATTAAATTCCTAAAAATAGTATTTCTTAAGTCTTACTGCCTATGAATCAATTAAGTTATATTATGGATAATATTCCTTCACCTAATCAATAATCATCAGCTGCTTAAGTGAAGCTAGTTTTCTACTGAAATTCTGTCATGCATCAGGAAACATGCCATAAACCAATGGCATCACAAAACAAGGAGGCTAAGTGATTCTACAAAGGTATTTTATTTCTTAAAACAATGTCAGAATTACTTAATAATCTCTGAAATTTTTACTAATTTATGTTTTGTGTTTGTTTAGTTAAATGATGTACTTGAAGGTGTTGACAATAAAGAAGAGGAAAATTCATAGTAACGTTCTACCTCTTCAATGGTTTCTGTTGATGAAATGTAATTTCCTTTTTTTTTTTTGCTAGTTCATTATAAACTATTTCTAACACTATTAATTTCTATGATGATAAGGATTTCCCTGCAACATATGGTTATATTTACACACTTTCAGATTTAGCATACTGGTGTTGTATCCTTTTCTATTTCTAATTTTCCATAGTTTGAAGTATCCAGTGCGTTCCAAATTTTTACTGATCACTTTCTTGGTTTTTGTGTTAATTGCTTTGCATTGGCAGTGGCTGCAGAGCATGAGGTAATAAGCTTGTTCTAGAGAAGGTATGGTTTTGCTAAGTTTACCAATGCCATCACCTCATTGAACCTATATTTATATGCTTTGCATGAAGTGATAATTTTGTAATCATTTCAATTTGATCTACTCCTTTTCCCATAATAGATATTTTAACACTACTGCTCTATCTTGTATAGGAAAGAAAAAGAAAATAGGGAGAAAAATGTCAAAAAAGAAAAGAAACATATATGTTAAAAAGCAAATAATGATAATATATGACATAGAGTAGGGAGTACTTCACTTTGAGCAACCAGTACAAGAATTAAATGGTTTACTCTTATCCCAGCGGAAGCCAACAAAAATATAATTGTAGTGGCCAATAAATAGGCAGCGGAAGCCAACAAAAATATAATTGTAGTGGCCAATAAATACATTTGCTCTCTCTCAATTAACTCTCTGTATTTGGGCACTTCTACTCATTTGGTTGCTCTGGCATCAGGTCAAGAGTTTTTATTCTCATTTCATGTTTTTTTTGGTGTGCACATACAAAATTTTATTAAGTTGGAGAAACAAAAATAATTTTGATTATTTTCACAGGACATTTTATGTTCTTTGATGTAGGAATATCTGTTTCCCATTGATGGAGCCTTCATAGTTCAAAATCTGATTTGTAGGCCATTCATGAATATTATGACATGCCCTTATGTTTGTGTCAAATTAACCTATTTTCTTTATGTGCAGGTCCAATACACTTTTGTCAAGGGGAACTTGAAACTTTAGATGCAACCATCATATTCATTGGTTATCCAGATAACATAACATTTTGTATGTACCATGACATTTTCTTGGAGTTGTCAGACTCATACTACTGTTGTTGGGAATGTCTTAGAGTTCTATACTATGTGCAACCTAGTGTTTTTGACCCTTTGGTATTTAGGGGGAGATTTGTATTCTTAGGAAGCTTTATTTCTCTGTCTTTCAAGCATATGCGCAAACTGTTTTCATGATGATGGCTGTACTTGTATGTGTTTCCTACAACTTGCACAAAGACTGAGTTATCCTTAAGTGGACTAAAATATTGGCATGTTGTGAAACTAGTAATGCATGTATGTATAGGTTAAGTTTATATTTCAGTTTGTTCATTTATTAAGTATGGTAAGTTTTCATATTTTTTGGGTATTTGTGGTTGATATGCAGAGGGGTAAAGTGGAATATTCTTTTCAATGTTTTCCTTTTTTTTGCAACTGATACTGATCATGAAATTCCTGCTATGTGTGCTTGTTTAACATGGACTGAAAATGTTTCCAATAAGCATAAAAACTGCATCTTTAACCATTTTTGTTTCTGGGTAGTGACTAAAGAAGGTTGTTTAAGAAAAGGTGCCTAGAACTTTACATTCTCTCAAACTTTCTAGTATGGAGCTGAACGATTTGACTCAACAACTTAGTAGTCTCAGGTAACACTATTCCATGTTTTTCTTCTGTATAGTTGCTGCTGGCTTTAGCACTTGTGCTAAGTCTATCTTTGCCTATGTTATGTTCTTTTATTTTTCAGGCATGCAATTTCTGGTGTTCGCATGGGAAAGAAAGACAGAAGCACTGCCAGAACGAAATCCTTTCAGGAAGAACCTTGATTCCTAACATTGTCAACACTGCTTAGGTGTGTAAGCATTTTGTTTCTGGAATTAAGCTTGCTTGGTTGAATGGGAATCACTGAGTAATAACATGTTTGGATTACAGTAAAGCCAATTGTGATTTTGTCTCAAATCAAACATACTATAAGTGAGTTCCTTTTCATTCACATAGTTTCCATTGAAATTACAAGTTGTATATTGAAGTATGATCACAAGAAACCATTGGTGCTTTTAAGATTGAAGGTGCCTTTACAAAATAAAGAGAAAAGCTGCTCAATGAGGGTTCAATTTTGATCAATAAATTATTGGCATTGTGATTTAGTGGTGGCTCATTTAGGTTATTAGGTTCATCTACCATGTGTAATATGGACCGTTTCAGGTATAAGATATTATATAATGTATATTAAGGAATTCTATCCTTGCTTTTATTCTACAATTTTTCTATTTTCTTCATTAGAAGTTACATAGTGTAGAAGCAAAGTTATATGGGATTGGTTAATGGGTATAACATAAATAGTATACTCTTGAGTTCATTCGCCAAAGTAATCTCACTTAATAGTGTTATTATACAGGTAGGGGTATGGATTCTTGTTTAATGACTAATAATCTCATTGTATCTGTTGGGGTGTAGTTCGTCATGAATATTACTCAATACTGCATTCTTAGTGCTGCTAGGGTATTCATTTCTAATCAATGCTTCTTTCTCTCTTGTAAATTCCCCAATATCAACTACCTGTATGGTGTCGTAGTTTTCACTGTTATTGCTTTCTTAGCTAACCCTATTTTTATCTTCAAATCTCGTCAATCATTGGTATACTAGATAATATATGTATAGACCATCATAGTCTTCTATAAAATGACTCGCACTCTTGAGGTCATGATGATTCCCCCCCCCCCCCCCCCTCATCCTGCCTTATATAGTATTCTCATGCACCCTGTTAAATATTTGATATATGCCACATTCCTTTGTTGCATATATGCTTGTAACCTAGTAATTGTTTGTGACCATTAATTTCTTAAACGTGTGGCAGAGGAGTAAACACTTTACCTTCAATCTTAAGGCTATTTTCCGGTCACAGATTTCTGATTGAATTATAATTTTCTATCTGTCATCCAATTCACCCTTCTTCGAAACAGATAAATTCTCTTGCATTGTATTGAAATTGGGCAGAATGTCTTTATCATAACAGTGACATGGAGGGGTGCAATTTGGGCATTTAACTAAACACATATCAAGTTGGATGATCTTTTAATTGAACAAAATTAAGACAAACCCCGGCAAAGGTTGGCACTCTTTCAAGCTTCTGCTTGCAAAGTAATGAAGCATACATTCAAAGGTTAAAGCTTTTGTTTGGGTGCTTGTTCTATTCATAATAATGGGAAGGAAATTTTGTTCATCAACTTGAGTTGGTTGATGTGCCCTGTGATGATTTAGAGCCACCTCATGGTGTTTGATTTTGTTTATTATTAAACTTTATTATGTTGTGAGAGTGTGTAACCATTAAATTATTGAATGTGTTTCCTTTCCTTCCCTTCCCTTTTTCCTCCTATTTTGTGCAGGCACTTCGTCCCCAATTTAACTATTGGCACTCCAGTCATTGAAAGTTTGAGAAAGCACACAAAGTAACAATCTTCCCTCTTCACTGATCTAAACATTTTTATACAGAAAAAAGTTTAGCCTATCGGAATGATATACGGTGCATGTGAGTCATTAGTCATCAACCCTTGCAGGGCATATCTGGATTGTCACCTGATGGTTACAAATCCTCTTGATTATGTTGAAGCTTTGGGAAGAGCTGGTGCTTCTGGTTTTACATTTCATGTAGAGGCATCAAAAGGTTCATCCTTATACTAACTTCTTTTAGTTTGTCTTTCTCATATGTTGTATTCTTCTGCACCTTTATATATTGTTTCATTTTCTGCCTTCTTAAAAGTAAGTGGTTCTTGTGGACAGATAACTGGAAAGAACTTATCCAAAAAATTAAGTCACATGGCATGAGGCCTGGTGTAGCACTAAAGCCTGGGACACCCATTGGAGAGGTTTATCCACTGGTATGCACTTTTTCCCCTCTGGTTCTCATCTGGTCGTACATGTATAGTATGATTTTATTATTATCATGATTAATCTTCTGTCAGTGTCCTGAGTCCTTGCTGCATATCTCTGACTTGAGGATCTTAGACTTAAAGAGTTTTTTGATTTTTTATTGGTGTCATAATCTTTATCGTTTGCACAGGTTGAAGTTGAAAATCCTGTGGAAATGGTTCTTGTGATGACTGTAGAACCTGGATTTGGAGGGCTAGTGATAATATTATTTTGCAGTGATCAAAACATGCCCAATTTTAATTACAGGTTGATGGTGGCTTAGGGCCTTCAACCATAGAAATGGCTGCTTGTTTAATGACAAAGGCAGTAATGGTGATCTTTGTTTCTATACTACTATTTAGTTGTTATGCATCTATATCAGACATGTCATGTAATAAAATGTTTCTTAAGAAAATAAAACTTTCTATAGCAAGAGTTGTGCTTCTAATCCATTCATTCTTCTACTTGATGAAGTTAACAGTGGACTTGATTTTCAGGCTGAGAGGTCTGTTCAGGAGGCTCTAGATCTCCTTATGCTGGGACAAAACAGGTAAATGCTTTGAATCAAAACTGGTTTTCTATTGGATTTTTTGGATTTTAATATAACAGATAGACATTAACTATGAAATAGCTACGAAAAAAGGGATTTTTTACCGCGGTTATGAAGGCCAACCGCGGTAAAAAAGTCAACTAAAAAATCACACGGTTGACAGCCTATTACCCGCGGCTGATTTTTGGAACTGCCGTAAAAAAACCAACACCTATTACCGCGGTTCTGAAAAATCAACCGCGGTAATAGGCTTTTATCCCACTGTGCTACAACCGCGGTTCTACCCGCGGTAAAAGCCCTTCTTAACCGCGGTAAAAAGTGTTTTTGGCCATAGTGTTGCTTGTCTCTAACCCGTCCTTAATTTTTTACCGGGCCAATTTTATGGACCTGAACCCGTCCATAGACCCGAAGAGACCTGATGATGTGCGGGTCTAAGTAAGACCGGTTCTGATAAAGACAGGACCTGGTTGACCCGATATATAAGCCAAATATAATCATGAAACGATAATATAACAATATTCAAAAGAAAATAGTGCATACAATTAATAAATATATTGCATACAATAGAATTCCTCTTAATGTATATAATATTTTTTACTTTTTTAAAGTTTGGGACATTACTAAACAAGAATAACATTATATCACTATATAACTTTACGTATAGAATGTATTTTAAAGGTAGATAGAGGAAACTTAGACTCAAAAACCTATTTAAAATGAAAAAATATGGTTAAGACTTTATATAATAGAAAATTATATAAACTGGTCGGGTTCATGCTTACCCAACCCAAACAGACCCGACGACCCAATCCAATGCAACTCTAAATTTAAGTATTAAAAATGAGTTAATCATTATCATTGTTTACTTACATAAATATAATAAATTTAGTATATTATATATTATTCTTTAAGATTGATAATGTGTTTGAATAACAATATCCGTACATCCCACGGGTTGAACACTGGTTGACCACATCTTAATATTTATGCAGTTAAGTTTCCTTTATTTCTGCTGTTCTTTTTGCAATTTTAAATGCAATTCTTAATCAATTCACCGCCCAACTTTAACGGAACAGCCTTAATTTTATCTTTTTACCAGTAATGTGATGATTAAATTGGAAAATTAAGATACCCTATATTTTTGTATTATTATGTCACAGATATGTTGCTCCGTTTTAAAATTTTAGAGTAAGGAATGGTAGCTACAATTTTAGTATAACTCTTTGAAAACTTTAAATTAAATTATAAGGAACTCCCTTTAATAAAAGAAAAAACAATGCAATATGAGTGTAAAAAAATTAATATTTGCATTCAATAACATGATGTCACATCATTTAATAAATACCACACCTCATATGTTATTAAATTCATTAAATGATATGACAATATACCTTATGGAACGATAGCCTGAAATTTTCTTACATTAACGGTGTATAGTTATTAAATTATACAATAAATCAATGGGTAGTCATAGAAAAAAATCAATAGTAAAAAAATATGTTAATATCTAAATTATGATTTTAATTAAGAATATAAAATAAGTTTAATTACTATGCATCGACAGTGTAAAAATACATTGTCATTCAATAATATGTCACCATATCATTTAATGAGTTTAATTAGGGGTGAGAATCCAGCCTGGCCTATTTATGGCCACCTGACTTATTTATTAAAAATGTCATACTAAGATTTTTTTTAAATGTTTATTTAGTTAAATAGGTTAAGTTCATACTTATAAAAGAGTCCGCTAGGTCTCACAAGCCGGTTGATTTAATATAATGAATATAATATATTAAATTAATCACATAAATAACTGTAAATATAATTAAAAAAACTAGAATATAATAAAGAACTAGAATATATTCATTTGATTATATAAAAAAGTCTACTTATAGGCCCACTGGCCTACATATGCTTATAGGCCGGTTGGCCTATTTGTAGGTTTTGTTATGAAAACGGACTTCTAGACAGGCTTACAGGTCAGACTAGACTTTTATGCATGTTAGGCCAGGTCTTAAAAACAATGCATGTAACAGGTCAGACTCATGCTTAAGAATTAAGAGTCATGCTAGGTTCAGGCTTGCGAGAGTCTGGTGACTGGTATGGACTGACACGTTTCCATCCCTAATTTTAATAACATTGTAGATGTCATACTCAATAAATGTGTTTAATTAGAATATGAATTAAATAACTATATACTGAGAGTGTGAAAAAAATTTATATCATCCAATGATATGCCGTCATATTATTAGATGTCAGTATAAAATATTTTTTACACATGATATATAACTATATTTTTTTGTGACTTCCGATTTTATAACTATTTAATCATTAATTTATAATTATAATTGTGAAAAATTAATTTAAATACTTTGTAGATTTATTTATGAGAAACAGGTCAACCGTGTCTCTTGATGAAGAAAAACCAAATAAGATGAAAAAAATGCTATCATGAAATTTTGAAATCATAAGAATTTTTCAAAAATATTTGAATTATAGGAATTTAATTAAATTAAAATTCAATAAAACTATAAAGATATGCAGAGTAATTTAACAACAACAACAACAACAATAATAATAATAATATAAATATAATAGATGGTTTATCAGATTTTTTTTCAAATTACTTGAAATTTATTTTTTTAACTATATATTTTTTGAAAATTTTTAATTTAACTTGTTAATAAACAAATTCAAACCCAAGTTATTGAACTCATGGATGCCCACAACCACACCCCACAAGTAAAATGTATCTATATCTACGCACATAGTTGCTAAACCGATATTAAATAAATCTGTGGATAATTGAGGATATTAATAGATATTTTATATTTTTTATGGTTGAAAGGACCAAAAAGGCCAAACACAAAGACAGACAAAAAATTACCCTACTCTCTAATACCAGAGTTGCGCCGCATCAATGGCAAGGAGGGGGGAGGTAATCAAGAAAGACGCAGAGCACATAGGAGAGGCCACTCTTCGCTAAGTTATCCACTACTACATTTGCCTCATGAAGAGTATGGCTCTAGAGGATCTCATCAAAAAATCTAGAGCAATCTCTAATCCGAGACACAATCCCAGAGCTAGGGTGAGCATGTAAGCAACCCTCTGTTACCATTTTGATCACATTCAATGAGTTAGATTCCACAATCAAACATTTAATCCCTTTCTGTTTGCAATTAGGGTTCCCCGTAGAATGCCCCAAAGCTCAGCCTCCGGGACTGAGCAAGACCCAACGTTCTTAGAGAACCAACAATGAAGGCACACCATTGTGGCGCAGAACTCCACCACAAGCAGCAGTTGAGTGCGAAGAGGACCGAGCACTATCAGTATTGCATTTGACCCAGTTTACAGGGGGAGGATTCCATCTAAAAAGGTGAGTATTAGAGAATTGATGAATATTTTCCCGAGATGTAATAATACTCTATGCTTGTATCATTGAGCTCACTCGCTCATTAACTTATGAAATAGCATATCAGTAGATTGTCTCACAGAGTTGAAAATAATATTATTCTTGTGTCTCCATATAAAGCTTCCAGAGTAAAACCAAAAATCAAACTTTCCTTTCCTGATTGAGAATTAGTTTTTTTCCTGCTTCAAGTGTTCCATCATCCATTTATGAAGAGTGTTAGTTCTGAAAAACTTATGATGATTTGCAGGATGAATCAACTTGTACCAAAGAGAAGCTGCTTCTGGACAGTCATGAAGAAGATGTAGAGTTGATTTCTGCCTCTTGATTATAAAAGGTACACAGATCAGAACTGGATATGTGTCTTTGTTTCCTCTATACATTAGTTAGAATTGCATAAGATGCAATTTTCCATAACAATAGACGAATTCTCTGGGGGGCCTTCCAGGACCAGATTCTATTCATTAGTAGATTATTAGATGTTGTGCTTGATTTGTTAATAACTCATAAGTTGATTTCAAGGAAAACCGGCCATCGAAGACTTCTCCCAAGCAATGACATCACTACTCCTGGTTGTGAAAGGAGGAGCAATGGGAAGAATTTTCTTGCAAATCTCATCTGGAAGTATGTGTTTGGAATCTAAGTAAGTCCCACTCACCATTAACAGTAATAAATTGATCAATGTGTAAATTCCTTTCTGCTTCTTCAATAATCTAAGACTGCATGATTAGAAAGAATATCAATGCCTGGAACCCATTTGTCTTCCCAGAATCTACTTGTATCTCCATTTGTGAATTCTCCAAATACAATTTTGGATTAGAGAGTCCTAGTTTTCACAAACACCCTTCCACAGATTAGAATCAAGTCATCCCCACAGCCATATTTTGATCCTCAAAACTTTAATAACCCATAAATCAGTAGGTTGAGTGATTAAAGCCCAACCAATTTTCATCATATAGGCTTTATTAACCTCCTTAGTCTTCCTGAGACCTAATCCACTGATGATGTTCTGGCAAGCGTACCAAAATATCAGCATATAATAGTAAGTATAAGATATCGTATCCGCAGGGAGCGGTTCACTTCGTATAATTTTAGTGATCGAATTAGCAAATGAGCAATTGTTTTACGAGAGTAATTGTGGTGCAAAATGACAAAAGTAAACAGTGAGCAATAAATTGAGAATAGATAGAATTACTTGGATTACGATTAGACTTCGCTTCTTCGCACCCCTTATGTGTGTGAATCCCTTCTTTTAAGTAAGATTTTATGAATAAAATACCTTAGTATTTGCTAATCATAATACTATAAGGAATTCAATGGTAGCCATTACCCAGAACATAGCCCTTATATTACTATAACTAGACGTCAATCATATTATCTATAGGCATTTAATGGTAGCCATTACCAAGAACATAGCCCTATATTACTATAACTGACCTATCGATTTAATCATATTTTCATATCAAGCACCTATGAAGGGTGTGTGTCCACTCACTGAACCTTCAATTGTTAGAATACAATCCTTATATTACGATATGACTAAAACGAGTATTCTTAGCATTGAAGGTTAGGTTCCCTATGTCTAGGCTCCCCTAAACCTTCTAATACTAGCCGGAGCTTCACACTCTCGCTTTATCCAGAGCACTAGCCTACTACTCCGGCGCACGCGCGGAAGTAATGCATTAAGAACAACCATAAGAATACCGTTAAATTAAAAATAAGATTCATAATTAAATATGAGAATTCACATACACGTGGGGATTGAATCCACTACATCCAATCCTACTGGAGAGCTTAGCTACTCATGGTAGCCATTACAAACCACTGAAGAATCTGTCACCTTCTTCAATCCTTATGCTTCTATCCTCCAATCTACGCTCCCCTAAATCTATCTCCCTTGATCTGTGCAAAAAGGTCCTATTTATAGACTGGGAAAACCTAATCTAAAACTGGAAGAGATCAATCTGTTATTTGAATTTAAAAAGCTGTTGTGTAACTTGCGCTTCACCTGCGCTAAGCGTGTCCCTCTATAATCTCATCTTTATTTTGTCCTCATTTAAACTTCAAATCTGCAAACAATCTCCCCATTTAATGCTATTTTCTCTCCTAATTCAAATCTTCCATAAATATGCATAAATTAACAGATTTCTAATCAAAATAGCATCAAAATTCAAACCAAATAATTACAATTATCACAATTATTCACAAAAAGGGATTATTTTGGGGCATAAATTAATATTTTAGCCTTGATAAGTGTAATAAAAACATAGGAAAATAACGCCTAATTTACACTTATCATCCACCAATTAATTTAGGAATGCAGATTATATCCCAATAATCAATGAATTTTTCTTTTATCCTCCAAGTCTCCCCAGAGGAAGCCTCTGCACTTCATGTCCAAATCCTCACAAGTAGAAGCTGACAGCAGAGTTGTTTGCATAACATAAGAAGGTAATGTATTCAGAATAGATTTAGAAAGAGTTAACCTTCCTGCAAAAGATAATGTCTTGGATTTCCACAAGGACAACTTCTATTTAGTTCCTATCCACAATATATTTATAGAAATTCCTTGATGATCTATGGTGTTGAATAGGCACACCAAGATATTTGCCCAAATTTTCATCTGAAAACCCAATGTAGAAGAAATCTCCTCACGAACCTGCAAACAGACATTACATGAGAAATAAATTCTAGTTTTATCTTAATTTACCTTTTGACCATAATTGTTGCAAAAAATCTCTAGCATAGTAGAAATGATCTCTACTTGATTCATACTAGCTTCAGCAAATAGAATTAAATCATCTGCAAAAGCTAGATGAGAAATCTCAGACCCTTTTCTTCCAAGTTTGATAAGCTTCCGAAATTTATGAGAAACTGCAGTGTTAATTAAATGAAACAAATGTTTTATACACATGACAAATAAATAAGGAGAAATTGGATCCTCTTGTCCAATTCCTCTAGAGGGAAAAAAATTGCTCTAAGGCCTCACCATTAAAAATAACATGCGTATTAGCAGAAGATATACAGTGCCAAATAATAGAAATAAAATCATTAGGAAAGCCTATATCAATAAGTGTATCTTTCACAAATTCCCAATTGAGCCTATCATAGACTTTTTATGGGTCTATTTTAATGGCCATCCATCCTTTTTTTCCTATCTTCCTTTTCATACTGTTAATCACTTCTTAAGTAATAATTATGTTATCTCTACTCTGTCTACCTGGGATAAAACAACTCTGATTAAGACCAATAAGAAGGTTCATTAAAGGCCTAATCCTATGAGATAAAAGTTTAGTAATAATTTGTAAGACACATTACATAAACTGATCAGTCTATACTGCTTAAGATTAGATGCAATATTAATTTAAGAATCAAAGTAATGAGAGTATCATTAAGAGTAACTATAGATTGAGGGTTTAGACAAACCTTTCTGATTAAATCACAGATATCCTTACGAACAAAATGCTAGTGATGTTGATAAAAAATAGCATGATTACCATCGAACCCAGGGGCTTTAAATTCCCCCACTGAAAAGACTATTTTCCTGACCTCCTCATCAGAAATCACTATGTTTAGAGATTCTGAATGCTCAGGAAGCAGGGGAGGAAAGCAACCTTTAAGACAGAATTTTGAGCAAGACCCTTCATCTTGAAATAGAGTTTTATAAAAATTTGTGCATAAATTTTCAAGATCCTGAGCTTCAGAGATCAAAACACCCTCCTTATTTTGTAAACTATCAATTTTGTTCCTCTTTCTTCTAGAGATTGTTGTTCCATGAAAGTATTTTGTGTTACGATCTCCACAAATAAGCCATTTACATCTTGCCTTTTGAAACCATAAAAGTTCTTCTTGAGAAGCAACCTCCTCACACTCTTTCCACAATTTTTTATAGAGATCGAGTAAATCAAGGTCATGACTAGTACTGAGCTTCCTAGTAATTCCCTCCATTCTTCTGATTAATCTCCTTTTTCTATTGAAAATATTACCAAAAACAGATTTATTCCACTCTTGGAGCTTATCTTTAAATTGAGCCATAGTAGAACACCAATTGTCCCTGCAGATCAATTTGATGAAACAAAGATTTTGAAATCTGGGTGAGTAAGCCAAGAAGCGATAAAACAAAAGGGTCTCCTGTGACTATTAGGTGTATTAAGCTGATCAAACTGAACCATTATTGGACAATGGTCAGATTTGAAATATGGAAGATGAGACACAGAAGCATTAGGAAAACATACTCTCCAATCCATATTCATTAGGACTATGTCTAGTCTTTCAAACAAAGTACCCCTTTTCCAAGTAAAAGGACAACAAATACATCCCCCGTCCAATAAGCTACAATCAACAATCATACCATTGAAATCTGAAATTAGGCTGGTTGCCTCCTTTTCTTTCATGAATATTTGAAATAGTATTGAAATCCCCCAAAATGCACCAAGGATCAGCATGTTAGAAGATAAATTTCTTAAATCATTCCATAGTAAGGACCTGTTAATAAGCCAAGGCTCCCATCCACCAAAAGTAACATTCATATGAATGAATTGAGTAGAATTAGAAATGATATCCACAGACCAAAATGAATTGTCCCATAGCAACAATAATACCACCAGCTTGCCCATTAGAATCCATGATGTGAAAAGAATCAAACCCCATTATCTTTACTTGTTTTGGAGCCTTCTCACCACTGGCATGAATTTCTAATAGAAACATAAGACTGACCTTGTAAATATTGCGCATGTCCTTAATCTTACTAAAAAAAATTGGAAAAAATACCTCTACAATTCCAGGCTAAAAATTTCATTAATGCTTAGAAGTTGTAGGGTTATCCTGAACAGCCTTAAGGTTGACTTGTGGAGATCCACAATCCTTCATAATTGAGTCTTGAGTTCTATCACCTGAAGAATTAGTACAATCCATCATATCTGAATCTAAACACTTACCTCCAGATTTGGAGTTATGGTTGTTATTGATCATGTGGTTTGGGTTCAATTGATTTATTAATCAAAGAATCCAGATAAGCTCTTTGGATATCAAAAGAGATTCCATTTTCTACTGCCATTTTCTCCATAGACGCATCAGTAGAAGATGGTCCATTTCTTTCAGTCTTTGGTTCTGTTTCTCATCATGTTGAGGCTGACTTGATGAAATTGTTGTGACTGGGGTTTCCATACCTGATGTAACCTTCTTAACATTTGAATTAATTGTGGAAATCTTCCCTTTATTAAAATCCATGGCTTTTGAGGACCCCACAACATCCTTTTTATGGTTGCCTTTTAGTGTTATCCTTATGAGATTTTTTTCCAGCATTAGGGTCCCTGTACGAGTTGGCTTAGGAATATATGACTCAGCTGTGAGGGGGCATTTTCTTTAATATTTTCTTCCTGGGAAACATGCTCCAACAATGCATAACGCGAACCGTGATCTTGCTTGGGAAATTCTGAATTAGATTTTTTTTGGGTAAATTATTATTATTCCTTCTCAGTTGGCGTTTAACAAGCACTTGAAAATAGAGGAATTGAATATTATTTGAATAATACTTCAATTGCTTAATTAATTCAGGGCCTATACAACCTCTATTTATAGAGACTACTAGTCACCTAATTAAGGAAATAAAGTAGTAAATCTGTACAAATCAAATCACACAAAACTCTCCTGATTACATAATAAATCCCTAGTAATTACGGACCGAATCTCCTAATACTACACACCAACTCTCCTAATATTACAACACTCCCCTCAAGCTGGTGAATGGATATCTATCATTTCGTGCTTGGAAGTAAGATCTTTAAACTGCTCGGTGGGAAGTCCCTTGGTGAACATATCTTCCAACTGTAGCCTTGAAGGAATGTACTCGGTGGCTATAAGGCCGCTGTCCAATTTTTCCTTAATGAAATGGCGGTCTATCTCTATGTGCTTGGTCCGATCATGTTGAACTGGATTGTGTGCAATGCTGATGGCGGATTTATTATCACAACCAAGTCTCATAGGAGCTTCATACCTTATTTTGAGGTCATCAAGTATTATCTTCACCCATAATAATTCACAGACTCCTTGTGCCATAGCTATGAATTCTGCCTCGCACTTGATCGTGCAACCACATTTTGCTTCTTGCTTTTCCATGTCACCAAATTTCCACCCAAGAACATGCAATATCCTGTGGTTGACCTCATCTACAACTGATGCTGCATAGTCAGCATCAGTATACACCTGCATGGATAAGTTTTTCTCCCTTTTAAATAATAATCCTTTCCCTAAGGATGCCTTCAAGTACTGAAGAATTATATTACTTCATGCAAGTGTCTTTCTCTTGGATCATGCATGAACTGACTAACCACACTAACTGCATAGGCTATGTCTGGCCTGGATAATAGAGATTTTCCCACAAGTCTCTGGTATTGTGTCTTATCCACCTCCAGGCTTTCCTCATCATTCCCAATTTTATGTTTTTGCTCAATGGGTGCTCCGGTGGTCTTACAGCCCAGTTTACCAGTCTTTCTAAGAAGATCAAGAATGTATTTCCTTTGAGAAATAAAAGTTCCCTGTCTGGAGTATGCAACTTCAATCCCAATGAAGTACTTTAGCTTACCAAGATCCTTCATCTCAAATTGAGTAGCCAGCTTCTCCTTCAAATTTTGTTTTCCCATCTCATCGTCACCTGCAATAATATCATCCACATAGACTAGAAGAACAATGAGTTTGCGTTTTGTGAATGTTTTATGAAGAGAGTATGATCATCTTGGCTTTGTTTGTACCCCAAGGATATCACGGCCTGAGTGAACCTTCCAAACCAGGCCCGAGGTGACTATTTAACGCCATACAAGGCCTTCTTTAATTTGCAAACCTTGTTCCCTCCTCCAGCAACATCATATCTTGGTGGGATCTCTATGTATACCTCTTCATCCAAGTTTCCATGCAGGAAAGCATTTTTAACATCAAATTGATGCATCTCCCAGCCAAAGTGTGTTGCCAAGGAGAGGATAATTCTGACTGTATTCTTTTTTGCCACGGGAGCAAAAGTCTCGTCATAATCAATCCCATAGGTTTGGGTGTATCCTTTTGCAACCAGCCTCGCTTTATACCTGTCCAGTGTGCATCAGAGTGATACTTAACAGTGTATATCCACCGACACCCCACTGTTTTTTATCCTTTTGTCTCTCTACAATCTCCCAAGTCTCATTCCTTTCCAATGCACAAATTTCATCATTCATGGCTTGAATCCAGTTCTTGTCCTTTAAGGCTTCTTGTACTGATGTGGGATTGTGATAGAATCAATAGCTGAAATAAAACTTCGGTGCTGTATAGAAAGGTTTTTAGTAGACACAAATTGGGATATAGGATATTTGGCACAAGATCTTTTCCCTTTTATCAAGGCAATTGGTAAATCATCTGAGTTAGGATCACAAGAGATATTTAAGGTGTTAGCAAGATTATCAGTTCTTACCTCCGGTTCGGACAATTGAAGTTGCTGGTCGACCAGGTCGGGTTTTTCTCTTCGCTAATATTGTTTCCCAAAACGTCTAACTTCTTTATTCTACATTGGTTCAGGATCTCTATCATCCTCCATAAGAGTGGGATCTTGTAACAAAGGAATATATGAAAACTCAAGGATCTCCCCCTGAAACTGAGTGCTATGGAAGAAAGATTTTGTTTCATGAAATTTGACATCCTTAGAGACATAGACACGACGATTTTGGGGGTGATAACATTTGTATCCCTTTTTGTTTGAGGCATAACCTATGAAGACACATTTGATAGCCTGAGGATCTAACTTTCCCCGATGAGTGTTATGTACATGAACAAAAACAGAGCAACCAAAGACACGACTTTGGAGACTGGTCATAATAGGGACAGAAGGATAGAATGAGGTCATGACTTGAACAGGGCTAACACCATCAAGAACATGAGAGGTCAATCTATTGATTAAATATGTGGCAGTGAGAACAGCTTCCCCCCAGTAAGACTTAGGGACAAACATTTGGAAGAGTAGTGCTCTAGTAACCTCAAGGAGATGACGGTTTTTCCTTTCTGCAACCCCATTTTGTTGAGGGGCGTCCACACAGGTTAACTCATGAACAACAACTTTTTCTTTAAGAAAATTGGAAAGATTTTGATTTACATACTCTCTCCCATTATCAGAACACAACTCTTAATAGGACTCCCAAACTGTGTTTGTACCATTTGGAAAAAATTAACAAAGAGTTGGAAAACTTCAGACTTATCTTTCATGAGAAACGTCCAGGTAACCCATGTACAATCATCAATAAAAGAAACAAACCACTTGGCACCAGAAATATTAGAAGTAGATGCAGGCCCTCACACATCCGAATGAACAAGATCAAAAGGTTTTGAACTTTTATGATTACTGGGAAAAAAAGTTGTTCGATGATGTTTAGCAAATTGATAGACATCACAATGAAAGGACTCAACTTACACTTTTGTAAACAAAAAGGAAATAATGATTTAAGGATACTAAAAGGAGGATGAGCAAGACGCTTGTGTTGAAGCCATATCTGGGAGGAAGACCAAGATTCTGAATTTATCTGATGACTGGATGTGAGTGCCTTTTGTTTGGTGAACTTTTACTGTCTTCATGCTGCAAGTAATAACCCGCCCTACTCTTTAGCAATTCCAATCGTCCTCCCCGTGGCAAGATCCTGAAAAACACAATGGGAAGGGGAAAAAATGATGCACAGTTAAGTCTTGGGTGAGCTTATGAATAGACAAGAGGTTGTTAGACAGTCGTGAACATGAAGCACATTTTTAAAGGAAGGGAAGATTGAAGTTGAATGTTGCCACAACCAGTAACAGGGATATGAGAACCATTAGCGACAATGATATTTTGGTTACTAGATGAAATGGTATAGGATGAAAATTAAGGAGAATGAGGTGTCATATGATCAGTAGCACCAGAGTCTATAATCCAGGTATTCTCAGTATTAGAAGCATTAAAGGATAAGAAGCTAAAACTCTTACCACCAGTCATGGTTAGGGAACAAGAATTAGATATCTTACTAAGTGAGTCCACATGTAGATCTTGGTACTCAAACTAGAGGTAGTCGTGTCTTTAGTCATATTGGGAGATAAAAAAAACGACAACAAGGTCGAGAACAGTACCCTTCGTAATCTGCAGCTCCGAACAACACGTAAAAAATAAACCAAAACAGTACCCTTCGTGAGACTGGCTCCTAATAGCACTTAAAAGTCTGCGTTAAGGTGAAATGACGCCTGGAACGAACTCAGGGGTGGTCGGTGACCAAGTATGTGGTGGCGCGATAAAAAACGGCGGCTGGGGACGACGCGTGACTTACACACGCTAGAGAGTTTATCAGCGACCGGCGGCGTGTTCGGCGTCGGATGACGTAGAAACTTTGGGGAAATGCTGTCCTTGGAGAGGCGCTCCTCTGGTGAGTCTTCCGGTTGGATCCGCGGTGGTCGACGGTGAACTGCGTCGATTGGCGGCTAGCGGCTGACGGTGATAAAAAAGGACGTTGTTCTGGAAAAAACGAGACTGAAAAAATGATGTGCAGCAATGAAGGCTGCCTAGAAGACGCGGAAGCAGAGCCCCCTGGATCGGGAGCTCTGATACCAACTTCAAAATAGAGGAACTGAATATTATTTGAATATACTTCAATTGCTTAATTAATTCAGGGCCTGTACAACCTCTATTTATAGAGACTACTGGTCTCCTAATTAAGGAAATAAAGTAGTAAATCTGCACAAATCAAATCACACAAATCTCTCCTAATTACAAATCAAATCCCCTAATTACAAAGTAAATCCCTCGTAATTACGGACCAAATCTCCTAATATTACACACCAACTCTTCTAATATTACAACACAAGCATCCATGGCCCATTTTCTTTTTAGGCTCATTACCTGCAGCTACATTTGGTTCAATCAATTGATTAGGAGATCTTGGAGTAAAATTACCTACTCTGAATTACCTTTGTTAGAATCATCTGAAGGGAATCAAGCATGTGGTCAGGGTGCAGCAGAAAATAAATGGATTTCCTCCCTTGTTATAATCGTTTTGCGAAAACACGAATCAGGGCATAAAAGGTATTGAAACGAAAGGTCGTACCTTATTAGGATTATAAACGAGGCAAGTGTAGCCACGTCTCTATTGGTATCCACGCCAACAGCCGGACTAGGAAACCTTCCTCAGCTCTGCTAGTAGCCTTAGAAAGTAAGAAGTGATTGCTCATGTGTCTCTGGGGTAGTGCATCTTATGCTCTATTTATAGAGTGGTGGCTAGGGTTTTACCCCCTCACTCACTTAACCCTCACACTTATTGGTCTGACCCATTATGTAATAATTCTAATTTATTTTAATTAGAATTATTATCCTTTCCTAGTGGCATGTTGTATGTGTGTGACCCAGCAGGATTTTAATTATTGGTTATAATATTAAAATAAAACCCTTTTATATTTAATATCATAATAGTGAGCGGTATCTAGCAACACATCACTATCCAAATATTGAGATTATCAATAATTTTGATAAATCCTATTTTATTATAATAATTATATGCTCTATCCCTTTGTCCAAATATCTAATTGAACACAAGGGCATGAATTGTGTCAACCTTGTATAGTTCAATATATATTTTCTTGATCCCCAAGTAGACTGTACAGAAAATAAATATCTCATATTTATCCTCCGAGCATGGCCATGCATTTTGCAGTCTCACTTTATCAAGAGGCCTAAAGATATAACTCCTGTTACATAGGAGGGACAAATCCATCTAGGGCACTCACATTCCACCACATAATTTATTATATATCCAAATACCAACTTTATGATCACCCTGTTACAGGCAATGTTTGATGATATTCAAAACATATAATTCCTTATGTAGGAATCGTAGTGATTTCAGGTCGAAGGACTTCATATAACATTATCGATTTAAGAAACGTTCATGACACTTATGTAACAACCCATGCAACGTTCTTAAGGTGGGTCTGTCCAGTACACCATTACTCTTAATGTGTACCTATGTGAGCGCATGATATCTCATATCCATGATCTGTGAGATGCGATCATCAATGAACTCACATACTAGTTTAAATGCATCTTTGTCCTAAGATGATAATTGACTAGGGACTATTTAAGAATAGTTCTTCATAAGCCCTCACGATCAAGTCATCTACTTGATTCCTTATGAAGTTTAAGCTTACTATTCTAAGGACAATAATTATATTCTAAAAGAATAAGTTTGCCTTTATAAAATAACATGATACAAGCGATGAATGTTCACAAATATATAAGTCTCTAGTGCATATTCCTAACAACATCATCCACAAAATCTTTAATAAGGGAACCATCTTCCTTAGCTGCTTACTAGAAATTTGTATTAAATCAGTACCAGGATCAGGACAAAATTCAGATTTATACCCATACTTTCCACATCTGAAACAAATTTGGTGAAGACCCTCATATTCTAGTCTCAAAAAAATCCCCACAGCTTCTATTTCTTGAATTAGGTGTTTAGAAAGATCAACTTCCACACATATTCTTGCAAACCTTCCCTTTGAATGGATTGAAGTCAATCGATCCACTTTTAACATTGTGCCAATGATATTACCCAATATGTGTAGGAAGCTAGAATTATACAATTCAATTGGAAGATTTGGAATTCTCACCCAAACCGCCACTTTCTTGATTTTCTTTGTTTCTTCTAGGAATAAAGGCCTCCAATGTTGTACAATGAGATAGTGATCTGCAACCATCCAGGGCCCATTGTAAAGAACATGTAGGTAATCTTATTTTTCTATAAAATAAACAAGATGATAATCTTGTGGCATATCAATAAATTTCACTGGATTTTGCAGGACCATATGCGTCGAAACCTATTTTCCAGAAATTGCTTATTGACTCTCGTGCCAAGAACTGTCAGAACCAAGGTATTTTTCCAGGGGGAGCACCAACCATTGTATTCCTCCTCTGTAATAGGAATCACTAGCCTAAGGGGATTTGCATGTTTCTGCTCAACTTCCGGTTCAACATAACCCATTCTCACCATATCATCACGACCTTATTCACACGGGACCTCCATCTCATCAACTCAAATAAAGGCTCAATCATAACCCGATCTACCGTAATAGTGACTCTCATAAGAAGAAACTGATCACTTTTAATGTTTCCTTGAGATTGGCTTCTTGTGATGAGGATCACTTGACTTTCTTAGTACACGGTGAACTAAATCTTCTTCTTCAGAAGATTTTCCTTTTCTTTCTCAGATCCCATCTCAAGCTTGAGAATGATTTCTTCACAACAAACAAGATCCCCTATGAGAGACCATATAGATATTTTAATAAAGTCATAAAATAAAACACTAAAACTGAATGGATCAGAATTTAATGAATATACATCTAGTGTAAATTAAAACTTGTTTATTTTGATATGCTAATTAATTCAAACTAAATAGTGTAAATTTAATAAATTAATAACATCATATACTCACGAGTAAATAACTGATACCACCCATTAATAATTTAGAGAAAAATCTATAATTAATTTATATTTGGTTTAGTAGTCTGGGATGTGATAAACCCGCGGTTTTCAATTCTATAAATAGTTGTCTGAGAGATCCAAACTTGATTTGATCATTTCTCAATGTGAACCAAACAACACTTAGTGTTTGTGCAGGCAACGTTAGGAGTTCATATTTCTGACAATGGTTAGTGAGTGTTTGTGTCCACCGTTTCGGACGAGGTTTTGTGACATTCCAGGATTCGTTTTTAAGAAGTAATCTTTCATTGTTTTAAATTGAACTTACATTTGAGCTCAATCAAATGACAATACAAACGTTGTGTGTTTGATTTACAGAAAATCGTGTTTTGTAGTAAATGTGGTATTTCAGGTCGACGCATGTTGGACTATTTTGAGTTTATTTCAAAGTTTTAAAGAGAACAGTCCCAGATTGCCTAGGTGAGGAATTAAAATGATTTTTATTTAATTGACATTCATATTGGTTTTATTTATTTTTTGAGATACCTTTTTCTTGGTCAACTCTATTTCTAAATACCACCTAGCACGTGGATCCAGCTGGTAAGCTGTTCAGCCAATGTTTTAAAAACCGGCTCGGACCGGCCGGTCCGACCGTTTGAACCGGAAAAAACCGGCTACTGGCCCGATTTCGGTCAGAACCATTGGACCGTTTTGCAGTTAAACCGGTCATCCCGGGTTAAACCCGGTCAGAAACCACTGACCGCCGGTTAATGGTTACCAGTATTTTTTTTTTCGTAAAAAATTCTGGAATGGAAACATCGTGGTTCGATCCCTGGTCCTGAGGCAAGTGCGCATGAATTGGAAACCACTGCGCCAACAATGCTTTTGATATATATGTTCGCTTTTTTTATATATAACACATTATAAGTTATTCTTGTCAATGACACAACAGGAATTGTTGCGCCAGATCCAGAAATGCTACCCTTTTATTTTTAGTTTTAAACAAAGAATCATGTCCTCTTAATGCATCCACCTAAGCTATCATCTTTTATGTTTATCTATATATAACTTGAAATAGAAATACTGAAAAGTGTATTTTGGATTGATTCAGAATAACAGATACAACACACATATATATACATGCTATGACAGATCAAATCATCCCAGAGTTTTGGGATTAGGATCAATCTAAATAGGAAACTATACAATAAATCAAGGAGAATAAACTGTTATATCTAACAGAATATATAGAATATCTCTTACATATCTCAACACCCCTCAAGCTGGAGCATACATATCATAGGCATCCAACTTGTCACATATATAGGTTATCCTAGGACCCCGCAAAGATTTAGTAAAGATCTGCAAGTTGATCCTTGGAGCAAACTGAAGAAGTCTTGATGACACCGGAGAGAATATTTTCTCTGATAAAATGACAATCAATCTCTTATGCGTTTGTCCTCTCATGAAAAATCGGATAGAGGAGAGGTAATAAGACTGACTGGTTATCACACAGAGTTTCCATAGGACCAACCTTGCAAACTGCAACTCTTGAATTAAAGACTTTAGCCACAAAAGCTCACATGTGGTGTGAGCCATTGCAACGATCTCTGCTTCTGTGCTCGATCTGGCAACAACACTTTGCTTTTTACTCTTCCATGAAACCAAGATTACCCTCCTAAAAACACAATAACCTGTTGGTTGACCGTCTATCACACTTGCATCAATCACACTGCCCAATCCTCACAACTGCATGCCAATGGCTCTCACAAGGGGAGTTAAGGAACTGACTTACAACACTGACAGGAAAGGATATATTAGGTCTGGTCATGGTGAGATAATTCAACTTGCCCACTAGTCTTCGATACCTCCCCGGGTCAGAATAGGGCTCCCCCTGGTTAGGTAGAAGCTTCACATTGGGATCCATTGGGGTGTCAACTGGCTTACAATTTGTGAGTCCTGTCTCCTCCAGAATGTCAAGAGCATATTTTCTTTGAGAAATAGCAACACCGCGACTTGACTGAGCAACCTCAATCCCAAGGAATAGCGCAGGGGACCTAAATCCTTAGTTTGAAAGTTCTCAAACAAGTGTTGCTTTAGAGCCTTGATGCCTCCTGATCATCACCTACCTTAATTACAATATCATCCACATAAACCCAAGATAATAAATTTATGTGTCAGTGAGCGTTTAAAGAAAACAGAGTGGTCTGCCTCGAGCGGATCATTCCAAACTCCTGTATGATTTGCTAAACCGACCAAACCAAGCTCAAGGTGATTGTTTTAAGGCCATACAAGGACTTCCTTAATTTACACACAAGGCCAGACTCCCCCTGAGCAACAACCGGGGGGTTGCTCCATATAGATCTCCTCCTCCAAGTCACCATGTAAGAAGCATTTTTGATATCCAATTGAAATAAGGGCCAATGTCTCACAGCAGCCATGGCCAAGAGAGGCGAACTGAGGCCATCTTCGCAACTGGGGAGAAATTGTCACTGTAATCCAAACCATACACTTGTGTATATCCCTTAGCCACAAGACGAGCTTTCAATCGATCCACCTGTCCATCAGGACCCACTTTAACATTAAAGACCCACCGACATCCAACAATGGTTTTCGAGACGGAGTGGAACAAGTGCCCAAGTATGTTTTAGATTCTAAAGCTGTCATCTCATCAATCATAGCTTGTCGCCATCCTGGATGGGTTTGGCTTCCTGTACTGTCTTGGGAATGGTAATAGAGAAAGAGCAGAGACAAAAGCATATAGGTAGGAACAAACGATGATATGAGAGAAAGTTATAAATGGGATGAGGATTAGAAGTAGAACGTTTTCCTTTACGAATAGCAATGGGCAAGTCAACTGACAGGTGGAGCCGGAGTTAGGTGAAGAGATTGGAGCCGAAGCGGAACACAACGGTGCACTGGTGGGAGGAACAAGAGTATGTGACCGACGCTCATAAGTTACCCTAAATCGGTGTGGGGGACAGTTAGACCCTAGGAGAGTGGAGGATTCTCTGGAGAAGGCAGTGGTGGAGGACTCTCTGGAGAAGGCTCAGGTGCCTCTAAAGTAGCATGTGTAACTTAACAGAATTAAATGGGGAATAGGCAATACCTGAGAATAGAGGTCCGAGTCAACTGGAAGACATCTGAGGCGTGAATATTGGTGTGTCTCAAAGAAAGTGACATCTGCACTGGTGTAGAATCGATGTGTAGTGGGATAGTAACAATGGTACCCCTTTTGGACACGAGAGTATCCCAAGAACACACATTTGATAGCACGAGCAGACAACTTGTCACGTCCTGGAGAAAGATCATGGACAAAACAAGTACACAACCAAAAACACAAGGGGGAACAAGAAAAGAGGGTCCGACGAGTATAATAAGGAATGAGGAACCTGATCATTCAAAACAGAGGATGGCATCCTATTTATTAAGTATCCTGCAATAAGGACAGCAGGGTCCCACACTTTGGAGGTGCGTTGCATTCAATAAAAGAGTGCGAGCAGTGTCCACAATATGTCTATGTTTTCGTTCGGCTCACCATTTGTTGAGGTGTATGAGGACAACTAGATTGATGTTGAATGCCATGGGAAATCATAAATGAATTGAAGCAATCAGAGAAATATTCTTTAGCATTGTCACTTCGTAGAATACGAATTCCTTTGCCAAACTGAGTTTTTATTTCTGAATAGAAACTTTGAAAAATTGAATAACTCTGAACGATTTTTCATTAAAAATATCCAAGTGCATCTAAAAAATCATCAATAAAGGTGACATAATACCTATGCCCTAAAATAGAGGGAACACGACGAGGACCCCAAACATCAGAATGAATGACATCAAAGGAGAGACAACTCGACTATTAATACTACTAGGAAAAGAAGCTCTAACATGCTTACCTAATTGACACGACTCACACTCGAAGGACTCCATCTTGAGAGATGAGGTACCATTTTCTTTAATTTATTCAAGTTGGATGACCAAGACGACGATGGAGTAAACCAGGAGACTCATGGATGCCATATGTAGAAGTAGAAGGCTGAAGGTAGTATAGGCCATGTGATTCAGATCTGGTTCCAATCGTCTGTCCGTACTCCGTCCTGTATCATGAATGAATCAGAAGTGAAGGTTATGGAACAGTTTTAGTGATCGAGTCAACTTGCTTATAAAATTAAATTGAAGGGACATCCGGAACTAGTAAAACTGATTTCAATGATAATGGGAAAAAGGTGAAACTTGCCCAACTAGTGGCTTGGACTTTTGACCCATCTGCAAGGGTGATATGATGTGGAGTTTCGGTGATGATAAATTAGAGAAAAAGGAGACATTACCAGTTAAGTGATCAGAAGCACCGGAATCCAAAACCCATATCCAGTAGGCGTAGAGTGTGAGAGACAGATTGTAGATTTCCAGTGTGAGCAACGGTGACTGAGAAGAGGCTGTTGAGTTGCTTTAAGTTGAAGGTACTCTTTATATCATCATCGGCAGATATAACAACCTTGGGAACATCCGCCATGAGAACAACAACTGATCAACCAGAAACACCACAAAAGACCAACAAAAGCAACAAAAACGACTAAACAGCCACCAAAAACAATAGGCAGCAACGAGAACAACCAAACAAGCCACCAAAAAACAGTCTGGCAGCAACAAAAAAAAAACAACCAAACAGCAACAAGAACACCAGAAAACTGTCTTGCAGAAACGGAAACAACCAAACAACAACCAAAAGACGATCTTGCAGCGACCAAAACCACCAAACAGCAACAAGATGACCGAACAGCCACCAAAAAGAGTGACCCCACAGCCTGAAGGGGTCAAACAGAAAGAGGAAGCGCCGACGAGTAGAACCGAACAAACGGCGTCGCGAACGGAGGCGGGAGGGCGGCGCGTGGACCTCACGTGCCGGCGAGCGAACCGGAGAAAGGCAGCGCGTGACGGAGGCTACGGAGGCGACGCGCTGTGGGGAAGCAGATCGATGACCTCTGAACACTCTGGCGGCGTCCACACAGGCGGTCCTGACAAAGACGGTGACCCAGGTAGACAACGGGGTTAAAACAGGGTTCCTGGACCAGAAGATTGGATCCGCGGTGGTCGGCGGAGGACTGTGGCGGCTGGCGGCTGGCGGCTGACGGTGCTGGAAAAGGACGTTGTTCTGGAGAAAAAAAAACGAGACTGAACAAAAATGATGTGCAACAATGAAGGCTGCCTAGAAGACGGAAGCAGAGCCCCCTGGATCGGGAGCTCTGATACCAACTTGAAATAGAAATACTGAAAAGTGTATTTTGAATTGATTCAGAATAACAGATACAACACACATATTATAATGTTATGACAAAATCAATCCCTAGAGTTTTGGGATTAGGATCAACCTAAATAAGGAAACTATACAATAAATCAAGGGAGAATAAACTGTTATATCTAACAGAATATACAGAATATCTCTACATATCTCAACAATATATATTATATATAATATTATATGATAAGTAACCTAAAAGTAAAAATTAAATTGTCTACATCTTAAAATAATTAGCAACCATTACAACAACATATATATTTTACTTTAATATTATTATTATTTATTTAAGTTATATTATATGACCGGTTCAACTGGTTCAACCATTGATTCACTGTTGAACCAATGATCCATTGACTCAGTGCCTCGACCGAGTCGATCACCGTCCGAGTTTAATAACACTGGTTCCAGCTTAACCAGTGGTCTCGAGTTCGAGCCCTGGGATGCAGTTGTGTTAAATACTCGGAGGGAGAGCTTTGCCGCCCATAGAGGTCCTACCCGACTCGACAGGTTGCCTCCCGTGGAGGATACTTGTGGTCTTGCACAAAAAAACCCTTTTCTATTGTTACAAACAAACAAACAAAAACAACATACACAACAAACAAACACAACACCAACACCAAACAAACAACAACAGCCCTCATCCATTATATAAATCACACTTTATTTTCTTGACTAGAATCTAGCCTTCACCCTGATAATCTTTATCACCTCTTTATTTTCTTGACCTAGAGAGTCTAGCCTTCACCCTCATCATCTTTATCACCTCGCTTATACGAGGTTATCCTTGGGTTGAGCAATTGATAATTTTCTTGCAGTTTTAATATCTCAAATTTTTTTGGGAAGAGCCTGTTATATGCTGGGGGATTTTTGCTTCTAGCGAATAAATCCTTGAGGACCGTGAAATCACATGTCTCAGGCTATATATGTATTGATATTATTTACTCCTATTTTTCCTACAATGCTATTATAGCATGTTTGTATAAGCGTTTTCATTTTGGATTTGCATCATCCCAATGCAAAAGTAACAAATAAATGGATCTATTAAACATACGTTTATGACTGGCTGAACATTTACCCAAACATATATACTATTAGTCTTTTATCCCAATGTTTCAAACGTAATGCCTAGATCCACTTTTTCTTGGTAAAATCTTAAATCTATGTTTGAAATATGATTTTTGTGTGTAAACTAAACACATTATTAGTCTTTATCCCGACGTAATCCTAAGCTCCCAAACTGTAAAATAAATAAACCCTAAGTGTGTGTTTAATTTGTCAAAAAAATTACATTTTAAACATAAATCTAATCTAATATTAGTAAAGACTCACATTTCAAATGTAATTATGAGATAAATCAAACACATTATAAATTCTAAATCTATCTAACGACAAATTTTGCACCCACGGATATCGAGTGATTTTGTCATCACTTGGGCATTACCTATTCCACTCTTTTAACTGAAATTTTATCGACCATTAAGGGTACAAAACAAAGTCCTGAAAGCAATAGCCGTCAACAAATATCTATTTATATTTGACATACATAACACAAATCCTCCACCTCCATAAAAAGAAGGACCACAGGCCTAGCCTCTTCCCCATATATATATGTTTTTTTTATTTTTATTTTGTGATAAGAAGTTAGAATCTTTTGGGATAATGTTTCCGGATAAAAGTTAGAACCTATTGCGATAGCAACTTAACAACCTTCCCTTCCAGTTACATAAGCAACCCATATAAGAAAAGATATAACGTGGCAGTGTCCTTTCAATGGATAGAGACGAGAATTGTGGCCTGTGAGAATTGGGTTGGGGGGACGATGCTGCGTAAGACTCCACTCCTCCGTTATTGGTAACACGAGTCCGTGTCAGATTATATTATAGCATTTTTTATATTTAATTCACATTTTAAAATTTATCTTTTAAAGTTAAATACACACTTAATATTTGTTTATTTTAAATTTTAAACAATATAAAATCAATTTCACACTAATTTCTGTTCAGCATGTTTAATAAAATATATCATCACTCATTTTTAACCATACAAAAATCAATTTTACAATATAAACCAGTCCGGAATTCTGAATCTCAATGGACCCCTATTGAACTAGACTCTGTACATGTCTATACACGTGGCACATGCGTGGCATGCTCTCAATCCCTCATCACCACCCGCTTAGTATTATTTATATAGAGCCATGATAATAGATGAGAATTGTATACATGGAATGTGGGTTATGATTAGAATCGTAGTGTCTTGGGTTGTGGGTCAGAAGTGAACACATGAGGGGATTCTTTATAACAGTGGCATGTGGAACCGGATAACTACACACTTTGCGGGCAAGAAGAGAACAAGAAATCAAAATGAACATTATGCTATTTAATTTAATTTTTTAATTTAATATTTATTGTCAATTTCAATTTAAGATGAGATGATGCGCCGATAAGGATAACGACGCGGGAGGAGGTTACGGCCAACACTACGATCTTCTGAAAAGATTGATTACCAACTTACCATAGTAGTACATGATACTGTTTGATTTGGTACATTCATAATTCATAATAAGAAACACTTTGTCCTCTGTATGTTACTATTGATTTAGCAAAGAGAGAAACAACGTAGAGTGAAATGAGAGGGAGTTTATAACTTCCACCTTATTTGATTTAGGGTGAGAGAGAGAGTTTAAGTAATGATTAAAGTGGGTCCTACATATTATTTGATCTTCTCTTCAAGAGAGAAATGGGGGAGAGAAGGGGATTAATTTGTGAAATGATTTTTTTGCCCCTATATAACGACAAAAGTGAATATTAATATATTTATATGTGAAAGGTAGTTTAGTCTTTTTAGCTTTTTACACATCTCTCTCGCTCTCATTTCTCAACAACTATCATAATTAATTTCTCTCTATCTCTCTCCTATTTCTCTAATAACAAACAACCTCTATTTTTACTCTATCTCTCCGATATTTCTCTCTTCCATATCTCTCTTCTCTATTTCTCCCTTCCCTATTTCTTAGCATAAACCAAACAAAAGGTTGGTCTCGATTTATAAAAAAAAAAACACTTGGTCTCGCAATAAGAACAGTGCATACTTAATTATGTACTCGAATAAACTTTTTCCTTTTTTATGTCTTTTCTTAATTAAACAAATCAAATAATTGAAAAAAAGTATTATGTTACCACCGCGCGCGATCAAATAATAGGAATCAATGAAAAAGACTTGAGTAGAAGAATATTTGTGGTTCTAAAAAAATGTTATTATTAAAGATTGTTTTTTTATGTAAAATCATATATATTTTCCATGAGAACTCCAGACAGATAAGAATTTTAGACGATAAAACTTTTCAAGTATTTTACGCAAGTACTCAAATTACCAAGACCGCTTAAGGGAGATGGAGTCACAGATGGGCGACAACTCTATCACTGATGGACCCATCAAGACTCGAGGCCGCTATTATGACACCGGGGACTTATCAAGTAACATTTGTCCTGGTGTGACCAACCTCACTCAAGAGTCTCAGGCCCATACTGGCGGTAGTGACGAGTCTCGACATTCATCTGACGAGGCGCTGAGCCAGGAGGCCATCAAAGCAAAGTTGCAGGCCAACCGACATTAGATAAAAACAAGGAAAGAAAAAGTATCAGGGGCGCCGCTCGCAGCCAACATCGCTATTGATATTTCTCTTGGGTTAATTGTTTCTACTTTCTTTTCTACATATAGGAAGATATTTGACCCAAACAAAATTACATATCCAAAGAAGTGAAAAAAAATAGAGTCTTCAGTAGCATGTGTGGGAAGGCCTAGACATGTTCATCATGGTAGGGCACTATGTGAGTTCAAACAAAACAACCATTTTGAAAAAAAAAGGGTCATGATCATAAACAGTGTGTCGCGTTTTCTAAGGTCTCTACTGGCAAACCACTCTCACAAAATTCGTTAAGCTAAGGGAACCTTAAGCCCTTGTTCGGTCTTAGAGAAATACCAAGGAATGGAAATATGATGAGTGAAATAGACAATAAATGCACCCCGAATTGTGTTTGGTGCAGCTGTGAAATAGAGGATAATTGAGAAAAATGCATGGGCCCCACAACCATCTTTTTTCTTTGCACCGCACATGAGAAAAGGAGAGAAATAAAGCAAGCTTTCATCTCAAATGACCCAGGCGCGGAGAAAGGCTCATCCCCCCAACTACGTTCTCCCGTCGCCATCGGCCTGCTCAGAACTGAAAGACGTGGCTAATTAGTGAAGCTTCCTTCGCTCACCTATACGGCTTCACGTGATAGTCGACTTTCGAAGCCATGAAAGCGGCGAAATCGTCCTACAGGAATGTCTGCTATCTGCTCAAGGAATGTCTTGGGTATCAGAAGTTCCTTCTAGAAGATAGTGGTTAATGTATAATGCCAACTAAGTAGATTAAAACTATCTTCTTAAAGGCAAGCAAAATCACAGGGACTGATATCATCAAATTTTATTCTTCCATATAATGTATTTAATGTAGTTACAACTCAGAATAAGGTTCAGAAGAATGATATAATGTTTATGCAGTTATGCAGAAGCAAAACATTGAATTTGTCACTTTAAATCAATTTTTTGAAGGGTCAAATGATTTTGTATTTTAATAAAACTTTCCAGAATAGTTATTTAACTAATAACTAATAAGATTATGTGAGAAAAACTATTCAGAAGAATAGTATAAAGTTTCTGCAGTTATGCAGAAGCAAAACATTGAATCTGTCACTTTAAACCAATCTTCTAAAGGGTCAAATGAACTTGAAACTTGGTGAAACTTTCCAGATCAGATATTTGAATAGTAAACAACCAGAATATAAAGTTAAATCTTATTAAAATGAAGTTTGTAAAGATCTGGTAGTTTGAACCCCAAGTTCAATGTTGAACAATGGACAAATATCAAGAAATGTGCTTCTGAAGCCAAACAGTTTCATAATTTAATGAAACTTTCCAGATCAGTATTTGAACTGATATGGATGTGATTTAAGTGAAAATATTAGTTCAAAAATAGGTTAATCAAAATCTGGTTTATAGCTTGTTAAATGTTCAAAGTATGAACAATAACAAACCAAGCAATAGATGTATGTGCAGAAAATTAAAGAGAGTAAGGGTAAGAGACATTGAACAAATGATTTTTATACTGGTTCATCCTCACAATCCTTGGGCTACATCCAGTACCTACCTCAGTAGTATTTTCCACTAATCAATCATGATTACAAGGTATTCTTTGCTCCCACAGCCTCCTCAGGCTCTTTGCCAAGTATTATTCTGCAGCCTCTTCAGGCTCTAATCACCAATATTCTTTGCTCAGCCTCTGCAAGCTCTTATAGGTTTCCTCTGCAACCTCTTAAGGCTTCACACCTACTGCAGCTTCTTCTGCAGGAAGTACAGACTCAAAAATACCTTGCAGATTTCCTTCTGCAGGAGTTACACCTCTATTTAGTTCACTGCACCAGTGCAGCAGCTCCACAACACAATTATACATTCTCTCACGAGACACTAACACTCTTAAAGCACTCTTGAGAGTTTACAGAAGATGTATTTGCTGAGAACATAAGAAACAAGCTCAAAACTACTACAAATTAAGCACAACAGCGAAAGGTTGGGTCATCTCTCTCTTTCTAAACTTTTTAGAGCAGAATCTCAGAAAATGTGAAGAGAGAGAAAGTCTCCAGAAGATGGATTTGTAAATCTATGCTTGGATACTTCTTCTGGAGAGAGGTGTGTCTCAACTTGAAGAGAACTCCTTTTCTTATAGGAGATTGGAGAAAATAGCTGTTGGAGAGTTGCTTGGACCTCCAGTTGTGTTCCTTGAGATGTCCTTATCAACTTGCAGCTGTCTTTTGCAGGTACAACTGTCAAGTTTGACTGACAACATCTTCTGGAGACCTATCTTCTGCAGACAGAAAAACTTGTGAATTCTGCAACCATTTCTTCTGGGAGCACACCATAGACCATAATCTACTTAGCATAAATTATTCCAAATGTATTTCACCCAGCTGCATCTCTAAAAATGATAAAAACAGAATTTAATGAATTCTGCTTCTTCTGCAACATGCCTGACAGTAGATTCCTTCTGCAGACTTGCTGTAACTGCCTTCTTTGCAGACTTACGTAGCTGCTTATGTAGCGTGCAAAATTTTGTTTCTTCTTCTGAAGCTTCAAATATGCTTTGTAAAAGCTTCCAACCTTTTATCCTTGCTTCATTTGCATTGTGAGAGAAGTAATTGTGATTTGGAAGCTTCTTTGAGTGTTCTTCAACTTGACATATTCAAGGTTAATAACTTGAGGAGTGTGGAACTTGTTCAATGCTTCTTCTTCAATTACTTTGTTTGCATCAGTACACACTTGAAATGAATATGCTTGAATTGCTTAAGTGTTCTTTCACATTCAGAAGGTTTCAGGTTTCATGAAGAGCTCCTTCTCATGCTTCTAGTGGTCTTGAATGATCATTCTAAAGCTTCAACTTTGCTTTTGAAGTGATACACTCAGTTTAATATTTATGGGATCTTAGATGAACTATCTTGGCCTTCTTGAAGCTAAGAAGCTACTTTCTTGAACTTGTTTCATCACTTTTGACATGAAAGCTCTATGTGACATGTTTCTAGACACATTCTGATGTTAAATGATGTTTGTGATCTTTGCACCTTCCTTCTGTAACTTTTCCTGTATTCGTATTCTTTCTCAAGTGAAAACATTAGTACCAAAGTATTCAGAACACTTTGAATATTGTTGTGAAAGTTTGTTGTCATTAAAACCTTTGCTCATTGGGTCTTGGACCTTACAGACTACCCATGACTATTGAACAAAAGATATGCCTCGGTTTTCAATGTCCACTACATACTGCAACACATACAATAGGGACCTAACAGAAATTTTAAAAATATTTAGTCTTTATGGACGACTGGGAGTTCAAACACATATCCTTACCATTTAGAGGTTTTAATAACAAATTTTAAAAATATTTAGTCTTATGGGCGACTGGGAGTTCAAACACATATCCTCACCATTTAGAGGTTTTAATCAAGCCACATCTAAAGGTTTTAATCAAGTCACATCTAATGTTTAACATTTGAATGTTGTAACTTACACCCTTAAAAATTGGGATGTATAATAGAGCCTGCCAAGATTTACATACGCCCGTAATGATTTGGTAAACCCCATGAATCAAAAAATTGGAACGCTAGCTAGAAGTGCTTCTATCATTACCCACTACTCAAAGTAAACTACCTGTTGTACTGGGTTTTGTAAGGGTTGTAGTATCTCGTATACTCATTTTAATATAATTATTTTTGTTTAGATTTTTTTTTTAATAAAATCATTCAAAATATATTTAATGTATATTTAATTTATGTTACTATCTTTCATATTTTAAAAATGAAATATGTTTTTGAATTATATTTATAGATTTCCTTTATAATCATTTACACATAATTTATGAAAAAATACTTAAATAAATATAAAATATAGACAAACATGTGCGTTGTACAAGCATAATTTCTAGTTCTTATATAACATTCGCTCCAATAGTACTCATTAATTAAGCACTGATTCTTAATTTTAGAGGAAAAATATGTTTTTGTCCCTATAGTTTCGGTTAAATTGGTCTTTGTCCCTGTATTTTAATTTGTTTATGTCCCTAAACTTTCTATACCCCAAACCATGGTCCCTGACCGTTAGTAAGATTTGTTAACCTGATGAGTTGGGTAACAAAGTTACATGTTAGACTCAATAATAGGTCCCAAATAGCTAACTCATCAAATTAATTTTTTTTTATTTTTTAATTATTAAAATAACCATAATTATGAAATTAGATTTTTTATCCGGTAAAATTACTCAGGTGAAAACCCTAATTTAGAATTATGATTATTTTAATAATTAAAATTAATAAAAAAAAGTTAATTAGATGATTAGCCAGTTATTTGGGACTCACTATTGAAACTAACATGTAACTTTTATTAGCCAGCTCATCTGATTAATATATCTTATTGACGGGCAAGGACCATGGTTTGAGGGTTTAGAAAATTTAGGGACAAAAAACAAATGATTTAAAGTACGAGGATGGAGACCAAAGTTGACCGAAACTATAGGGACGAAAAACTATATTTCCCTAATAAACACAATAAAAATCCAATAAGCACCTCAGACTCCATTGAATTGCATAGTGCTTGTCTGAGCCAACTACTGAGCTTCTTGACAAGGCAATACCCTGCAGATACATGGGATTTTGAGAAGTATATGAAAACTGTGGAACCCATGCATACGCACCAGACACATATATTATTTAAGATAAAGTTCTGCAAAAGCCCATGTTAATTAGATGAGTGATCTTATACCTGGGTAATCGTGTAAGATGGTGAAGAATCTAGTCTGTTTATGTCAGCTATTTAATGTATGATATGTCCATAGTTGATAGGAGTTGCAGGAGTAGGTTCACTATTCATAATGGAGGTAGGATGAATGCTAGGTAGGCACAAAATGCGTTCATGTTAATCCAGTCAATTTTGATAACAACGGAATGAATGACCCTAGTCATTTAGGGTTTAGGGTTTCACGATGTATAGAACGCTACAACACCCATCTAACCATGGATAGATATTACAGATTTAATAAATATACACAAATAGTGAAATTTTTTAATATATATAATATACACACGGTGAATCTACAGAAATTTTACACAGATATTCAATGATATGTTGTCAATCATTATTGAATTTAATAACACATGGGGTTATATTCATTAAATAATAATATGGAGACACACCATTAGATGTCCATTTAAACTTTTTTACACTAATCGTGTATATCAATTAAATCCAAAAAAATTAACACTGAATAATGTAAATATATCAAGGCATGTCAACGGAGCGAGCGGGTAGCGGCTATCCACGGGTACCCATTAATATTTTAAGAAATCAAAATTTATAAAGAAAGAGAAAAATGTCGATAATATATCATAATATCATATTAAATTAATATTTTATAATATAAATTAACATTACATAATACCATTACGTGTTAATATATTAAAAATATCACTATAAAATAGTAAAAAATAATTTTATATCACCATAAAATAATAAAAAATTCTAATATTTAATACATTTAATAGAAAATATATTCTAATGAATAAACAGGTACCCGCAGGGCGGGTAGTGTGTAATATCTGTCCCCACTCATTTAATAAAAATGTGGTATTTATTGCAGATATATCCACGGGTATCCGCGGGGCGGGTTTTATGACCATGTATATAACACCTTAACCTTAAACCCTAAACCCTAAACCCTAAATAAGTTAATTAATCACGCTTACCAAAAAAGTAAGAAAAGGGGTAACTTTAAACCATTAATAAGGTATGAATAGTCTTTTAATATTAAAAAAAAACTTGTAGGATTGTATATATGTAGATTATTAATGCCCGTTTAAGTTATAATCATAAAATCTTTTTTCTTAAGAGAAATATCTTATGTAATTAAATTTCATTTAATTCAAAAAATTGATTTCGGAAAATTAACAAATATAATATAAAAAGTGACACGTGACTTTCTAGTTGAGAAAAAAAGTGAATGTCCCACTTTTTAGAATGGGGTGTCAATTTTTTAAATTATTATTATTGTTATATAGAGTTAATAAAGGAATTAATAGATTGAAAAATTAAAATAAAGCTAAAATTATTAAGTGGAAAAATAGAGACTTTGTTAGGTAAATGAGAGCTATCATCGGTACATTTATATTTGTTTACCAACGGGGTTGGTCCCGACTCGAACGAGATTTTCTCTGATAAAGGATATCTGTGATTAACTAAAAAAGATACATTTATATTTGATTTCCTCATTACACTCGTTCAAATGGCAAATTAACGAAAGATAAAATTTTCTTACGAAGATTTGTCGGAGAAAAGTTTTGCTTGTGACATATAACAAATAACAAATTTTAAGTATTATATGGATAAATTTTATGATCAAACTTAGGATAACATAACTAAAAAACATGAATTCTTTTTATACACCACGTTGGTGGTATTGGTATGAGTATTTTTTTGGTGTAATGAAAATTTAGGGTGATGAGATGGTGCTCCAGTCCAAGGCAGGAAAGGTCTCCGGAACTTACAGAGGTATTTACATTCACCTCACCTCTAAGAGATGGGTGTGGATTCAAACCTACGACCATACGAGACAGTGTGGTGCTCCACTCTTGGCATTATTAGTATGAATATGTTAACCACATATTATATTGCAAAAAAATTCTTATAAATTTTGAATTGATTTGTTTTCACCCCACTAAATAAGAAAAATTAGTTAACAGATGGTTTAGGCATCATTAACTACAATCCAAAGAAAGTGGAAAAGTAATAGAAATAAGTTAAATTATGGGTCAATTTGGATGAAACTTCTGCAGACCGCAGAAGTGTCTGCAGAAGTACTTCTAGGTGAAAAAAATAGAATGAATCAAAAGGTCAAATGCATTTAACTTCTCCATAAGTTGAAATTAGTCTTTGTAGCCCATTTACTCCAAAAGCTCTCCCATTTAACTTCTCCCTAAGTAACTAATTTCAACTTATGGAGAAGTTAATTGCATTCCATCTCTTTGATTAATTCTATTTTTATCACCTATAAGTACTTTTGCAGAAGTTTCACCCAAACTGGACCATATATCACCCTCAATATTGAAAGATTGTTTTGGAAGAAACGTAGAAAACTCATCACATACATTCACATTATCTTTTTAGAAAAGCGTATATATTGTGGTGTCTATTCCTAACGGGTCATATTTACCGAATTTTATGCAGGATGGTACACGTATTTTTTGATATGGACTCGAATGCAACCAACGCGTCAGCAGAATATTGCTTAACATAATATATTTTCTTCATAACGAATCGGTCGTCAGTCATAGGTTTTATGGTGTTTGCGGTCACAATTGAATGTGAAACGTGTTTGCAAATCCACATGAAAGCGAAGAAAAGGGCATGGCGGAAGAGGCTGAATTTTATAAAGAAAATTAAAAATTAATTAAAGTACAAATTAAAGTTGCATCATGGTTGCTATTTGTTGTTTTTTTTAATTTTATTCAAAACTTAATCACAATTAATATTAATATTTCTTATTCCTGAAATTATGTTTAATAGGAATTGAACTCGATATCACTCTCACAACCAAGCCGCAATTCTTTTGATTGTCATTTCATGGTTACCTATGTCATCCGAGAATAAGCCTCAACTGAATCAAGTTCGATGTATATTAAAAAAAAAAAAAAAAAACTGAATCAAGTTTGGCAAAAAAAAATCACATAATTTTATATCACGGTTAGTTAGTGATTGATGATTGATGTACTGTGCTCAATTTTTTTCCACGCGGAATATAACGTTACCTAAATAAAAACATAAAGTTTTGGTCTTCCCGGATTTAATTACAAAATTTTGGTCATTAACTTTTCGAGTAAATTAGCAAATTGGTCCCTAACTTTTTTAGGGTTATGTAATTTAGTCTCTAAGAAATAGAAAATCTCAATATAGTCGTTGACTTCTTGTTTTTTCTTTCACTATAGTCCAATGGTGTGTTTCCTATTAATTTTTTTACGACATGTTACGTTTAATGACACTCTGTCTCACTGTTTGTCACTATAATGTCCACTATGACACAAAAATGACGTGATTTTGTCAAATTTATAGCTTGAAAGGCTTCAACTCCAACAGTTGTATGCTTCCTTATTTTCCCTTTTTCTCTCTTCTCCCCCTTTTTCATTGGAAGCACTATGCCAAAAAAGGCCTTAGAGGGCGCTCCCGTGCAGCCTTAAAGGGTGCTCCCGTGCGCACTAATAGAATCTGCTCTTGTTTGGTCAATAAAACGAGGACGCTCATTGGAGCGCCCTGACAGAAGCAAAAAGAGGGCACTCCCGTGCAGCCTTAAAGGGCGCACACTGGAGCGCCCTGGTTCTTTTAAAACAAGGGCGCTCCTTGGAGCGCCCTCCTTTCGTTTTTATTTTTATTTTTTCAATTCTTGTTTCACAACAAGGGCGCTCCAAGGAGCGCCCTCTTTTCTTTTCTTTTTTTCAATTTTTTGTTTTTTTAATCTACTTTAACCTACATATTTATTTCAGTCTGATCCTAATGGCTTAATCCAAAATCATGCATATTAATTCCTTAAAATTCAAACACTTAGTCATACTATGAACAACACTTAGTAAACAACACACATATCTACTTGAAATAAGAATTCAAACTTGTCATAATATGAATAGTTTCCTATGCAAGATATAAGTGTGTGAAAGTATGAAGTACCTATACAACTATATAGAAATAACCAAAACACATGACATCTCACAAGAATCAACTCAGTTGGTAAATAAACATGCATCTCATATATATGCTTAACAACTATAAGTCTTTTAAACTAAAAAAAATGGCATAGTTTACTCTGTTTATTCAACATTTCCCAATTTATCAAACAGTTGTACAAAACCAAACCAGCAGCCAGAATTCATAAGTCAAATAGTGATAAACCAGTCAGGAATGTAATATGAAAAGGTGCACAAATTACAAACAGGCCTCTTCTTCAAGTTGCAAAAAGAAAAGTGATCATATCTACTCTGCTGAACCCGTTAGTTAAGTCATTGATATACAACTTTGTTTAGCATTTTCACATTATGTACATGTTTACTTACCCTCATAATGTACAAATCAATTACAAATAACTGGTAACTACATGGTTTGCTCATTCTTCCCGAACCTCATCAAGCTGCTCCGTTGTGTAGGTTGAGCATCGGAACTGAGCAAAGTACTGTAAAAGGCAAAAATTGATTTCAGTATATAAACTAGTGAATGAGGGTCCAAAAAAGTACTTTGCTATCACAAGTCATAATTACCTCTCTAGGTATTATGAGTTGGTTTTGATCAATGATCTCCTTCATATAACGCATTACGAAGAGCCCACAATCGTCATTGTTTGTTTGGGTAGGACACTACAAGTATAATTAATTTAAAAATAAGTGATGCTTATGCGCTTAGTAATGAAGAAACAAAATGTCCAGAAGCTACTAGGGTTTGTTGCATAGTCAACGACAAATTTTATAAATATTTCCACTCCTTCCTCATACTCATGTGTCAGACGATTTGCAAACATCCAAGAACGATCCGTATTCTATCAACATAACATGGAATCATTTATAATTAACTCGAACAAGAAGATATAATTTAAATGTAATAACAAATTTACTACATGCATGTTTACCTAATACCTAAATCATTGTAAAAATGTGAACAACATTTCACCTTTTTTTAAGTATCACAAATTTATGGTATACATTTTGTTCCCTATTATCAACAACTATATCAATATGAATAATAGCAATTTTAACTAAATCATATTAATAAAAACTAGTAAAAATAAAAAGGGGGTGCAAATATAGAAAACATCCAAAACAAGGGGTGAAATAGTAAAAAACTGAGAAACCCTACCTCCCTTCCTTGTTGGTGTTGCGGCCCAGCGTGGAATGGAGAAGGAGGCAGACGAGGAAGACGAGAACGGAAGTGGAGGAGGAGACGGAGGAGGGAGGAGGAAGAGACGAAGGAGAGTAGACGGAGGAGGACGAGGAAGAGGCAACGCGAGCTCAAACGAGGGCGGTGGACGGCAGAGCTAAAACGGAAATGGTGATGGAGGAGGGGACGGTGGAGACGACAGAGTCTTTAACGAAAATGGTGAGGGAGAGAGTGAGTAGACGGAGACGGCCGATGGAGAGAGTAAGTGTGAGAGGAAAAAAGAAGAGGGAGACAGGCGTGGGAGTTAATGAATTATGTGAATGAAAAAATTAAAAAGTGAAACAGGGGCCAACTAGAGCGCTCCAGTGAGCGCCCTATTAAATGAGAAACAAAAGGGCGCTCCAAGGATCGCCCTCCTTTCCAGATAATTGAAAGAAAGAGGGTGCTCCAGTGAGCGCCCTCAATAGCAGGAAAATAAAAAAAAATTAAATAAAAAAATACAACAAGGGGCGCTCCAGGGAGCGACCTCTATAGCAGGAAAATAAAAAAAATTAAATAAAAAATAAAAGGAGGGCGCTCCAGGGAGCGCCCTCTATTGGCCAGGAAAAAAAATAAAAAAATAAAGCAGCCCTCTATTGCAAGGCACTCTAGAGAGTGCCCTCTATTGTAAGGAAAAAAAAAATTGCAACCACAAAAATAAAAAATAAAGGAGGGCGCTCCAGGGAGCGCCTCTATTGCAGGGAAATAAAAAAATACCCTGTGAATGATGGCGCGCAGATGGAGCGCCCTCTATGTCACCTTTAAGGGCGCGCTCTCCGCCCAAAATTTTGGAGCGCCCTGATATTTAAAACGATCATTCAGACGCTAGCTAACACGAGAGCGCCCTAAAGACAGTGCTCTAATATCCTAAAATTGGCGTAGTGAAGGTCTCAACTCCATAACGTTATTTTTGTGACCCGATGACAAATAGTGTGATACAATGTCACAAAACGTGACCTATCATAAAAAATTAACGGGAAACACACAGTTTGAAACTATAGTGAAATAAAAACCAAGAAGTCAGGGACATATTGGAATTTTCTATTTCTTAGGGACTAAAATGCATGACTCTAAAAAAGTCAGGGACAATTTGCTAGTTTACTCTTAACTTTTCTTATATTACAATTAAAGTCCCTAGATTTAATTACAAAATTTTGGTCATTAACTTTTCTATAAATTACAATCAAAGTCTCTCTATTAAGTTTTCATATATTTTTTAACAAAATTTACTAATATTTAATGTGCACACACATATACTTATGAAGTTTACATAATATAATTAGCATTTATTGTTAATTTGAAGCATTTAGATATACTAATAATACCACCTACATTTAGAGTACATTTATCTCGAGATGCCACAATAGCTGCCCTCTAAGCTTCCAAACATTGCATTGAAATTCACATTTATTTGGATAAGCACCAAGAGATTTTTTTTTCTTTTTTCTACCCAACTTCCCTTTCCATATTATATTACATTTTCTCACTCTACGAATTTCTGTTGTAAAGGTCTTCAAATCTCTACAATTTTCGTCACACTTTCGTTTGTCCTAAAATGCATCACGACCAACATGATGGGGGAATCAGGAGTGCTCCCTATTGTAATAGCGCTAATACAAAAGACAGAACAAAAATAAAGAAAGGAAGAACAGAGAAAGAGAAAAAAATCCTCGCATGAGTATGAAAAACACTCAACTAGATCCGAGAAATATTAGAGATCAATCCTTGAAAGAGATTAATTACTAAATTAGTCCCTAAAAGTTATTTTCGTCGATTATTTTAGTCCCTAAGTTAGTGTTCATTTGGCAACGTTAAAAAAAAAAGATAAATAGTAGGGGTATAAGCGGGTACAGGTGGACCCAACTTGAACAACAAAAATAAACGGGTTGGGTATCGGGTCGGTCATTTTTAAGAAAACTTATCCTTCTCAGTTCGGGTATCGGGTTCCTCTTTTTTTAAACCGAGTTACCTGACCCGAACCAAGGGGTGACTTTAATGACGTTAGTGGCGAGACAGACTCATTCACTCAACATTTCTCATCTTTCCATTCCCATTTCTGTGTGCCCTAGTCGTCTCGTCCCCTCAACCTTCTTCGCCACCACTAACCGTCTTTCCTCCCCTTGTCGTCGTTGCTCGTGACCACCACCGTCATCGGTGTCGTTCTCTTCCTCGAGGATGAAGGCTGATTCACTTCAGTTCTCTTCCCCTTTCTATGTGTCGTAGCCCGTGGAGTTCGTCACCGTCCTCTCTACCCTTGCGCGTCGCCTTTGACAGTCTCCCGTCCCCTTGTTGTCTCCGCTTGTGACCGCCATCGTCGTCGGCATCGTTCCCTTTCGGCATTCCCTGAGCTCAAGGGTTATTTTGCTTCTGTTTCATAAAAAGTGTTTTTTTTCCCAGATACATCATTATTTCTCTCATGTTCTCATTTCTAAGATCAAAAGCTTATAATTTGTTCCTTCCTCTTCTAAAATTGTGCACGTTCACATCATATTCTGTTGGAGTCACTACTGATGGGCGTGACTAGCATTGTGGTTCACACTATCTTCAATTTTTTTCTTTTTTGTTCATTGTAGCATGTAAAGTAATCTTGCGTTTCCCATAATCTCTTATTGTTGTTGGTTGTTACTGCTTGGTGCTCATTGTGAAGTGTTAGTTCATCATTCCCCTTACTCCATTTTTCTCTGATTTTTTTTAGATTTTTTCGTAATTCTTTTTTGTGCTTTTTTTTTGCTAATTTTCAATATATATTTTTATTATCAAACCTGAGACCATACTGAAACCAACTCATAGATGATCAGATTGGTTTGGTTCGGGTTAGACAACAAAAAATGCAAACCTAATCTAACCCAAATCGAGGTGACTAATTGATTGGTTCATGAACTTAACTACCCAAGCCCGACTTGAGCCGATTATACATATACACCCATAATAATGCCACACAATAGACTCTTTAACAGACCTGTGTGGCTATAATTAAACACGTATGATGGACTAAATTACAGTTTAAGAAACTAAAGTAGCGGAATTTTTTTTTGATCAAATGTAGAAACCCTAAATAGGTCATGTTTTGTAAATTTGTCCCCAATTCATGTAAAAATATTACAGGCATGACGGGGTGAAGGATCACAACATTCTCATTTATGCCAAAAGCGAAAGACATCATTGACGGGGTGAGGGTGCAAAATAGTTGGCTCGACAGTGGAAAATGGGTTGGGATGTTTAGCCCACCCCGTTTCATGAGCGGGGGAGGCAGGTTGCGGTTGGCCCACTGATAAGTGTAAAATTAGCGTTATTTTCATATAGTTTTTATTACACTTATCAAGGTTAAAATAATAATTTATGCCCCAAAATATCCCTTTTTATTAATATTTACCATATTTGTAATTATTTGATGTAAATTTGAATATGATGCTATTTTAAATAGAAATCTGTGATTTTATGGCAGATTTACAGCAAATTTGGGACAAGAGTAAAAATAGCATCAGAATGAGGAGGTACAGATTCAAATTCAAATAAATAAAAGGATAATTAGAGAATCCTGCAAAGAATCTCTCCAATTCAAATACAAAGCAGATAAATACAAATAATTCGGATAAAGGGATAAGGGAAAACCAGATAAGATCAGAAAGAGATCCAGATGTTAGATCCACAAATCAAGGAAAACAGCAGCGCGTTCCACGCTCCACACGCGCTAAGCGCACGTGGAGCGCTGAGCAGAGTGGTCAGGCTTCATGTGCGCTAAGCGCACATGAAGCGCGTGTCCTGATTAATGAAGCCCCGCGCGCAGGGTGACGTCAATTAATGAAAGGGAAGCTCCTGATTGGTCAAAGCTTCACACAGTGACGTCAATTATGAAAAGGCAGCCTCTGATTGGATATGCTACACACAAGTGACATCACAAAACGCCCATGATCTCTTCAGTTTCCCAAACTCTATAAATAGAGCCTTTGCATAGGTCACAAAGGAGGTCCTCGGGACCCGACACTGATACACATAGAGAGAGAGTACTATAGGGATTGAGAAAGGTGACAGATTTCTCAGTGGTTTGTGTAAATGGCTTACCATGAGTAGCTAAGCTCTCCAGTAGGATTTGATGTGGTAGATTCAATCCCCTTGTGTATAAGAATTCTCTTTCCTTTTTTATTTATGATTTTATAGCTTGTAATTTATCGGTATCTTTATGTTGTTTGTAATGCATCACCTTCGCGCGTGCGCCGGGGTGGTAGGCTAGTGCTCTGGATACAAAAAGTGAAACTCCGGCTAGTAACAGAGGTAGGTGAGCATGGAGCTGTTCATGAAGCTTATTCTCAGATTGCTAAAGATACTCGATTTAGTCATATCGTAGTATAAGGATTGTATTCTAACGATTGGAGGTTCAGTGAGTAACACACCCCTCCATAGGTGCCTTATATGAAAGTATGGCTAAATCGATATCGTTGATTGCAAAATACGGGGAATGTTCGGGGTCGCCAAATGCCACTTTGAATGCCTGTAAAGAATAGCTTTTGGTGTTTAATTGCTTGTATGTACATGTGGGGGATGCTTGGGTAGTAACCTAAGACTTTAAATTCGTATGAATGATTGATATATTGAGTATGAATGATGAAAACTATAGACTGATGATTGTATGTATGATTCTTGACGAATCTTGAGTGGATTGAATGAAATAATATGAATAGAGAAAAGGGGATTAATGGGGGTTTGATGAATTGGGGGTTTGATGGGAAAACCTTGAAAAACTGTTAAAGATTGATACTTTTGTTGAGTTTGATGAATATAAATGCATATAGATGATATTTTGATGAAAAGATTGATTAGAGATTGAATAGAGAGGTTTGGAATTGGTAGAGATCGCAAGAACTGCGATCTATGTCGCGGGTAATCGATTATCAGGAGTGGTAATCGATTACCAGGGTGTTCTGGGCAACCAGGAGGGCTATTTGCTCGCAGTTAATCGATTACAGGGATGCTGTAATCGATTACCAGAGAGTTGGTTTGCGGGTAATCGATTACAGAGGTTTGGTAATCGATTACCAGGGTAATTGCTTTGCAGGTAATCGATTACCAAGTGTAGGTAATCGATTACCAGAGACTTTGTTTGTGAGTAATCGATTACAGGAGGCTTGTAATCGATTACTAGTGTGGATTGGTGAGTCCTTGTGATGGATGATTGCTCATATTGAGCTTGATGTGTTATTTATGATGATAATGATATTTTGTGATAGCTATGATGATTTGTGATGATGATGATTGGTGAATATGTATGATGATACATGATGATGGTGATTGATGTTATTTATGATGATAATGAGATTTGGTGATATTTATGATGATTTGATGATGATTGGCAAATATGTATGATGATACATGATGACGGTGATTGATGTTATTTATGATGATAATGAGATTTGGTGATATTCATGATGATTTTGATGATGATGATTGGTGAATATGTATGATAATACATGATGATGATGAATGGTGCTAATTATAATGATTGATGATGATGATGTTGGTGTTGTACCTGAGTCTAACTCGAGGAGGTGAATATGGTACCTGAGTATAACTCGGGGAGGTGATAATGGTGATGATGATTTAATTAACCTAATGATGTAAATGATGTTTGAATATATATGATGTTGTACTTGAGATACACAAGCCCATTGAGGGGTGGGGTGTAACTCAGGGTGGTGATTGTACCTGAGTATAACTCAGGGAGGTGATTGTACTTGAGATACACAAGCCCAGTGAGGGGTGGGGTGTAACTCAGGGAGGTGATTGTACCTGAGTATAACTCAGGGAGGTGATTGCACTTGAGATACACAAGCCCGGTGAGGGGTGGGTGTAGCTCAGGGAGGTGATTGTACTTGAGATGCACAGCCCAGTGAGGGGTGAGGTGTAGCTCAGGGAGGTGAATGTTGTACCTGAGTCTAACTCGGGGAGGTGATTATAGTACCTGAGTGTAACTCAGGGAAGTGAGTATTGATTATGTTATTGATTATGGTACCTGAGTGTAACTCAGGGAGGTGAGTATTGATTATGTTAATGATTATGGTACCTGAGTGTAACTCAGGGAGGTGAGTATTGATTATGTTAATGATTATGGTACTTGAGTATAACTCAGGGAGGTGAGTAATGACTATGATAATGTTGATGATTGTACCTGAGTATAAGTCGGGGAGGTGAACACTGATTATGATGAAATTGAATATGGTACTTGAGGTGTACAAGCCTAGAGTGGGTGAAGTACAACTCAGGGAGGTGCACGATGGTGATGATGATATGATGAATATGATGAATATGATGATATTGATGATTGTGATGAGTATGATGATATTGATGATAATGATGAGTATGATGATAATGATGATTTTGATGATAATGAGGATTATGATGATTGTGGTGATATTGATGATGTTGTTGGTGTATATGATGATGATGATTGTGTTTTACATTTGATAATAGAATAAGTTATATGATGATGTTGTTTACATGAGGGTGAGGATAGGGTAGTCTTCTATGTGTATGTATGAGTAGTATTCATTTCCTCACTGTTACACTGTGGTTATTTTACATGTGATGATGATGACACAACTGGTGTCGAGTGTTGAGTAAAGGGAGTGTTGCTCTGGTACATGTGACATCAGGGCACATCATTGGGGTTTCTTTAATTATGTTTTTAGTTAGGAATAATGTTATAAACTTTTCTTTAATTGCCTTGCACGGGCAAGTAGAATATTTTGTTATTTTGGGAGATTCCGCTGCTTAAGTGTTTTGAAACAGTCCGATTGCTATTTTCACTTTAAATTATTTTACTTTGAGGTAAATGACGTTTTATACAATGAGAATTGTGAACCTTTTTACCCAGTGTGGGATGTCATCTTTATATATTTCAAATTATTTAATGTATAAGAGTATGGGGTATAAGGGTGTCACAGTAGCCAATGCTAAAGGCTGATTCTGAAGCAACATATATGATGGGAATAGATAATAAGTCACGAGCCTTGATGATAGATTCGAAAACCGATGTATATTATTCATCACCATTGTACAACATCTATTTGCTCCATCATGGATATGAGTAACCACTCCTAGTACTTCACCTTATTCTATGTACCATCACGTGAACCCTAAAACATATTAACTATTTTAGCAACAAAACTAAACTAATAACATGAACATCACCATAATACACCCTATTCCAATTACAAAATGCTTTAGATTCCTAACTTAAAGCATAGTATTTTCAATCTTAGATGTGCATTCCTCAATCTTCCATAATTCATTCCAAATCCCATTATCAGCTGAAGTATTTTGCTTAGCCTCATCATCAAACCAAGCAAAATATTTGTATTTAACCTGCAAAACAACACAACAATAAAGCAATTTAAGATAACATTATAGTGATATACACAAGTTTAAATAACCAAATAACCTTCTTTATAACATCACCTTTATGAGAAATATGTGCAAAACAATCTCCTAAGTTTTCTGTGTTTTTTTAGGTTCATAAAATAGTCTTGCTACCACAATGGAAAAATAGAACCCCATTTCTCTTCTTATCCCTGCAACGTGCATGAAGCTCATTGAACCACTCCATGAGGCATTTGATACATTCGTCTGTAGGCGTAAATGAGAATTTTTTGATCTTCCTCCCATCATACCTCCAATCTTATCTATCTGTCTTTGAAGCAAAATTAGGGTTTAGGTGTTTTGGGGAGGAAGACCCGTTTAGGGTTTTTTGCGTTTGATTAGGAAAAATGATTTTAGTCAATTTAGTCCATCAAAGTTATCACTTATTGTCATTTTAGTCCCTCATACTCGTTATAGCCACAAATGACTACCACATAAAGGTCAATTGTGGCACTGAACGTGTCAAATCATCACTTCTATTAATGTTACCAAAGGAACACTAACAAAGGGAGTGACTAGAGAAGCTAACTTTCAAGGACTATTTTGATAATTAATTTCTTTTAGGAACTAATGTGACCAGTTCCTGATTTCTTAGGGACCATAATGACTATTTAGGTATAACACACGTATGAAAATGGAAAACCCTAATTAGAGGGGGAGAGGCCCCCGTGGGGGAGCCACCTTACGAGAGAACATTGGTGTGGAGGTGCGACACTTCTTACACTAGGGTTTTTATGAAGGAAAGTGCTTGAATAACCAATGGATCAACCTGATTGGAACGACTTAATCCTGTGGGTAGATTTTCGAAAATAGACGTTGGGATTCCTTTATATAATGATGAGTGGAAATAATACCTACTAGAAATAAAAGTTAACATAAAGAAGAGTAGACATTGTGAAAATAAATAAACGAGATAGATATTTCATTTAAGATTCTTATCATGCATTGATGGGATATATGCATATTTTTCACACAGTTAATTTAGAAAATAATAAGTGGGAATAAGAATTTAGGGAAAAACATTTCAAGTATATTAGTTTTTGGGACTCAAACTAGGTAATTTTTTTATTGATCTAAATTCGATTTTAAAAGTACATCGCGTGAAAAGATATAAGTAACATTTTATATGTAAATTTATTTATAAATCGTGACTTTACATTAAATTTTCAAAAACATCACATACACTATAATACGTTGGCATATTTATTATTTTGTTTTTATATAAAGTATTGTTATTATTATTTTGAAATTTAATAGATGGATACAACAAATTTAGCCATAAATGATGGAATGAGAAGATAACTTATTTGAAGTAGAGCTAACGAATAAGTCAACTGACAAAAACCCTAGGACTCGGACATTTATTTTAGAAATCCGAATAATTCCCTAGTTTTTTTAAACCTGATTTGATAACGTCAATGACTTGCAAAAACCCACAAAAAACTGACAAACCTTGAAAAAAAAATGCAGAGATTATATATTTATTTTAGAAAGTCGAATAATTCTCAACTTTTTAGCTCGAGCCGTAAAGATTCACTATCCATATCCCGTCAAACCAAGTAAGGTAGCCCAAATAGTTATAATTCGACGATTAGAAAATGAAATGTACAATTATATAAAATTACATTTGATATAACCAAATAGTGTGCGAAAGAAATGCTAAATAATACCAAGCAACATGAGTGATTATAAATTAAACGTGTGTTTAGTTTAACGTTAAAACTTATGAAACTCAAATTTAAATTTCACAACACAACTATTTATAGCATTAAAGACGTGATGAATCACGTTTAAACACTGAACTAAACATAGTCTAACTCCAATCCCTATCCGGCATTCATTATTATTTTATAAACGAGTAGGCCAGGAAGCGTCGCTCGTCACCACACCAAAACGGGCCACCCATCCTAACTTCACTGGGCAGTAGGTACCCACCTGCCCCTACTTTTTCTTTTATTTTTTTTCAAGCTAAATAAACGACTTTGAACCAAAACAAAGCTAAATAAACGACCTGGCTATCCCTTTTTTTTTTTTAATTTTTGACGCTGAATTTTGGCTTTCCTTCTCCGAAAGCGAAAAAGGAAAGAATATCCGCATATATGGGAATAGTCCGAACGAATTGACTGTGGTTAAAGAATATAAAGACTTCCTAAACACTCCTAGTCGGTTTCCACTTTATTTTTTCTTTTTTTCTTTTTTATTAATTATTTAATATCATTAAGAAAATCATGAATTAGCGCGTGGGCCTGTCTGTGCTCCGCGTTCTGCCTATAAATTCACCCTAAAATCACTGCCCAGAGTTTTCAAGCCCTAACCTTCCAGCGCCGAAGGAGCACAACAAACTCCTTCTATAGATCCTTCCTTGCCCTTCATCCCTCTCTAGAATCTTCGAACCTTCTTTCTTTTTCACACACCTCACTGAGTAGGGCAAACGAGTCATGGAAACCAAACCCGGCCAAACCATCAAGCTCCTCTGTAGCTACGGCGGCAAGATCCTTCCTCGCGCCACCGATGGTGAGCTCCGTTACGTTGGCGGCCACACCAGAGTACTCGCCGTCGATCGTTCCATATCCTTTTCTGGTTTGTTCCTCCACCTTCGTTTACACTGTCGTGTTTTTCTCTTCGTGTATGCCTCGTTACTGATTCCTGTTGGTTTTGTGCAGAATTGATGGTGAAACTGGGAGAGTTGTGCGGTTCGTCTGTGATCTTGAGGTGTCAATTGCCCAAGGGAGACTTGGAGACCTTGATCTCCATCACCAGCGATGAAGATTTGGCAAACATAATCGAGGAATATGATCGTGCCTCGTCCAAGTTAACTCATCCGTTGAAGATCAAAGCCATTCTTTCGCCGCCAAAATCAATCAAGAAGGTTTCTCCTGTTCCGTCGTCTTCGTCCAGTGCCAGTCACTCTCCGTCCAGATCGCCTCATACCTCATCCGAATCGCTGCCGTACGCGGCGGTTCATCGCATCAGCCGCTTCAATCGCTCGCCGCGGGCGCCGGTAGGGTATCCGATCGGCATCCGTAATGGATCGGCGAAAGCTGGTTGCTACCAGGGCCGGTTCGAGGGAAGCCCAAGGTTCCTCTATTGTGGGCCTCACTGCAACAATTACTGCCACTAGGCAAATCCATATATATATACACAGTAAATAGGAGGAACAAAAACATATAAAGATGATTCAATATATGATGATGATGAAAAATTCCAAAGGACTCCGTAAAAAAAGTAAAAAAAAAAAAAGAGTGATGAGAGGCAATGAAATTCGATGATTTTTTTTCTCAATCTTTTGATAATTTTTTTGAAGTGGTTGAGGTTCTAATTTTGAGTTGAGCCTGAATTTCTTGTTGGACATGGTGGCTGCTTTGGGACTCTCTTTTTTAGCAGTTAGGGTTCCGTTAACCGCCGTCTGATACCGCTGTCTGATACAGACGCAATTTTTGTGACGCGTCCATCGCGTGCCGCTTTTGGTGGTTTTTATTCCGTTCACACAAGCCAGACGTCGTTACGTTTGTTAATTGTGGCTCCAGCTAGTGTTCCTTCGTGTGGCTTGATTATATGATTAATAATTTGGTAAGTAAGCTTCCCTTAAATTTTATTTGTTGGTTAAATTAATGGAAGTATATTATTATTATTATTATTATTATTATTATTATCTGTTTTGTGTGACCCGTATTATTTTTTCCAATTTGCAGGTCAAGAAAAGGGGATGGAGACATGGTGCCGTAAGGCGTGGGAGACTTGGGGAAAAGGACAAAACCTTTGAGCCTTCTTGGGATTGGGAGGTCAATTTGCCTAATTGGATTAAAGAAACTTGAATATATTTGAAAGATATAAACATTAATGTGGACAGCACCTAATAAGAGATACCATTAACTTGAAATTGAATTAAAAACTATATATTTTCAAATACATTTTCCTAAGAAAAGTCCAATAATGAAGTTGATGACCGAAACAGATAGCCTTGGCCCTTGGGTGGAGCAAGTCGGCCACTTGGTAGTTACCTGACAACGTCACATTATTGAGGCATATATTATGGTGGTCTTCTGGTGGGTTCGACAGGTTACTTTTATATGATTGGATGCGGCTTTTGGAATAAATAGTTAAATTACACGAAAGCTTGGAAGAAGGAATCTGCCCTACCAATTCCATGCATGACGAGATCCAAATTAAATTAAAAAAAAATATACATGGATAGTAGATTAATAATAAATAGTCATGAGGGGTGGCTATTGAATAAATTTGGGAAAATAAAAATGGTTGAGTTTTGATGGAAGGAGTCTGAACAAGTTAAATAAAAATTTAAGGTATAATAAATACTAATTATAAGATTAATGTTTATTATAAAGATTTAATTTATATACACTGTAAAGAAGTTTTACACAAACATCTAATGATGTGCTTTCACATCATTTAATAAATATGACACCTCATGTGTTATTAAATTTAATAAATGATGTGGTAATACATTGTAAAATTTTTTTACAGTGACAATGTATATATACATTAAATTATATATATTAAACTCGAAGTATAATGGTTATTTAAATAAAATTATGAGGTGTTTCTACAAATTTTTTAGTGTAATATTAATTTGTTTGAACGTCATTTGATTCTAATACTGCCATTTATATATAATGCTTTATAAAAATTATTAATTATAATAATTTACCTGAACTTGAATTTGACGAGATTTGAGCTGAACTGCTCTATTCTAACTTTAATAAGAATGCATTTAAATAAGCTTTTAGGAAAATGTTTTTGTGGAATTGTTTTTAGATTTTAATTTAAAAGAAAGGTTTTATTTTTTAAACTCATCTAATTATCATAAGAAATTTTGAACTTTCTTTTTTACATAAAAAAGTAATTTTTTTTATTAAAAACTACATAGAATTGAAATCAGAAGTCCAATCTCGAGCGGTTTGTCGAGTGAAGCGGATGTCAGAAAGTTTCTTGAGGCTGTTGTTTTTAGGGTGGGGGATATTCTTTGTGTGGAGATGACATTAGAGTTGCATGTGGAAGGGAATGGTAACGATGGAATAACAACCTTTGAGAAAAAGGAAGAAACGTATCTGTTTGGAACACCAATTGCTTGATATCCAAATTGTCAAATGTGTGTTCGCATTATGTTGAGAATTCTCTTGGAGTCTTGTGTTACGTTTTTGGTACACACGAAACGAGTGGAATTGAAATGGATTCTATTCTTCTATATACTATATAAAAAACTGTTTACATTCTGGACACGTGTCGTCTCTTCAGTGAAAATTTTCCCGTTCAAAAAATTAGTCTTTTTTTTTATCTCCTGAAAATATTTACAAGCTCTGTTTTTTCTGATCCCAACTTTACTCTTCTCAAAATTTGAATTTCAAATCCCTCTATTCCTCTATCTCATCACGTGTCCAACTCCCTCCATCTCTTTATTCTCTCACTTCTTCTCGGCCTTTACTTTCGTCTTCCCTCTTTCTAAATCTCTGTTAACCTCATCTTCCTCTCATAATTTGATTCTGCTCTCATTTCTCTTTCATCCCTTAATTGCTTTGGAAGACCCTCCCTGAAACGACAAAGCTGATAGTGGTACGAATGTGTGGAGAGCCCTACTTCTGCTTTGGTCTTTACGCTTCAGGCCCCAGCTAGAGATTTGGTCATGGTTCTCAATGCACATGTGAAGAATCTCGAAGAACAGGCACATGGTGCTGCCCAATAGTCAATAGATAAGTTTAGTTTCACTTTTGTTTTCGTTTTTAATTTTTTATATATGTGCATTTTGTTTATTGTATTTGAGTTGGTCTGTTCCCCCTGATTATGTGTACATTGATGTGTCTTGCATTCGTTTTTCACTTGCTCTATTAGTTTTATATCTATTATTTCGATATTCTGCATAATTGTTTTAAACCCTCTTCTTCATCAATGTTTCTTCCGGGAGGATTTTGTAAAATACTTTGTTTGTTTTCTAAAAATACATAACAAGTTTTAAGCAATAGATTTATTATGAGGAAATTTACATTCTTCTTTTGAATGTTTATGGTGTTGTCTTCATGGTATAGTCTGAATTTTTAAAGGAGGGGGAGTACATGTCCAGTTTCTGAATTTTTAGCTTTGATAAAGGAATATTTTTTAGCTCTTCTTTTTTGTTTCTCATAATTATTTAGTGTTGTACCCAGCTAATAGCATGAATGTTCCATGTGTTTCAAGAAATGCACTTTGTTGTAACTCAATATGCTTACTCTCACATGTAGGACATGCATTTGTGTTACACTCTCACATGGTACTATGTTCTTATGCAATAGATCTTTTTGGCAGGTTCCATTTTCTGGGTTTAGGAGTTTAGTCATACCATTATTGTTGAGTTTAATTTGGTTTCAAGAGCAACCTGTAATAGTGTAGCACGTACAGTTATTTAATTTGCTTAGTTTCAGCTGGATTTTGTGCGTGCCTGCTTTGCTTATATTTTTCTGAGTTTGAGAGGTTATTTATAGCATTGGTATAGCATATTGTTGGCAACTTTGTTATGGTTTCAAGGTGAACATGAAAAGGTTTAATATACTTTGTTTTGTTTTTCTTAGTGCTTAGATTACTCACTTTTTTCTGAGTTTAATTTGGTTTCAAGAGCAACCTGTAATAGTTTAGCATGTACAGTTATTTAATTTGCTTAGTTTCAGCTGGATTCTGTGAGTGCCTACATTGCTCATATTTTTCTGAGTTTGAGAGGTTATTTATAGCATTGGTATAACATAGTGTTGGCAACTTTGTTATGGTTTCATGAGGAACATAAAAAAGTTTAATATACTTGGTTTTGCTATGTTTACGTTTTCCCTCTCTTGCTACCAATTCTGTTTTTATAACTTGATATGGAACATGAATTTCTTGGAAGTGTGTTATTAAGCCCGAATATGGAATAATTTATTTCTAGGTGGATGGTTAGTTGTGTTTAAACTTTTAAGATAAGACCAAACTTAGTCTTAATGGATTATCTACTTTCTAACACCAGAGCAATGGTATCTACTATCTAAGATGCAACTATATTCTTTGCAAATAAATTTTATGCCACAGTAGTTCTTTTGTTGAAAAAAGAAGAATGCAAAGTTCTGGTACAATAAAATATTTAGGAGAAATTAAAATAGGAACATAATTTTGTCTCCAAATAGCCTTCCAGTATAGTCCCCTTGCATATTAGCCATGTTTTAATCAACCATATGCCTGTGTGACTGTATAATCTACGGACATGAGCACTTTTTATTTTTTTTTAATGCATGACTGTTGAAAGGTGAAACATTTCCTCATCTGAGCTTCAGTTCAATAGTTAACTACTGTTGATAAAATTGAAGAGCACATGGAGTTCTGCAACAGATAATTTCCTCTATATCTTGCAAACTTTAGTTGAAGCACCCTATGTAGAATTTGCTTAAAGCACTGCATGTAGTTTTCTTCTGTAAGGAAATTCAGGTGTCATGGTAAACTGAAAGAGTTGAAATTTTAATCCATGGTTCTTCCATTCCTGGAAAGTCCTTACAATTACCTTATAGGAACTTTTGTATGCACTTCTTTATACGGTTTCCTTACTTTGCTATCCAACTCAGTTACATGGAGATAATGCGCCTTAACATTCATGATCTGAATTGAGTTCACGTGTTTGTAGAACATAAAGTAGTGTAGGTTGATTGATTTAACTTTTTGTTCATTTTTGGTTTTTAGTTAGGAAGGACTATAGGACTTCTAAAATAGGGTCAAATGCACTTAATGTGGAATTACAGTGTGATTCTTCCCTCACAGTCACATTACCCTATGCCTTTGATGAAGATCAACCTAAGCCATCAGGTAAAAGTACTTTGGTTTATGAAAGGGAATATATACAAGGATAAGAATGTACTTCCCCAGTGACGGTTCAAAGCTTACTCCTCCACATTGTTCAATAAACTTCTACTAGAAAGATTATCGCCCTATGGTCTTCAGGTATTCGTTAACTTTATGCCACACTATACCTTTATAACTGAAATGAGTACAGTGAGCTGAGCAGCATGTCTTGGTATCTTTTCCATATGGCTACAATATAATTGATTTTATTTGAAAATTATAAGAGGTGAAAGCATTAATTATCTTCTCTTCTAGTTTTATTTTTGATGGTTTAGTTTATGCAATGGTTTGTGAATCTTGCACTGAAGTGGCAGCAAATGATAATGACCAAACTGATGATAGTCCAATCCTTTAAATAAAAGAAATACTTTCAGGTCCAAATGTAACCATGATGTTATAGAATGTTAAAATGATATGAGTTATGATTATATTGGCATATAAGTTGCACCAAAAAATGAATGCTTGGTCAGGGTTATGCTTAGCATAGAAGTTCAAATCTTTTCTGATCTATGCATTGATAAAATTGACACAAACAACCCAAGATTTCCAAACTAACACACTGTGCATTTAATGTTGTTGAAGGTCTAATACATGTAACTAATTCATGCCCCCTCCAGTAATGCACATGTAGCTTTATCTTCTTTCTGTGGATAATTAAAGAAGCATAAATTTCAGGAATTTGAGAGAGATGTTCAAGTTAGATGCTGCAGAGTATATGATGTCCATTTGTGGAGATAGTGGTCTAAGGGACTTATATTCTCCTGGAAAAAGTGGCAGCATCTTCTATCATCTAAAGATGATAGATTTGTTATAAAGACACTGACAAAATCAGAACTAAAGGTGTGTAGTCACTTGAATTTACTTTTTGCATGGTGGATCAATAAATATTTCTATATTATTACTTTTTATTGAATTCATATGCCAGTTTATGAATTTGGCTTTATAAAGTTCTGCAGTGTGATTAATAAACATATTAGAAGAGTTATGGATGGATAAAATATGATTCCACTGATACCTTCCACCCAGCTGGCAATATTACTTGCCAGTGCAACTACTTTGACATTAATTTTGAAGTCAGTTTCATGAAATAGATTGCCAAAATGATAGCAAATAGATGCTTATTTTTCCATCTCTCATACTCCATAGTGAATTGATTTATGACAGTGAATCAAATTATATTTTTCACCATGCAGAGGATAGCTTAACTGGATTCTGTCCATTCTCTTCTCTTGCTAATTATAACATGTCAAACATTATATAAAGTAAGTTGTAACTTACAAGGAATAAAAGGATTGGAAATGTCTGATCTTAAAAGGAAAACGAGTAAAAAGTTCAATATACTGGTTAAAATAAGGTTATAGAAGATGTATGCCTCTTAACAAATATTCTGTTTCAAAACTTTCATTATATATTAATAAACATGGCTTACTTTCTATGTTTTGGTCTTGTGAGAAGGTAAAGTTAGTAAATAGTATCAGTCAGCTTCCCCTGATTATAGCTTTTCTGGTTTTGTTAAGGATGAATGTTACACATGATTATGTACACACATGGTGCTGCATTTACAGAATTAGAGATAGCTTACATAGGTGCACCCTAAAGAGTACATATAACAGAAAATTAAATCAAATATAAGAGCACCATGGTGTTGATGTCCCAATCTCTATATTTTGTACAAGATACACCAAATTGATTGATCTAATACTTACATGGCTATTTTCCTTTTTTTATATTTATATATAATGACATGGCCATTTTACAATCCAATCTTTTTGACATGGTGATATAAGGTATATTTCTTTTTTTTTTTTTGTAAATTAAATTAAAGGATGTTGCACTGTTCTTATAATAACCTCTTTTTTTTTTTTAACTTTACAAAAATCTTTATCTGCAACATCTCAATATGACCCTGCATTGTTAGAATGTCTAACTCCTACCAAGGGGTTGTCTCCAAATGATCTATCATCTCACGCACTGAGTGAGGGACAATTCTCTACCACAAAAGTGATGAAGCATATTAAACTTTCCCTTCCCATTTCTTGCGGAAACTAGATGAATTGGGCTAAAAAGCAGATTTTTTTTTTGTGACTGATGAGAAAGTTAGTACTTGAAACTTATCATTGGGTTTGTGTAGTTTCTCCTTTTATGGGAGTAGTACTAATCAAAGCATGACATGATTTTACTATGAAAATCTGAAATTTAGTTATTGTGAATAGAAAAGTAAAGCTATCTTGGTATTTTAAAGATTACTGTTGTGTGTTAGTATGCATTTAAAGGATGTTTGATCTTTAATTTTTGTTTGAATAGAGTTTTGTAACATGATATGCGTATGTTTCTTAGCCAAGGTTTTTATAAGAAATATTTCTGGTTTTAACTGGAGTATGGATTAAAACTGAATGTGATAACTCCAGTAAGTACTACTTGGAGAACTATTGAACTCATGTTTGATGCTAATCAATTTCATCCAGGAGTCTATGCTTAGCATGATAACAACTCATGTTTAGACATACACCAGGTAGTTTTGGACATGGTTGTTGTCACGGGAAGACGAATTTTCTTTGATTTCTTTAATGTTTCTGCATTTTCAAGTTCTGTACTCATAGTGAATACTCTTCCCAATGCAAAGATGTAGTATGGAGGGCTTCAAAGAATATCTGCGAAGAGAGGGATTCAATTTGATGTCTTATGATTTGTTGTTCAATCCAGGAGAATGGACATAACACATATTCTAGACAAAACAACTTCCCTACTCTATCAAAGTCAAAGTGCAACTCCAATATGAAGAAGGAATGTTCATGGCCAATATAGATGCTTCTGTCAAGAATGGGATAGTCAGGGTTATTTCAGACTATAAAAATGAGTTTGTGGTTGTGGTTTCCAATTTCACACCAATATAGATGACTATTTTTTTTTTTATATTTATATATAATAACATGACCGTTTTACAATCCAATATTTTTTTACATGGTGAAATAAGGGATGTTTCTTTTTTACAAATTAAATTAAATAATGTTGTTCTGTTCTTATAACTAGCAAGGTAGTCGTGCATATGCACGGGTGACGTTGGGTAGTGGGTAATGTTCGCTTTTAAATGTATTTAACATTCAATAATACAGGTAGATTTCAAAAAATATTTAATAATCAGTGAAAAAAATTGATGAATAAATTAGAGAGATAAATGGTAGATTGCAAAAAAAAAAACACAATTAATATAATGTAAATAAATACATTTATTTTAGTTTTCAATCTGTATTTTTATGTAATTCAATAGATTAATAAAAACAGATAATGAGAAAAAAAATGTTTTAATATAATTTAAAAAATGACAGGAACATGTCTGTCTCCTGTGGAGGATACTCGTAGTTCATAAAAAAACACTTCGCTGAAGTGAGAATAAAGACATAAAAATGAAAAAACGTGACACGTGTGTATTGGGAGTAAATAGATAAATAGAATAGAAAGTGAGATAATAAGCGAAAAAAGAAAGTATGATAATAAAACAAAAGAAAAAAAAAGAAAAAAAAAAAGAAAATGACAGGAGTAAAACTGCATCTCCGTGGATGATACATATGATTCATAAAAAAATCAATTTACTAAAGTGAGAATAAAGAAACTAAAAAAAGAAAAAAAATAGAAGTTTGAAAACACAACGTGAACTGTGGGAACAATTTTAATATAAAATAAATAGAATAAATATATCGAATAGATAAGAAAAATAATAAGTTAAAATGTTAACGAAAAAATAGATAAATAAATGATATATTGGAAAAATCACATTAAATTTAATGTAAATCAACTCATTTATTATATTTCTTAATGTGTGTTTTTATGTAATGAAAAATCATTAATGGATGATGACAAAAATTGTTTTAATATAATAGTAATAGAAAAAGAAAATTAATGTATAAGAAAAAAGAAAGCGGTAGCAGCAGACTGATTCCCGTGGAGGATACCCCCACGGTTCATAAAAAAAATTACTTTTATAATGAAAGAAGATAAAAGTGAAATAAAAAAGTAAAAAGAAAACGACATGAGTAAGACTGCCACCCATGGAGTACCTATGATTTATAAAAAAAATCACTTTATTAAAGGGAGAATAAAGAAACTAAAAAAGAAAAAAAGTTTGAAAACACAATATGTGTATTGTGGGAACAATTTTAATACAGATAAATAGAATAAATAATAAATATAATAAGTTAAAATATTAATGAATAAAACAAAAACATAAATATATATTGGAAAATCACATTAAATTTAATGTAAATCTACACATTTATCATGTTTCTTAACATGTGTTTTATGTAATGAAAAATTAGGGATGGATGATGTCTAAAATTTTTTTAATAATAATAATAATAATAATAATAATAATAATAATAATAATAATAATAATAATACACGGTAGGAGCAAGACTGCCTCCCGTGGAAGATACTCGAGGTTCTTAAAAAATTACTTTTGTAGTGAAACAGATAAAAGATTAATAGAAACGAATAATGAGAGAAAATATTTTAATATGATAATAAAAAAGAAAATGAATGTGTGATAAAAAATAAAATAAAAAAGAAAACGACAAGAGCAAGATTACCTCTCGTGGAGGATATTTGTGGTTCATAAAAATATCGCTTTACTAAAGTGATAATAAAGAAACTGACACTTGTACTGTGGGAACAATTTTAATATAGAGTAAATAAGATAAATAAATAAAATAGATATAAGAGAGATAATAATTGAAAATATTAAAGAATAAAATAGAGATATAAATAATATATTAGAATAAAACACTTTAAAAAGAAAACGACATGAGTAAGACAGTCACCCATGTAGGATACCTATGATTTATAAAAAAAATCACTTTACTAAAGTGAGAATAAAGAAACTTAAAAAGAAAAAAAATGAAAGCTTGAAAACACAAATGTATATTGTGGGAACAATTTTAATACAGGTAAATAGAATAAATAAATCGAATAGATAAGAAAGATAATAAGTTAAAATAATAATAAATAAAATAGAAAGATAAATAATATATTAGAAAATCGCATTAAATTTAATGTAAATATATACACATTTATTATGTTTCTTAATGTGTATTTTATGTAATGAAAAATTAGGGATGAATGATGATTAAAACTGTTTTAATATAATAATAATAATAATGATAATAATAATAATAATAATAATAATAATAATAATAATAACAACAACAACAGTAGGAGCAGGACTGCTTCTTATGGAGGATACCCGAGGTTCTTAAAAATTGATTTTCTAATGAAACAGATAAAAGATTAATAGAAACGAATAATGAGAGAACATATTTTAATATGATAATAAAAAAAGAAAATGAATGTGTGATAAAAAAACAAAAGAAAAAAGCAAACAACAAACAGCAAGAGCAAGACTACCTCCCGCGGAGGATATTTGTGATTTATAAAAAAATCGTTTTACTAAAGTGAACATACATAAACTAAAAAAATAAAACGTAAGAGAGAAAACATGACACTTGTACTGTGGGAACAATTTTAATATAGGATAAATAAGATAAATAAATAAAATAGATAAGAGAGATAATAAGTGAAAAATTAATGAATAAAGTAGAGAGATAAATAATAAATTAGAATAAAACACTTTAAATAGATCAACATGTTCATTGTAATTCTTAATCTATATTTTATGTAATAAAAAAGATAAATAAAAATGAATAATAAGTAAAAATATTTTTAAAAAATAATTACAAAACCATAAGCATGATGAAAAGAAAACAAAAAAAATATAAGAAAAAAAAAAGAAAGCAAAACGTTTACGGGTGTAGGAAAAGTGCAAAAAGTTGAGAAAAAAGAAAAGAAAGAGTAAGGGAAAAGCAATAGTGTTAGGTGGGAAACATTTTCACTAAAAAATGACACGTGTCCATTGAGTGGATTGATTTTATAACAGTAGATAAATAAATAAGATAAATAAATAAAATAGATAAGAGAGATAATAAGTGAAAAATTAATGAATAAAGTAGAGAGATAAATAATAAATTAGAATAAAACACTTTAAATAGATCAACATGTTCATTGTAATTCTTAATCTATATTTTATGTAATAAAAAAGATAAATAAAAATGAATAATAAGTAAAAATATTTTTAAAAAATATTTACAAAACCATAAGCATGATGAAAAGAAAACAAAAAAAATATAAGAAAAAAAAAAAGAAAGCAAAACGTTTACGGGTGTAGGAAAAGTGCAAAAAGTTGAGAAAAAAGAAAAGAAAGAGTAAGGGAAAAGCAATAGTGTTAGGCGGGAAACTTTTTCACTAAAAAATGACACGTGTCCATTGAGTGGATTGATTTTATAACAGTAGATAAACTTTGTTTTTTTATTTTACTTTACAACAATCTTTGTCTATAACATCTAAAAATGACCTTGCATCGTTAGAATGTTTGAATATGCGTATTTTTTTGTGATTGGGGAAAAGTTAGTACTTGAAACTTATCACTGGGTTTGTGTAGTTTATCATTTTTTGGGAGTCGTACTAATCAAAGCATACATGATTTTTACTCATAAAAATATGAAATTTAGTTATTGTGAATAGGAAAGTAAAACAAATCCTGATATTTAAAAGATTATTGTTGTATGTCAGTATGCATTTCAGATAGCCATTTTAACAATGACCTTTTATATGGATATTTATTATTGGTCTTGGCTGGTATTGGACTATGGTTCTCATTAGTGTACAACATAAACATGAAAGTTATTCAGCACAAGCACGGTTGAAAGGAATTCCAATATTGCTTTTCATCATCATATTTCTTAAATAAATTGTAATGTGAAAGAACACGATAGATATTAATATACTTTTTACTATTGACATAATTTATACAAGTGTAATTGAACAACAATATCATGCTTATGATATTCATTGAGATTTTTTGAAATATAATAACTATTGGTTAAAAAATAATTCAAAGTATTAAGAACTTATATTTATTAAATAAAAATAGTTAAAATATATACAATTTCCTAATAGGTTATAAGCACTAAAATATCCTCCAATTACCAATTAGTTTCATAAAGTATTAAAAATTAAGAATGTTAAATACAATATTTTTAGTGCTTTGCATATTTTAAATGAATATTTTAAAATTTGTAATTTCTTAATCAATAATCTTCCGCTTCTAGCTAAACCAATGAATATTTTGACAAAATTGAGTAGTTAAATAGAAAGAGAAAGATAATGGGTCTCAATAAATTCAAGGGTAGTTTAGTAAATATGATACACATTCATAACAAATTTATTGTAATCAACTAAATTAACCAACTTCCTTAATCCGCGTGAAGTAGTTAAAAGGTTCTTATAAATAGGACCGAAAGGAGTAATATTTTATCCTGTGCGAAGCACGGACAACATAAACCGTACCATCAATTTACCTGTGCCTTCGCACGGGTATCTTACTAGTTTAGTTTAAAACTTAGGACTTCATATAATAGCCAAGTCATTTTATTTTTTTGGTATACCAACTTTGTTAAATTATTATTTAATTTTATGGATTAGTATTAATTAAATATTTATAATTATTAATATCAATTGTGGGAATTATAATTTAATTATAGTAATTGATAGGAGTATTCATGGGACGGGTTAGAAGGGGCTTTGTTTGTTCCTAACCCAACCCTAATTTCTTATCGGGCCAAATCTATAGACCCGAACCCGTCCATAGACCCGAAGAGACCCGATGATGTATGGGTCCAAGTAAGACTGGGTCAGAGTAGGACAGGACCGGGTTGACCCGATGTATAAGCTAAATATAATCATAAAATGATCATAAAACAATGTTCAAAAGAAAATAGTTCATAAAGTTAGTAAATATATTGCTTATAATAGAATTTCTCTTAATGTATGCAATATTTTTTACTTTTTTTAAAGTTTGGGACATTACTAAAACAATAATAACATTATATCACTATATAATTTTACGTATAGAATGTATTTTTAAAGGCAGATATAGGAAACTTAGACTCAAAACCCTATTTAAAAGGAAAAAAAAATAAGGTTAGGACTTTACACAATAGAAAATTATAAATGATAAATATCATATTTATATATAAATGACGGGTCGGGTAATCCATGAAGGGAATCAAGCATGTGGCCAGGGTGCAGCAGAAATAAATGGATTCCCTCCCTTGTTATAATCGTTTTGCAAAAACACGAACCAAGGTATAAAAGGTATTGAAACGAAAGGTCGTACCTTATTAGGATTATAAACGTGGCAAGTGTAGCCATGTCTCTATCGGTATCCACGCCAACAGCCGAACTAGGAAACCCTCCTCAGCTCTGCTAGTAGCCTTAGAAAGTAAGAAACGATTGCTCATGTGTATGTGGTAGTGCATCTCATGCTCTATTTATAGAGTGGTGGCTAGGGTTTTATCCCATCACTCACTTAACCCTCACACTTATGGGCATGACCCATTATGTTATAATTCTAAGTAAATTAAATTAGAATTATTATCCTTTCCTAGTGGCTTGTTGTATGCGTGTGACCCAATAGACTTTTAATATTTGGTTATAATATTAAAATAAAACTCTTTTATATTTAATATCATAAATAGTGAGCGGTATCTAGCAACACATCACTATCCAAATATTGAGATTATCAATAATTTTGATAAATCCTATTTTATGATAATTTATATGATATGTCCCTTTGTCCAAATATCTAATTGAACACAAGGGCATGGATTGTGTCAACCTTGTATAGTTCAATTTATATATTTTCTTAATCCCCAAGTAGACTGTGCAGAAAATAAACATCTCATGTTTATCCTCCTGAGCATGGCCATGCATTTTGCAGTCTCACTTTATCAAGAGGCCTACAGATATAACTCCTGTTACATAGGAGGGACAAATCTCATCTAGGACACTCACATTCCTCCACATAATTATTATATGTCCAAATACCAACTTTATGATCACCCTGTTACAAGCAACGTTTGATGATATTCAAAACATATAATTCCTTATGTAGGAATCGTAGTGATTTCAGGTCAAAGGACTTTATATATAGCACTTATCAATTTAAGAAACGTTCATGACACTTATGTAACAATCCGTGCAACGTTCTTAAGGTGGGTCTGTCTAGTACACCATTACTCTTAATGTGTACCTATATGAGCACATGATATCTCATATCCATGATCTGTGAGATGTGATCATCAATGAACTCACATACTAGTCTAAATGCATCTTTGTCCTAAGATGATAATTGACAAGGGACTATTTAAGAATAGTTCTTCATAAGCTCTCACGATCAAGTCATCTACTTGATTCCTTATGAAGTTTGTGCTTACTATTCTAAGGACATTTATTATATTCTAAAAGAATAAGTTTGCCTTTATAAAATAACATGAAACAAGTGATGGATGTTCATAAACATATAAGTCGCTAGTGCATATTCCTAACAATCCGGAGGTTAACCCGAACCCTAGAGGTGTCAAAATGAGCCCAACCCAGTGAACCAACCCGTCTAAACCCGGTTCACCGGTGGGTTGGGTTAAAAAATCACAGCTCACTTAACCCCGGGTAAATCTGGCCCGACTCGCTTAACCCGCGAGCCAAGGCGGGTTTGGGCCGGGCCAACCCGTTTTTTTAAGTTAAAAAAAACTTGTCAAAACAAAAAAAAATCGGGGCACAATTTCAGAAACAAATATGAAATCCCTAATCTCCTCCAAGACTCCAAGTCTCCTACTTGTGTGTCGTCGCGCAGCCATCAACCCTTCCTTCTTCCAGCCGCCATCATTTCACCACCGCGGTGCCACTACATCTCACTCGCGCACAGAGCCATCACCACCTTCACATGGACGCACTCTCCCCGCGCCATCTCCGTTGCGGGCAGATTCGCCACCGCGCGCAGCCTTCCCCAACTCAGTCGCCCCACTTCTAGTCTCCATCGCTCGCAGTTTCATCACCGTCCAGCCACCCTCACCGCGTCTCCGTCGTCCGTTGTACAACCATCGTTGTTCAAAACGCGCCAACAGTCGTCGTCCTCATCGTGCAGCCTTCCTTTGTTCCTCGCGAGCTCCGCCACCAGCAAGCTCGCGCCTCCGTCTCGAACTGCCTAATCCGTGTCCCTGTGGCCATGGTCGTGCCCTCTCTTCTTCCCCTCCTCTTTTTTCCTTTTCTCTCTGGCCACCCCTCCCCTTCTTTCCTTTCAGTTTTTTTTTTGCATTTTTTTAATTTTATTTCATTTTTATGTTTTTTTATTTTTTAATATTTTTTGTAAAATTAAGCGAGCCAACCCGTGTAACCCACCAACTCGTGGTGGGCCGAGCCGGGTTGGTATTTTTGCAGCTCACCACCAAAGTGAGCCAGCCCGGCTCGGCCCATTTATTGTCCAACCCGTGATGAGCCAGCCCGCGTGAGCCGGGCTGGCCCGTTTTGACAGCTCTACCGAACCCGTCCTCAACCCGATGGCGGGTCAACAAATTAAATAAGACCCGTTTTGGTTCTATTCTTTTTAGTAGGACAGGAACAGACCCAGCCTGAAGAGGACGAGAGGGGACGAGTCAAATGGACAAACGAGTCATGAACACCCTTGACTAATTTTTAGAAGGTGATTAGGTGATCTCTACTCATGATAAAAATATGGTAGATTCTATGGTGTTGTAACAAACTAATGGGTAACAGTGTATTGTTGTGGTGGACAAATATAGATATGACAAGTAGCTTTTTATTTTATTATTGTTTTATTATTCATTCACACACTTCTTTTTGGTATTTGTTTTTCGCACGCATGAACTTTTTTAAATTTGTACTTTATCTCATGATTATTGAAATTTATTTTTTTATTTTCCCTCGTGTAAATTTCATTTTGTGTCTAAAAGTGTGTTTGGCAAGGCCAATAAGCTAGCTACTAGCTTATTTGACTAGCTTATAAGCTAGTTTGACCAACACAAAAGTGTTTGGTAAGGTATATCAAAGTAGTTTATTTTAGGAGCTTCTAGCTTATAAGCTACAAGCTAGTTCACCTAGCTTCTAGCTTCTAGCTTATTTAATTTTTTTCCATCACTACCCTTTATATTTTAATACATTTCCCTTATTATTCTTAATTTCATTTTAATTACCTATTATTATATATTTTCAATTTTAGTGACAAAAACCTTCCAATTTCTTTTTACCTATTATTACATATTATAATTAAAATGTTATTTTCTTTTCACTATTTTATGAAATTATTTTTATATTATACTATTTATTTTATTAATTTCATTATTTATTTTAATTTTTAATTAAATATTTTATCACTAAAAAGGTTTAATAAAAATTTAATTATTTTTTTAAAAAAATAAAATTATAATTACGTAATAATATATATTTTTCTAAAAAAAACAAATAAAATTTTGTATAATAAAATTTATGTAATTATGCCCTTTTATGTCATTTTACATTTACTAACTAGCTTATCAGCTAGTTTTACCAAACACTTCTAATTCAATAAGCTAGCTTATCAGCTCGGAGCTTATAAGTTGGGAGCTTATCAGCTAGCAGCTAAATTATCAGCTAGAAGCTAGCTTATCAGCTATCAGCTAGTTTTGCCAAACACACCCTAATACACCGTGTTTTGCTTTATGGATGATTTCAAACTTACAACCTTTCCTCACAATGTTTCAAGATGTCAATTTCTTAATTGTCTTATGAAATTAGCTATTTTTTTTCATTTTATTGTCTTGCTTATTCCTATGCAAAGTTCATTGTGTTTATTCTATTTTTCAAATCGGGTATTGAAATTAATTGATGATTTAAGATTTTATTATCCAACTTACTTCTCTCCAAATCTCATTGTACACATTTCATTTTCCATGTATTTCTACTCATGTACAACATGTTGATTATTGACCCATGCAATGGATTAGCCAAAAAAAATGTAAAAAAATGGAAAATAAATGTTTGAAAAAAATAGCTAGGTCCAGAAGAATGAAATATTTGGAAATATATAATCAATTTGAAATATTAAGGAGAGTAAATAAACTAAATACAGGGAGATTAAAAAACCATCAAATATGTTCATGCAAACATTTCACCGACCATTTGGAAGAAAAAAGGCAAAATAAAAAGAGAAAGTTTATCTGTATATAAAACAGTGTGGTACAACAATTGTACCACACTATTTTTCTGAGGGGAAGAGAACAAGGGAGTGAGAGAAAACAGTAGAAATGGACACAATTTTACTATGTTGTAAAAATAGTGTGCCACTGCTTTATGTAACTGTATCATTACTCAAATAAAAATGGTGATTAAAAGTAATAAACAAATCCATTACACTTTGCTTCTCCAACCCCGAAAAAATGATAACAGTCGAGAGTCCGTGTTCACCTTCACCTTGCAGATGACTATGAATATGGAAGTTTAACAATTACACAAGTTATTAAGAATTGAATTAAAACGGTCAACCAAACATTTTCTCTAAATTGCAAATATGCAACAAGGGTCCATTTCCGTACTAAAGAAAAAACTTTGAAGTGAATATACGTTGCATAGTCTTATTGGAACATACATACAGGGCACTTGTGCCTGCAAATTAAGCGCGACACCATAGAAAACGCTTAATTATTTTTTTCTCTTTGGACAAATTTTCAGATTCCATATACACTTGCTAAATGAAGAGATTTTTTTTTCTCTTGCTCATCAATTAATAATCATCAAGGACATAAGAAAATAGTCAGATAGACTCGCCCTTCATGCCAATTGTACACACGTACTAATTAAATTCTATATAAAGATTGAACGTGAACATGTCGTAATCTTGAATCTATGAGATTGATCTAGGCATGTGATTATAATTTTCTAGTAATTGGTATTAGAGCCTAGATAGGTATAGATATGACTATCATTTTTGTATGGTATGAAAATTAAAATAGAAATTCAAAACCTGTAAACCCTAACTTTGAGCTAGCTTTAATTTTGACCAACTTGATTGAATTGAGTCAACGCCTTTGGTGGTTAGACAATTTGACACTATCTATGCATCGAATTTAACAAAATCTTAAAGAAAACTACTGGTTTTTCTAAGGAATAAATATAAAATCCACATAATCTTTTGAATCATTTATCTCTTCGTAATTATGATTTCAATAAATCAAGTTCAACATGCTATATAATTTCATATGATTTCATCATGCAAAAAAGATAAAAAAAATGTAATATAAACCCAGTTTCACTCACAAATTTTTGCATATAATAATGATTATACCTTATTGGTGTATTATTATTGATTTAATTTATGTGTGATACAATGTACTATATTAGTTTTAAACTTATATCAATTATGTTTTGAGTACCCTATCAATATTAGAATATTTTTTTTTGGTTTAACCACAGGTATCCTCCACGGGAGACAATCCTGTTCAAGCCGGAAACATCCACATTATGGTGGGGCTAACTCTCCCGGCAGAGATTTTTTTCATCCACAAGACTTTTAATCACCATTTTTATTGTTACCTTTTCTATTTATGGTGATTCAAGACTCTTAGATGGGATCATAGTAATTAAGAGTTTTGTTTAACAACCATGTTTGGTTGTGTATGTGAAACCATTTAATTCTTTAATTACATGATGATTAATGTATATTAAGTATTTCCTCATTGATTTAATACCATATTTTATGCTTGCTTTCATCAAAACTCTGAACCAGCCAAATTATGAAGACTAAAAAGAATCTTTAAAACTTATTTGACTATTATCAATACGAACTTAATTGACTTTAAGAGAGAAAAATCTTGCAAAGATTACAAGCCAATCCACTCCGGATGAAAAAGACTTCAAATGAAAAATGGTATAACTCAAATATGATGTGCCTAATGATGAATATCACAATGCAGAAGCTAATTAGAAAGAGTATTTCTGAGAGTGATAGTATAGGGGTGGGCAGAGAAACTGTACCCGACCAGCAACCGAGAAAACTGAATGTAAAAAGCCCCATTCGGTCAGATTGCAGCGGGTTACAAATAAGAACGGGTAAAAAATTCACTTAATCACAGTTTAGTGTTGGCGGAGTCGGATGATGAAAAAATTTCATCGGTATCCGAACCGACCGACACTTGGCATGGGATGACTAGTTGCTTAGATATCACACGGATTGTGCTTTCCCTTAATGCATGAGATTTCTCCGTTACAAATTTAATGGTGGAGATTTGATTAGATATTGACTCCCTCTCTCTCTAATTCCCTTCCTCTTCCATTTCTATTTTCCAAAAACGTTTCTCTCACCACCCAGGCACCCATAACTCACAGACTCTCATCTTCATATTCTCTCCCAAGTCCCACCTTAAGTTTCCGCCTCCTCTCTCTATTCTCTTTAATTCCCTTCCTCTTCCATTTCAAATGTCCAAAAACGTTTCTCTCACCACCCACAACTCAGATCTTTCATCTTCATCTTCTCTCCCAAGTCCCACCTTAAGCTTCTGCCCCCTCTCTAGTCTCTCCCTCCGCCCCTCTCTCATCTCAGTGTTGCTTCTCCCATCTTCAGAATCGCACCGTCACGACACACGATGGCACGACTGTGGCCTCCCCTTCTGGGCTTACAGTGGCGACCCATCTCCCTCCAACAGTGGCGCTCCATCGTACAGTGGCGTACCGGACGGTGGTCACTCCCTAAACCCTAAACCACAGATCTAACCCTCATCTCTTTGTTCTCTCTTTTTCTTTTCTTTTTTTCTGTTTATTCTTCTATCGGTTTACTCTCTAACCCGTTTTTTTTTGTTTGGCCAATGTTGAAGAATTCTCAAACGCTGAAATGTTTCCATTTCTTTCTCTAGACAAGCTCTACCTTGAGGACAAGTAAGGCTTAGAATGGATGACTGGCTGGCAATGGTGGCTAGGGTTTCTAGCATGTTCCATGTAGTTTTTTTGGATCAATTTGATTTTTTGTAATTTTAATTTATTGTAGCTTAATATTTTAGCATATTTTTTCTATTCTGATTCATGATATATTTAATGTATTTAGTTTATTTTATTTTTTTAAAAGATATTTCAAATTTAATGGCCCATTACGGATGTCTGGCCCATTTGTGTTATTTTTGCCTTTAAAACATTTTGGATTAATAAAAAAGCTAAAATTTCGACAAAAAAAAAGCTAAAATGAAAAAAAAACAAAATTTTGAACCGGCCCATGTTGCCCATTACCCGAATTGACCCACCTGTTTCAACCCACAACCCGTGAAACCCGAGGCCCATTTCGGACGACATTGGGCCATAATATATTTATCTCGGTTTTGGTCGGATTGGACATTTTGGGCCCGAATCCGACCATAACCGACCGCTACCCACCTCTAGATAGTACTAAAGAATTTGTGACAAAGCGTGGAAGGCCAATTATCTTTCTTTATTTGATAAAACTAAATATGATGGAGTTAGTGGTATGTGTTGGCATGTGATGAAATTGGTGCACTACTATACTAAATCGATGTCTTTTAAGGTCAACCTTGATGAAAATTACTAGATCTGTCTGGTCCTAGAGTCACTCCCTCCTAAATTTGATGTTTTGAATATCTCATATAATCCTAGCTTGATGAAATGTTTTGAAGACCTTATATGATCTCAAGAAGAGGATCCTGTGATGAAAGCTAAGCCATACGATGTTCAATGTGTTGCTTCTACTTCTGGCACCAAGAATAAGATAAATTGTCCTAAAGGCAAGTCATATGATGAAAAGAGAGCTTATAAAGCAATGCAAAACTTGAAGCTTAAGAGAAAATCCTTTAAAGGAAATTGTAAATGTTACAAAAGGTTGACCATAAGTGAATGTTACATCCTTAAGAGAAACAAGATAAGCAAGGTACACTCCTAGCTCTACCATGTTTTGAATCTAATGTAATTGGTGTTTCTCCTAATACTTTGTGGTTAGACTCATGTGCAACTATTCATGTTGTGAGTTCTTTACAGGGATTCACATGCTTAAGGATGTTAAGTGATGTTGAATCCGAGATCTTGGTGAGAGATGGAATTAAAGTACCTGTAAAATAAATAGGAGCATTATCTTTGTATTTGCCTTTTGGTTATACATTTTTGTTAAAAGATGTTTATGTAACTTGCATGAGAAAGAATTTGATTTCAGTTTTAACTTCAAGTAGATGTCACTACACTTCTAAATTTAAAGATGGAAAATCTGTTATGTGTTTTAATTTTATTGTTATTGGTTTAGGAGCTGTGTGTGATGGACTATATATGTTGAATCTGAATAATTAGTTTGTTAGTTTTGTTATTGGTAATAAATACCATGTTATAGCATAGCCACTTTAGGAACATCTCTAGATTTTAAATTAAGAGGTTGATTAAAGAGGAAAATTTGCATGATTTTTCTAATTTAGATACCCGTATTGATTGCATTAAGAGAAAGATTACTGCTAAAACTAGAAACAAAGGAGCGAACGAGTGTGTTGTATTAGAATTGATACACACTAAAATGTGTGGACCTATGACACTCACTACAATGGTGGATATATGTATTTTATTACTTTCATAGATCTTTGCTTTATATTTGAATAAATATATCTTCTTTAGGAAAAGTTGGGCTCTCTAGACACTTTCAAATTTTTTAAAGTTGCTTTTGAATTGAAGATAAACAAGAAGATCAAAAGTGTGAGGTCTAATACTGAAAGGTGAGTATTATGACAAATATGATAATACTAAAAAAAAGCTCCTTCACCATATTTCTTAAGGAATATGGAATATTAAAGCTCAATATATTATGATTGCTACTCCTCAATATATTGTGAAGGAAAAAAAAAGTGTTGTTTTATAGTGTAAAATACACCTTCATTCTACTATTAACCTTGATATGTGAAATACAAATAGAATTTCCATAAATTTTTTTAATGGATTTAATTTTGATCAATAATTTTACAAGTGATACAATATAATAATACATGTCGCTAGAGTAAATATAAAATATTATCTCATTCAATCAGCTATTATAAAATCACCTTTAAATATTACTTTAAAAGAACTATGTATACAAAGTTTCAAATTGTATGACTCACATTTTTTATTTCGACCACATATACCTTTCACTAAAGACAATCTTGCTCGAGCCGGGAACATCCATATTATAGTGGAATTAGATCTTCCAAATTGTGTTTATAATTATTTTTTCATGCTATGAAACAAAATAATTTCAAGGGTCAATATCCTCTATCATTTGAAAACTGAAAACAATCCAAGTCCACTCTAAGAATATATTCTATTTTATTTTTCTTCAGCCAAGTAGGGTAGCTGATTAGTGCTAGTATTTTTTTTCGTTGATGGCTTTCGATACTCGGAAGAGGCATAGATATAAATCATGATTTCAAATGGTTCCGAAACAAAATATGCAAAGATATATAAAACAAACTATTACATGACATTGCTCACGGAATTAAGATATAAAAACTATGAAAAGTTAAATACAAGATGGTGGTTTATAAGAAAAAGCAATACAGAGAAAGGAACATTTACTGACTCACTAATTAAAAATCTTAAAATCAGGACAACTATTACTTGACTCACTAATCAACAATCACTATTCCTGCAACAAAAGGCAAAGTGGCCTGTATTTTTCTTGGCTTGTCTGAACTCTCCAATTGGTCGAAGTTAAACTGCTATTTTCTTCCTTAACATGGGCAAAAAAAGAGATACTTGTGTGATGGGTTTTTGGAAAGCGAACCAAAAATCCAGCAGTATAATAGTAAGTAAGATATCGTATCCACAAGGAACAGTCAACTCGCGTGTACTCGTGATCTATTTATCAAGGGAAAACAACGGATTTGTGAGAGTATGTTATGCGAAGAATATAAATTGCAAAATAATAATCAAAGATAATAGAAAGGAGGAGTTGGAAACACTTTACTTGGATTAGGATTGAACTTCGTATCATCGCACCCTTCGTGTATGTAAAAACTATTTATTATTCACTACGCCAATTTTAGGATATTAGAGCACTGTCTTTAGGGCGCTCCCGTGTTAGCTAGCGTCTGAAATGATCGTTTTAAAATCAGGGCGCTCCAAAATTTGGGCTGGAGCGCCCTTATAGGTAAATAGAGGGCGCTCCATCTGCGTGCCCTCGTTCCCAGGGTATTTTTTTATTTTCCTGCAATAGAGGGCGCTCCAGGGAGCGCCCTCCTTTATTTTTTATTTTTCTGGTGGCAATTTATTTATTTTTTCCTTGCAATAGAGGGTGCTTTATTTTTTATTTTTTTTATTTCCCTGCAATAGAGGGCGCTCCAGGCCCCTGGAGCGCCCTCCTTTATTTTTTATTCAAAATTTATTTTTTTATTTCCCTGCAATAGCGCCCTCCTTTATTTTTTATTCAAAATTTATTTTTTTATTTTCCTGCAATAGAGGGCGCTCCAGGGAGCGTCCTCCTTTATTTTTTATTTAAAATTTATTTTTTTATTTCCCTGCAATAGAGGGCGCTCCATGGAGCGCCCTCCTTTATTTTATATTTATTTTTAAAGGGGGAGCGCCCTCGTTTCTGCTTATATTAATGAGACAGCAAGCTATTTTCACTTTTCATTCTCCCGCGTTAGCCTTGTCCTCCTTCTTCTTCCCCGTTTCCCCTCGTCCTCTTCTTCCCCGTGAGCTTATTCCTCCTCCTCCTCCTCCTCCTTCTTCCACATTTTCCCTAAGCTACCGTGAGCTTCTTCCTTCGTTCCGTGAGCTACCGTGAGCCACCGTGCAACGCTTCTTCTTCCTCCATCGTCTCCGTCAAGCTTCTCCGCGTCGTCTCCGTCAAGCTTCTCCGTCGTCCTCTTTGTCTCCGTTCGCACACGGCTTCTCCTTCCATTGTCCTCTCTCCCTCTGTGCGGCGGCAACTAGGGTAAGAGAAGAAGTTGTATTGCAGTTTTTTGCTATCTGCACCCGTTTTTTCCTGCTGCACATTTTTTCCTGCACATGGTTTTTTGCTACCCGCACCCCTTTTTTTTCCTGCTGCACTTTTTTTCCTGCACATGGTTTTTTGCTACATGCACCCCCTGTTTTGCTACTTTTAACTGTTTTTGTGTTATTAAGGTTAGATATTTATATGAATTTTGTATATGAAAATTAATTATGTGTACATATTATTAATGAACACTTTTGGATTTATATATAGTTGTTGGTTTGGAATGAATCCTTATTGTTGGATTTATATTATGTTTGATGGTTTAGAGTTAAAATTGTTTTTCATAAATTTGGGAATGTTAAGTAAATAGATGAAATGTTGCTCAATTTTAATTAAGCATGTATAGTTAGTCATTATATCTAAAGAATGTCATATATACTTTTCGAGTTAACTACTAAATGATTTCATGTTATATTGATAGAATATGGATCGTTCATGGATGTTTGCAAACCGTTTGACAAATGAATTTTTTAGGAGCTTTAAAATATACAACAGGGATGCATCTACTGTATTTTAAGACTCATCGACAAAGGTTGTTTCATAAATGAAACATAAAACAGTAAGTATTTCCTTCATGTATCTCATAGCTTATACAGAATTAATATGACTTAAACATATATATTTAGCTTTCAAATGAAATAATATATCACAACAGTTACAAATAATAAAAATAATATGAAATGTTAATGATCTCCTCCACAATCTGAGAATATAATACATGTACCTTCCTCACATTCATCATACCGCTTGTTCAAAGATTCTGTGAGTTTTCTAATAGAGGCAGCTTTCTCACAATTTTTATGATCAACATCAATAATTTTTTGTCTTTGGCGTTCAATTTCCATCTGAAGGCTTACAAAAGGCTCACTTTTCTTGCTCACAGAACCCTCACTACTATGGTTCGTCATCTTCATACAAGTTCAAAGTTCCTGCATGAAAGAACTTTGAACTTGTATGAAGATGACGAACCACAGTAGTGATGGTTCTGTGAGCAAGAAAAGTGAGCCTTTTGTAAGCCTTCAGAAGGAAATTGAATTCCAAAGACAAAAAAATTATTGATGTTGATCATAAAAATAGTTAGAAAGCTGCCTCTATTAGCAAACTCACAGAATCTTTGAACAAGCGGTATGATGAATGTGAGGAAGATACATGTATTATATTCTCAGATTGTGGAGGAGATCATTAGCATTTCATATTATTTTTATTATTTGTAACTGTTGTGATGTATTCTTTCAGTTGAAAGCTAAATATATATGTTCCAGTCATTGTTTCTGTATAAGCTATGAAATACATGAAGGAAATGCTTACTGTTTTATGTTTCATTTATGAAACAGCCTTTGTCGATGAGTCTTAAAACAACCTGCATGCATCCCTGTTGTATATTTTGAAGCTCCTAAACCCCAACCAAAGGTAGTCTCTGAAGACCAATATCAAAGCATCGTAGCGGAAATGAAGGAGATGAAAGAACAACTTGATGAAACAAAAAGAGAGCTTAACGAAGTTAGGAGATAACAAAGTAGTATGGACTTTTACAATTGTTTGATAACTCTTTGACTGATGAATTCTGCCTGCTAGTATGTATTTTTACAGCTGTTTGATAAAGTAGGAAATGTTGAATAAACAGAGGAAACTCTAGTTTATATACTGAAATCAATTTTTGCTTTTTACAGTACTTTGCTCAGTTCCGATGCTCAATCTACACAACGGAGCAGCTTGATGAGGTTCGGGAAGAATGGGCAAACCATGTAGTTACCAGTTATTTGTAATTGATTTGTACATTATGAGGGTAAGTAAACATGTACATAATGTGAAAATGCTAAACAAAGTTGTATATTAATGACTTAACTAATGGGTTTAGCAGGGTAGATATGATCACTTTTCTTTTTGCAACTTGAAGAAGAGGCCTGTTTGTAATTTGTGCACCTTTTCATATTACATTCCTGACTGGTTTATCACTATTTGACTTATGAATTTTGGCTGCTGGTATGGTTTTGTACAGCTGTTTGATAAATTGGGAAATGTTGAAGACTTATAGTTGTTAAGCATATATATGAGATGCATGTTTATTTACCAACTGAGTTGATTCTTGTGAGATGTCATGTGTTTTGGTTATTTCTATATAGTTGTATAGGTACTTCATACTTTCACCACTTATATCTTGCATAGGAAACTATTCATATTATGACAAGTTTGAATTCTTATTTCAAGTAGATATGTGTGTTGTTTACTAAGTGTTGTTCATAGTATGACTAAGTGTTTGAATTTTAAGGAATTAATATGCATGATTTTGGATTAAGCCATTAGGATCAGACTGAAATAAATATGTAGGTTAAAGTAGATTAAAAAAACAAAAAATTGAAAAAAAGAAAAGAAAAGAGGGCGCTCCTTGGAGCGCCCTTGTTGTGAAACAAGAATTGAAAAAATAAAAATAAAAAAACGAAAGGAGGGCGCTCCAAGGAGCGCCCTTGTTTTAAAAGAACCAGGGCGCTCCAGTGTGCGCCCTTTAAGGCTGCACGGGAGTGCCCTCTTTTTGCTTCTGTCAGGGCGCTCCAATGAGCGTCCTCGTTTTATTGACCAAACAAGAGCAGATTCTATTAGTGCGCATGGGAGCGCCCTTTAAGGCTGCACGGGAGCGCCCTCTAAGGCCTTTTTTGGCATAGTGATTTATGGCTTTGATCCATAATACTGTAGACAAACTAGATTGATGAAGACCCCGAGTCACCAGCAGCCTTACCACTCAAAGATAATCCATGCGGGCTCTCCCAAGCGACAAATTACCCTCGGCTTATTTTGCTCTTATTATTCCGTTTGTTAAAGGACTATTGATAAATCATGCTTATCCTTTAGACGCCCTTCATTAGGATACTCACACTACCCATCAATCACTAGCTACGCCCATGTTTCAGGCACTGGTATTACTATCAACAAACCTTTACTATCGATAAACCATGCTTATCCTTTAGACGCCCTTCATTAGGATACTCACACTATCCATCAATCATTAGCTACGCCCATGTTTCAGGCACTGGTTACCGAGTACTCTTATTCACTCAGAGTTTGAGTTTCCTATTCCTAGGCTCCCTCATTCTCAATCCTAGTCAGAACGTTGTATCACAGACACTAGCCTATAACTCCGGCGCAAGCGCGGAAGTTAGGAATTAAGCACAGAATAAGATTACCAATATTATAGATAGGGAACTCATAAATAATAAGATAGAATTTACATACACTTGGGGATAGAATCAACTACATTTAATCCTACTGGAGAGTTAACTACTCATGGTAGCCATACAAACCACTGAAGAATCTGACACCTTCTTCAATCCTTGTGCAGTGCTCCGCCTCTCCTATTCTAAAATTAAAAGTGGTGCATTATCACTGGAATATTTATGAATTACAATAATCGTGCACACCTTGGTCTGGTGCAAGAAGGTTCTATCTATAGACTAAGGAAAGACAAAGAAAATTGGGAAGAAATCTCTCTACAAACGGAAACAAGGCAAGAGTTATGTGTTCTGCGCTTCACCCTGCGCTACAGCGCAGCTTGCAGCGCAGAAGTCAGAGTGTTGCGCTTCACCATGCGCTACAGCACAGGTTGAAGCGTGCAACGCGAGTTGCGCATCTTCAATCTTTCTCTTTTTAACTTGATTTCTCCCCGAGACTGGTTTTGGTTGATTGTCTTTCCTTGTTTCCCTTTTCTTGATGAAATCTTGCATTTATTGAGTATCTTGAATTTAATTGGGAAGATTGTCTGCAGAATCCTTGTTTAATTGGCAGTGATATCTTCATTAATTGGTCTCAAGTAAACTTCAAATCTTCATTAATTGTCTTCAATTAAACTTTAAATCTTGCAGGCATCTCCCTCATTTAATGCTATCTTATCTCCATATCAAATCTTTGTAATAATCTGCACAAATCAGCACAATTTATATTAAAATAGCATCAAATTCAAATTCAAGACTAATAAATACAATTTATCTAATATTTAATAAAAAGGGATTAATTTGGGGCAAAAATACCATTTTATCCTTGATAAGTGAACTAAAAAGTACTCTGATTTATCATATATTTTTCACTTATCATTGTGCTCATAAGAGGGGAAAAAGAACTGATAACTAAGAGCTTTATTGGCCCCAATCTATCGCATTTGAATTTAACTCAAACTTTTTGTTGAAGCATTGGTCATGCTACTTAAATATGATAAGTATGTGATTAAGCACATGAAAGAGAATATATAACAGAGAGTATGATATGAACAAGGAGTCAATACATATATTTGGCCCAACCATCCAGGCATATAAACAAAATATAAATGGAGTTGATGTGCAACTTTTTCAACTAGTTTCTTGCTCAAATTCTTCACTTCTCAGATTCCTCTACATTGAGCATCATTGTCATCAGCCTCATTGTCAAAGTCCTCCTTACCATTTTCGTTAATTGTTTTCCATATCACAGCCAGGTTGCTACTCATCTTTCTGATTTCATTGAATTGAAATCATACGTGCAAACATTAACAAGGATGAGTGAGGGGCATAAAAAAATAAGAGAGATTCAAAGAGCACTCTCTTATACCTTGAAGCTTATTAGTTATTATACTCTTGAGCTGAAAATTTCAAATCTTACATGCTTACACTGTACATGCATATAGGCTTAAGGATCTTCTCTCTATAGAAATATCCGTTTAGAGATAACATTTAATGCGTTGAATCCGTTTAAAGACAATTTGTCATCTGGGTACGTATGGGGAAGCAACATTGTTCTAAACCTTTGCAATGTTGCAGACCATGTTTCTATTTTTGTGCTTCACTTTTGAAAGCTTTCCAGAAAGTTGTCTTTTGTCTTCCTATCTTCAGCAAAGACTTCTTGTGTGAGGCAGATCAACTTTGACTTTAGCATAGTCTGGAATTTTATCTCCTTAGAAAGGCTTTGCTTCATATGGTAGAGCTCCTTAAAAAGTTGCAGTACTTCAAATGGTGTAGAGACTCTCCAGACAACTCAAGTCGTCTGAACCTTAGTAATACTATCATCTGAAATATTCAAAGTGCGGAAATTATATTTTCTATAATAAATGCACTTATTTTGTTATCATCAAAATTAGTTACGTAGGTTCTTAAGATTATCAAGTCTTGAGACTCAACAACCTATGGTTTGTTTGTAGTTAGTATAATATATGAAAGATAGAGAGTTAGCTAAAGAAATTATAGGATATATAAGAGCATGATAAAAGAGGGTTAGGAGAGAATATAGTTGAGGGTTTATAGCAACAAGTGAAATAGAGAAGTCTATCCTATTATTCTCCATCCTATCATACTCTAAACCAAACCCCCCTGAGGATAAAAATTACATTTAAGAAAAAGATATGATAGTCCGAAATAATAGACGTATCTTCTTCTGTTACTGCAACAAAAAAATAGAGTAAGATAAGATATTGATATCTTATCATGTCCTTTATCTTGACCACCAAACGATCCCCTAGTTATATATATATATGTGCTTCTAATTCGAAATATCAGGTTAATCATGTCCCTCTTATCCTAATTATAACACTATAAGAATGCGCGTTTTTAGACACGAGTATTTAGTGACGGCCAATGGCCGTCGCAAAGTCGTTGCTAAGTTGAATTTTTTTACATTTTTTATGTAGCGACGGCTTGACCGTCACTAAATTTTTTTTATCTACCGACGGCTTAATGGTAAAATGATTTTTAAAAAAAAAATTCTATTTAGCGTCGACTTTCGTAAAGTTAGCGTTGGCCTGACCGTTGCTAATTCTTGTTTTTTCCCTATGTATATTATATTTTGCACTATATATTTCAAGAAACAAACAAAGCGTAACGATAATTCTCTTTCTTGGTATCATGTAAGTTGCAGGTTCGATCTTCACAATTGATAAATCTTGGAAGAGAGGATATCTTTTCGAAAAAATGTCGGTTGTAAAATGTCGTCACTACTACATTAACAACGAGGCTTTTAGCGACGGGGTCGTCGCTATTTCATAATTAGCGATGACCTAGCGCTTGAAAGTGTTTTGATTCTCTTTTGTTTTTTTATTTTATTTTTTACAACTATTTTACCAAACAATTTTAAGAAAAGTTTGTTTTATAAATAAAATGATTTATTTACAACATTTTCTCTACAAAATCTGAAAAGCTAAAAGATATTTTTTTTTCAAAATATCCTAGAGTTGTTTCAAAATTTCAGTTTTTAAAAATTAAAAAATAATCACATTTTTATTTTATTTTTTTAAAAACCATTCATCAAATATATATTTTTGTTTTTTAAATAAAAACTTATTTTTTAAAAATTGTAAAACAGACCCTAATATCTATGTTGATAAAACTAATACCTAATTCCTTTTCATCAACAGCTAGTTTTTTTTATTAACAACTAGCTCGTAATTTTTTTTTGGTCAAGAACTAGCTAGTAATTGATTCGCATATTACATGTCAGTCTTCTCTTAAATAAGGCTTAAATTTAAGTCCATGTAAAAAACCTAGAGAGCTATTACAAAAACAATAATGTTACACAGACAGCAAACCGTACCACACCCGCCTCACCCCATCTCTCTTTTACTTTTCGCACCCCTTTTACTTTTCATACCCCTCTTTTTTATTTTTTTTTGAAAAACTGTTATTTACTTTTTTTTATTAAAAAAATATTTTTTATATTTTTATTTTATTATTATATTTACTTTTATTTATTTACCTTATCAAATAAAAATATAGATCAAGAAAATACAATTAAATGATCATATAAAAACTATGTTAATTAACACGAGGTTAATTATGTGTCCCGAAACGGTGAATATATTAAAAAATGAGGTTAATTGTGTTTTCGTTTGTGGTTAACAGAGTAAGATTTTTGGTTATTGCAACTCCGGTTAACACGAGGTTAATTATGTGGCCAGAAACGGTGAATATATTAAAAAATGAGGTTAATCGTGTTTTCGTTTGTGGTTAACAGAGTAAGATTCTTGGTTATTGCAACTCCGGTTAACACGAGGTTAATTATGTGGCCAGAAACGGTGAATATGTTAAAAAATGAGGTTAATAGTGTTTCCGTTTGTGGTTAACATAGTATGATTCTTGGTCATTGTAACTCCTGTTAACACGAGGTTAATTATGTGGCCAGAAACGGTGAATATATTTGTAAATGAGGTTAATAGTGTATACATTGGTGGTTAACAGAGTGAGATATTTGGTTAATTGAATTGATGAGGTTAATTGTATGCACAGAAATAGTGAATATATTTGTAAATGAGGTTAATGGTGTATACATTGGTGATTAACAGAGTGGGATATTTGGTTAACAGAGTGAGATATTTGGTTAATTGAATTTGTGAGGTTAATGGTGTGCACAGAAATGGTGAATATTTTGTAAATGAGGTTAATGGTGTTTACATTGGTGGTTAACAGAGTGGGATATTTGGTTAACAGATTGGGATATTTGGTTAATTTAACATAAACGGTGAATATATTTGTAAATGAGGTTAATTAACGTAATTTTTATTTGATCATTTAATTGTATTTTCTTGATCTATATTTTTATTTGATGAGATAAATAAATAAAAAATATATAAAAATAAAATAAAAAATATAAAAAATATTTTTTTAATAAAAAAAGTAAATAACAGTTGTTGAGATTTGATTTTTAGTTATTTCGAATTCCACAAATGGTGAAGGTTTGGTATTGTTTTGAATTTACAGAAGAAGTTAAAGTTACTTTATCTCGAATTTTGATAATGAGTCTGTTAACTTAGAAAATTCTTGATTGAAGTTAACACAAAGAAGACTTAAGAAATTCGAAAAGAAGATAAATGTAGATTCGAGAAATAATACATTCCAGGTATTCCAAAAGGCGAATGATAGTTCTTTTTATTCATAATCCAAATTCGAATTACATTAGTTCGAATATATTGGAAAAACATTAGAAAGGAAACTATCCTAAGTGCTCAATACATTAGAAAGAAAACTATCCTAAGCTAAAATGAGTCCTTGACTCATGTCTTCCACACCTCTTCCTCTTCTTCCTCCCCTACAAGCTTTGATAGAGCCAAGGCAAAGGAGAATTTTTTTCTCCAATTTGTTGAACCACCTTCGACTTGGGGAAGAAATCAAGGTAGACTTGGGGAACGAACAAACAAATTCATTTATTTCTAAATGAATTTGTATTTGGTTGTTACGTTTAACCTAAAATCCTTCAAAAGGAAAGATTGAAAAAAGCCTATAGCTTTGGCTATTGTGTTAACCTTATTAAAAATGAAGTCATTCCAGATTAGGTTAGACGCAACAGCCAAAGTAATATGCTTCTTCATATTTTTTGAAGAACTTCTTTTGAAGAATTTAGAAGAAAGAAGAGAAAAAGAATGAGAAGTGGTGAAAAGAACGTGTGAAGATACTCCTATTTATATGAGTAAAAGGAGTATAGGATCATTAATGAGTTCATTTTAATGTCCAATAAGAAGAACTCTCATAATGAAGTTGAATGGACGGTGGTCGGTGGTCTTCAAGACCTTTGAATTGGCCAATGAAACTGGACATGTAGCATATGAAAGAGTGTAGTCAAATCTCGAAATGAGAAAAGACTTAGTAGGTTCAAGCATCAAGAAAAGGCTAAGTGTCAAGGATGAAGGAATTTCGAGTGCATGAAGTCTGATTTTCAGAAAGAAGATTTCGAGAAATCAGAAAGCAGGAATTCGAGATACAGAAAGCAGAAAAGTCGAAATCAGAATGCATAGAAGACTTAGAAGATTTCTGAAGGAAAAAAGGAAAATCTCGAGAAGACAGAAGTCAGAAGAAAACAGTTATTGAAGAATCAAAGAAGTTGCTGAAGAAAGACAGGTGGCAACATCTCAATGGAAGCATTTTTGAAAAATGCAAAGATCAGAAGCAGTTTTCTGGTTAGCAGAAAACGTGGCAAGCATGCATGCTGCCAACACATAGGGCTAGATGATGTGTCAAATGTACATTAGTTAGCCGTTAGAATCAGGAATATATAAATAGGTAAACTCTTATGTAATAAGGGTTGGCAAATCACTCATACTCAAACTCTGAAACACCTTATACGTCCGAACTCACTGCGATAAACAGGTTATAAGGAGAAGAAAGTATGTGATGAACCCATCCATTTCTTTAATGCAATTGTTCTTACAATTCAATTTTCTTTTTCTTTGTTTACATTCTGCAGTATACTTTTTGCATAATTTTTCTTTTGAACTCTTGTTACTTTCTCTGAAGATTTAATCTTTAGTTGATTTCTGAAAATCCAATTTGGAACTTTGATGAAATTATGAATCAAGTAGTTCTAAAATTTCTTTGAAAGATAAATTATTTGATAAAATTCTGAATCAAATAACTTAGAACATATCATTTCTGGATTTCTACAATGTTAAAATTGAATTGGTGAAATTCTGTGCCAAATTGATATAATTTTATCCAGAAAATTGAACTTTTAAAAATCTTTTCACAAATCAGAAATACCATAAATCTACTTTTTAAAACGAGTCCCGTAAGAGGATCTGATTTTAATCCCCAGATTGTTCTTAGAATCAAAGTGATGAAGTTAATTTTTCGAATTCACATTTTATCACCACAAACAACAGTTTTACAAAAAAAATAGAAAAAGGGGTGCAAAAAGTAAAATGGTTATGCGGTCTGAAAATCGGGACTGTTAAAAAAAAAACTTTGATTTCTTTTTCACCCGCCCCTACACAATAGGAAGAATTAATTCTCGTACACTAAAAGAAAACATTAAAAATAAAATAAAAATAAAACAGTTTCATAGCTATGTGTTACTATGTAGGTTGAAAATAGTTTAATTAGTATACATTATTAATGTAATAAAAAGATTATATTAATATCCAATGATATATTGTCATATTTTTTTATTAAATTTAATAATTTAGTAATATTGTATTCATTAAATTAAATAATATATATAGCAATGCATTATATAAAAGTGATTCGTTAGAACCTCTAACTAACAACCAACAATATGATCACCAAGTTTTAAAGAGTTAAGTTGACAATATATTATAGATTTAATGTATATATGTTAGAACCACAGGCAACACTAGAAGGGGGGTTGAATAGTGTTTTAGATATTTTAAGACAATTTTGGAAATCTTTAAAATAAACAATCACGTAAGTGATCATTGTACAAAACCAATCTTAAGATCAGAGTTATTTTAAATACATGCGGAATATATGAAGGATTTAGATTAAAAACTTTCTCTTACACTTAAGATTGTTTTGATTTTAAACAAACTTCTCTTAGTGTCTTCTGAAGAATATTACTAAGAATACCTTCAGAACTGTTTCTGAAATACTTTAGATGATCAGAGACCATCTATATCATGTGTCTGAACTGAGTTCCTGTTGGGCTCACTTCAGACAGATATTTCAGACATCCCTCTGAATATATTCTTCTATAATACTTCAACCTACACTAGAGACGTTTTAATGTTATGTTTGTATGAAAACTTGTTTTATTGAAATCGTTGTGTTAAGATTATTATGAAAGATACTTTTCAATCCCCATCGTAAATGTAAAGACTGTAAATAAAAGAGATTAAGGGAAAGAAAACTTAGACACATAATTTATCCTGGTTCACCCACAAACCCCGTGAGCTACATCCAGTCCTAGTGGCAAACCACCACTAGCCTTTAATCACAACAACAATAACAACAACACATATGTGCCACTCCGAATCCCCCAGACCCTTGCAGCCATATATGTGTTCCACTATCTGAAACCACAGATACACATGTTAACCTCTCCAGGCCAACACAACAAGTATTCTTTTCTATCAAGCCTCTCCAGGCTCTACCACGAGTATTCTTTCTTCCACCAAGCCTCTCCAGGCTCTCAGACACTTAACTAAGTGTTGAGTATTACTACTCAATCTAAGCTAGATGTTCGCTAAAACCTCTCAACTCAGATTCTTCTTGTACATAGAGATTACTGAGTACATACTCAGGATACAGTCATTACAAACTAAATACAAGGATAGACAGTGATACAAGTGTTTGAATTTAAGTATAATCCCTGTCTTTTCTATGAGGAATACATCCTCTGAGAGTAGGCTAACTAAGATATGAAATTAAGCTCCAGCCTTATTCTCCAACCATTGGTTTCCATGGGCTACATTCTCACCCGTATCATTGGAATACCAAGGTATCTTCAAAGCTTCAAACCGTACCCGGTTTGATAGTCATTTGTACAACATGATTGCCTTCCCGACAACCAACTCACTTGATCAACAGACCAACTGTACAATCTAACTAACTGACCAGCTGATCAGTAGCCCGATTGAGAATTAACTCTCTGATCAATTGTTGTTGACTTTTTCATGATGTATTTGAGCTCGAGTCAACTCTTGTTAACTGTAAGACACTCAGCCTAGTTAACAATTTTCATCCTGATTGATTTCAAGAACCTTCTTGAAAAACAATCCCAATTGATCTATCTTGGTTGATCATTCTGACCAACTTGGTTGCAACAGCAGCTGCATGGTTGTTTCCAACAACAACATCTTCAACTTCTTTCTTGAGGCTATTTATATGTTCTTCTTGAATATAGCCGTTGAAGATAATTCATAATACCGTTGAGCTTCTGATGATGTGGCTCATATAGCCGTTGTGTAATAGCTTCTCAAACGGTTGCTTCTCCTTAAGCATATTGAGTGTTCAGAATATTCCCGTTCTGACACTTCTGTTGATGAGCTCTGTTTTGAGAGATGTGATGATTATGTGTACTCTCTCTCTTGAATTCTTCTGCTTTCTTGCATCTGTTTTATCCAGCTTGCATCTGCTTGCTCCAGCTTGCATTATCTTGCATCTGCTTGCATCTGCTTTATCTGCTTTATCCAGCTTGCATTATCTTGCATCCGCTTGCATCTGCTTTATCTGTTTTGTCCGGCTTGCATTATCTTGCATCTGCTTGCTTCAGATTTCCTCTGATTTTCTTGAGAGTGTGTATCCGTTGAATTTGCCCTTTTTGCTTATTCTGCATATACTCCTTTTACATTTGCTCCTGACACCATTACTTCTTTGAATGAGATGTCTTGACCAATAGTCGTTGTTTGCAGATTCTTCTTTTGAGATTTAGATAAAGATGTTGAATTGAATATATTTTATTCAAACATCTTCCTTGTTGCTTTTGCTTAGTCTCCTGAGCTTTTCTTCTGCTTTCTTTCTGATTGCACAAATGAAGAAATGTCTCGTTGAAATGCTATCGTTTAGAGATAGCAAATAGTCTTCTTTTAATCCGTTGTGAGACACGCTTCTTGAAAGTTCTGACATAGTACAACGTTGGTGCTGCTGTAAAGCTGCTACTGTTGTTGCTGCGAATGCTGCGTTGCAGAGATTTCCTCAGTAGTGTATGAAGTTCAAATGCACCGGGAAAGGTCTCTGTGATTGTTGCCATAAATGTGTTCCAAAACGTACTAGCAGCAGAGACTCAGAAAAGTCTTCACGCAAGGTTTCAGCAAAGATGCCACGTCATTACTAAAGCTTCAGACGGCTTCCAAACTTCAGACGGGTTCCAGTCTTCAGACAGGCTTGGCTCTTCAGACAGCTTCAACACTTAAGACAGGTTGATGACTTCAGACAGCTCAAGTCTTTCAGACAGCTTCGTTGCTTCAGACAGCTTCAATACTTCAGACGGGTTGCGTCCTTCAGACAACTTCAATTCTTCATACTGGTTGAAACTTCAGAAGGCTTCTTCCTTATGATAATAGAATTGTAGCTTCATTCTTCTTTGTATCTTCTTCTTCTTGTATCTTCTTCTTCTTCTTCTTCTTCTTCTTTTTCTTCTTGTATTCATTTCTTCAATTCATTGTTGTTCTTCAGACAGATGTATATTTGAATCTGTACTTCTTCATATATCTTCTGCCTTCAGTTCTTCAGATAGTCTTCTTAGTCTTCAGTTCTTCAGATAGTCTTCTTAGTCTTCAGTTCTTCAGATAGTCTTCTTAGTCTTCAATTCTTCAGATAGTCTTCTTAGTCTTCAGTTCTTCAGATAGTCTTCTTAGTCTTCAATTCTTCAGATAGTCTTCTAAGTCTTCACTTCTATTCTTCAGTTGCTTCAACTCTGTTAAGGATTATTCTTCTTCAGATTCTGCACTTTTGTTCTTCTGATTCTGATCTTCTGATTCTGATTCTGTTCACAAAATCTTCTTCTTCTTCTAAAGAGTATTTCATCCTGAAACATAATTGACAAACCAATACCTTTCTCAGTAGAACCTGTTTATATAATCTTATTTGTTCTTTATATAATCTTATTTGTTAATCATTAAAACTAAAGGATGTTATGTCATATAATCATGTTTAATTACTTAAACAGATTTATAGACTTCACAATCTCCCCCTTTTTAATGATGACAAATAAATTATATATTACTGACAAAATGGGTATAAAAAGAAATGAGATAATAAAATAAGATAATAAATTTTATTACTCCCCCTATCTATATTACTCCCCCTGAGACAGGCATTGATTCTTTTAGATATCTTCTGAAACAATTAAGTCTTTAATTAATCAATTCCAATTGTTAAATCTTTTATTAACCAACTGTTACAAGTTTATTGTTAATATTTCAGATATTTTAGATAAACGATTGTTAAAAGTTTTCTTGTTAAGATTTCAGATACCTATTGTTATTAGAACCCTTCAGATACCTATTGTTATGACTTATTGTTATTCTTACTTATTATTAGAGCTCTTAGTTTGTTATCTTCTTTCTTACTGTATTTTATATTTTTTGCTATTTATTTCTTCTTCCTATAATCTCCCTATATATTTCCCTTTTTGTTACATTCTTTTTAGTATTTTGTTAGTTTATATTTCTCCCCCTTTTGTCATTAATTAAAAAGGTTTATATTATAAGTTAATGTAACCCTATACCAAATGTATCGTTTTGACAAATATATTTCTCCTGTTAAGTTTGTTACACTTAAAGATCTACTTCTTAAAACTGATGTTTCTCCCCCTAAGTTGATTAGTTTTCTACAATCTTTTAAGAATTTCTCCCTCTATTTATCTTCGATTAAACAGAGAGAAGTTTTAGATTGCTTGTTATCTTTCTTCAGATACCACACAATAAAGATCAATTGTTAAATAAATATAAAACAAGTTCTTATACTAATTGTTATTAAATAATTCTTTAAACAGAGATACACAAGTTTAAATTTTCTCAAAACATTTGATATTTACAAAAGCAGGTTTTCACAAAAAGGAAAAGAGGTTACATTCCAAAAATAGAATGTATCCATCCATTGCTTCCTCCGGAGATTCCTTCGAAGGCTGAGGCATAGCCTTATAGACCTCATCTCTTTCAAAGCTATCCCCACTCCATTCGCTGCAAGAGCTTCAGGAGTTGCCTCAGAGCCCCAGACTTCATCCCAGCCGTGCTTTGCTGCACGCATTCTCCTTGTGACAACTGAAACAGTGGAGGTGCATCGTTTAAGACTGTATTTCGACCAGTAGTCACCACCTTAATTTCAAGAACCACTATGTCAGTAGTTCTCTTCATAAGATTGACTATTCCGGGATCTCCCGGTGGTCTTCCAGTCCACCTGTGATGCAACAAGATCACCATGGTCCAAGTATAGAGAAACGGGTTTTCAGATGAACCCTTTCCCTTACTCTTCATTCCATACATCATCCAAGATAACTTGATCTTTGCCTCAACATGTTCCAAAATACTTTCTGCTATTTTCCTTTGCTTCTTTATCATCCTATTGAGAGCCACTAACTCAGAACCTTAGACAAAGCTATGGAAGAGCTTTGAAGATGTGAGTTTGTGTGAAGAGCTCTTGTGAATTTATAGGACTTTAAAGCAGGGGTAAAACAAAGAAGTAAGGAGAATGAATCCATTGGATTGTTGTTCACGTGATGTATATGGGCTCAGGTAGCTTTTAATGATGACAGTTTCAGACCTTGAGGGTATCGAAACGTACATCAGTGTTTGGTCATAGATGAAGCACCATAGGAAACTGAGTCATTAACATGGTTAAAGTAAGTTTTGGAAAACGTTTTTGAAAGACAATTAAAAAGAAACATAAAAACATATTTGAAAATATTTTTTGAAAATACGTTTTCAAAAAAAAAAATAGAAGAGAAAATGTGAGAAAACATTCAAAAGGAAAACTTTTAAAAACAGACTTATATGGTATCAGAGCAAAGGATATTATGATTATTATTATTATCTGAAAAGCTTTTAAAATTTTTGAGTCAAAAAAAAAATTATTTGTTGATTAAAGTTTTTACTAAAGGACAGAATTTTTACAGATATTAAAGTTTTAAGATGAAGTGATGTTACCAAGAATTCGGTTATTGTTCATTGGATAAAGAAGTCCCTTCTGACATTACTTCTTGCTTGAAAGACTTTTTTTTTTTCATCTGAGGTTGCTTGATGTCTGCACGTTTCAGTATGCTTTTGTCTTTTGTGCTCCCAGAGAATCTTTGAACAGTCATCTTAACCTATCCCTTTACAATTGAGTTGGATTCTAATGACTTGAGTAACTATCCCTTAACATTTTAGACCCACAATTTCAGACAGTCCATAAGGAGCCTTCTGAACGAGTTAGATGAATAGAGATATTACTAAGTTAGTATAATCCACTCAGATATTGAGTTAGGTTTGGTGCATAGAGTGTTAACCATCTTAACATTGTTGACCCATAGTTTCAGTGAGTTTTTTTTCAACTTTCTGAACAGATTCAGACAATGGAGATGTTATCACACTGCCCATCCTTTTAGATGATGTTTCTTAGATGGTCTTCTTAAAACCTGTTTCCTGAAACATTCAAACTAGAATTACCTTTCAGTAGCACCTGGTTGTAATTTGTTAATTATTAAATTAAGTATTTTAAAATTACAGATAATATTTTATCAAATTTAGAAATTATCTTATTAAGTTAATTAAATTCATCTTTTTAGAAATACAATTTGTTAATCAATTAAGGATAGAGTTATGTTATTGATAGACTTAAATATGCACAAAAGGAAACACATATAAACACATAGAATGTTAATATTAAGAGAAACACATAACAGAGATAGAAAGTGAAGTGGACTCAAAACAGAAAGACATAGATACAGAGACAAAAAAAAATCAGAACACAAGTATATCATTGATCTTCAACAGGTTTGTTCTCATTGGCACAGACTTTCTCCTATTGTGTTTTCAGCATCTGCAGTTCTCGTTGATAGAATCTGAGTGTTTCTTCCAGATGTTCAATATGTTCGTCCAACCTTTTTATCTTACTTCTTCTGAATATTTCTCTTAAATTTCTATGAACACTTAGATAGTCAGAAGATTCTATTTCGCTTTGGTTTGACGACGAAAGGCTTTGGGCTTCATTTTCCTCTGCTGATGTCCCCTTAGAATGTTCATATTCCTTTATAGTGAACAAGGGTGATGGCTTCTGGTCAAAGAATCTTTCAATAAGAAATCCTTTATATTGAAGGATTTTCATAATCAGTGTAGTATGGGGAAAGACTTTGACTTCTTCTAATTTTCTTCTCATCATATGATAGAGGATGATTCTGGGAAGATTTAATCTTTTCCTTTGAAGGAGATGTATCAGCACGAATCTTTCCATATCAGAGATGATGATTGTATCCTTCCTCTTGGGTAGAATACAACAATTAATGATTGTCAGCAGAATTTTGGGAATTTCCAGTAGTTGTGAACATACTGGGGTTTGAGAAATTCTGCGACCAAATAAAATTTGATCATGCATCTCTTCCTTCTTATCATTGATCTCCCAATCAGAGGAAAATTGTATTCCGGTTGCTTCAACCCCAATGATTTCCTTTAGAACCTTGAAGTCCACTCTGATAGGCATTCCCATTACTGAAGTGTTTATACCACTTGTCTCTTCAAGAAACACTTCTGAGTTGTTCCAGAAATCTAGAACACTCTGCTCATGCCAGGGGAACGATGCCTCTTCAAGAAAGGAAATCCAGCCAGCATCCTTGAAATACTCAGAGATTTTTAGTCCTTCTTTGTCAAAGTTGCTTAAATTTACTCCCCTTGTGGGAATAATTCTTTCATCATACTTGCGTAGACTTTGAGCACATGAGATTGCTGATCTTGTTGCCATTGAGATAGATTAAGATGAATTAGAAGGAAATAAACTGTGAGGTTCTTCTGATGATCTTCCAATCCTTTAAATAGGCAATCAAGCGTCGCTTCATTTTATGAAAGGAGCGGTTCCATCCACTAAGCAGTTGTGGAGAGATGTGCATCGTGTCCATTGAGAGAAACCGGTTGATGATTCAATGATTCACATCGTGCCGTTTCATATTTTCAAAAGCAGTTATGACTAACACACACGACTCTTCATTTACTTAATTTAAAAACACAATTATTACTTTACTAAGCATGTGTGACTCTTCAACACAATTATTACTTTACTAAGCATGTGTGACTCTTCAGATAGTCTTCTTAGCCTTCAGTTCTTCAGATAGTCTTCTTAGTCTTCAGTTCTTCAGATAGTCTTCTTAGTCTTCAGTTCTTCAGATAGTCTTCTAAGTCTTCACTTCTATTCTTCAGTTGCTTCAACTCTGTTAAGGATTATTCTTCTTCAGATTCTGCACTTTTGTTCTTCTGATTCTGATCTTCTGATTCTGATTCTGTTCACAAAATCTTCTTCTTCTTCTAAAGAGTATTTCATCCTGAAACATAATTGACAAACCAATACCTTTCTCAGTAGAACCTGTTTATATAATCTTATTTGTTCTTTATATAATCTTATTTGTTCTTTATATAATCTTATTTGTTAATCATTAAAACTAAAGGATGTTATGTCATATAATCATGTTTAATTACTTAAACAGATTTATAGACTTCACAATATACACTTACACGGTACAGTCATCCAATTTGATGTGCTGCTATTTATTTATTGAGTTTAATAACACATGTGGTGTTATACTCATTAAATGATATAGTAACATATCATTGGATGATCATATAAAATTATTCTACACTATCAATATATACTAATTAAACTCATATATTACTCATTAATGGTAACATCACTTCAAAGAAAAAGTAATATAATAATATTATTGTATTATGACATGTTTTTATTTTTATATTATTAGAGTTCTTATTCTTATTAACAGGAATTTCAGATTACTTCGTTTGGTATTTTTACTAACATGAAATACTTTTAGATATACGGGATTATATGTTTGAAATATACAGGATTATTTTCCTTATTTTTGTTTCCAAGGAGGGAGTTGGATTAAATGCTAGGTTTAAAGAGTTTAATTACCGTTTAAATAAATTTTACATTATATTTCATTATCTTATCATCATATTATAGTATTAATTTAATTTAAGAATTAATAATATTATGATTTCATAAGACATTGAAATATGATTGGGATTTCCATATATGTACCAGACCTTTTTGAGGGTTTGCATTGGCTTGTAATATTCAATGTAGAATCTTCCGTTCCTAGTCTGCAAAAGCCATCACCCACCGCCAACTCCATATTCTTTAATAAGCAAAGCAAAGTGATTAGAATCCGGCGTCAATACTTATCCTATACTATAGTGCATACTATTGTTAGTTTCCATTCCAATTCCCTAAAATTCTCTTCAAACGTTTTGGCACCGCAATCACAACAACACACTAAGCCACACGAAAACACAATTTTAATTTTTAAGGAAAAGAAAGAAATGTTCGGTCCCATAACAACCAAAGGCTGATGAGTGACGGCACGAGGAAACCATCTTCGTTAAGTAATGACAAATTAGCTTCCAATTTTCCTTAATCTCAAGCAAACCCCTCATTTCAATTTCTTTCTCCCATTCCACATTCTGCTCTGTCACACCCTTCGTGTCATTCTTCTTCAGTGTCCACGTCTTCTTATGTCCCACCGAATCAAAAAGAAGAAAAAGCAATCTTTTCCTTTTATGGTAAAACCCCTTCACACTCTTTTCTCCAATATGCCATCCTGCTCTTGCTTTAAGTCTTATAACCTGTAAAGACTCTAGTTATGTTGGGACTATATGTGTGTGTATTGGAAGCCAAAGACCTACCCGTGAAAAACGCCTATGTGAAGCTTAAACTTGGTAAGTTTAAGTCCAAGACTAGGATATTGAGGAGCACATCCAACCCCATTTGGAACGAGGAGTTTGTCTTCAGGGTGCATGATGCAGAGGACGTGCTTGTTGTCTCTGTTGTTAATCATTGTGATGAATCCAGGGTGATCAATGGTTTTGTGGATTTTCTGGGTGAGGTAAGGATTCCGTTAGGTTCAGTTGCTTTTGAGGAGAAGCAAACCTTGCCGCCCACATGGTTCTCCCTTCAAAGTCCCAAGAGTGGGAAATTTTTCAATACATATTGTGGTTTGTTTCCCTCACTATGTTACTTGTGTAAATTAACTATATGGTGTTCTTTGATCAATGTCTTACTGAGTTAATTTGCCATCAAATTGAGAACATCTATGAGAAATCATGATGAAAAATTGGAAATTGTGAACTGCATTAATGTCTGTTTGGATTACTAGCTTGTTTTGGGAAAATTTTTGAATTTTTGGGCAGGTTCAGCTTTTAGAATAACAAAAATGCACTAATTAGTTGCATGTGTCAAAGGAAACCTAGACATTATATATGATAATTTCTGCACTTGGTTTCTGGCAAATTTTTTTTCAACTTTTGTGAGTAAACATTTAGATTCTTTTCCCCATTATAGTTGCAGTATGCTGAAACTTCACTGTATTGGTAGATAACATTAGAGAACCACCAGTCATTATGGGTGCATTTTAACATTTAAGCTTGTGGTTCCTACTCTTCATAGCAGGTCTAGAATTTATGTTTTGCAAAGTAACACTAAGGAACTCAATTGGAAAGTGATAATAAAATGTGTCCACAAAACAAAATCATGAGCTGGTGCTACATTTGGCGCTCTAATCATTTATATTTTTACATTATACACTATTTTGTTCCTAGCAGGTTTAAACCATTTTATTTTCTATAGTAATTTTGGACATACAGTTCAACATATTGAATTGATTTTTAGCTCAATGTCTTGTATAATCAGGGAAAATTCTCCTTACAATTTCTCTTCATGGTAAAGGCCGTGCTTCTTTTATGAATCACAAGCATTCTCCAAATTCAACTATTGCAATTGAGGACTCAAGAGACTTGGAAAGTGTGCACATTTCATCTCGGTCACCTTGTCATAAAATGGGTGAAGGTAAACATTTGTTAAAGATTGTTGCCAATCGCCTGGACAGGATTTTCAATAAGAAAGAAGGAAACTCAAAACCTTGGGATTCTTCAGAACCAACCAGTTCAATATCTGATTATGAAGATAGTTCACAGGAAAATTCATCCCCTTGTAGCTTTGAAGAAGCCATTGCACAAATGGAGTCAAGAGATAACCAACCAGCAAGCCCTGAAAATTTGCAGGGTGGTATTCTAGTAGATAAGATTTATTCAGTGTCTCCATATGATCTTAATGTATTTCTTTTTGCACCCAATTCACAGTTTAGGAAAGATTTGGCAGAACTACAAGGAACAACAAATGTACAAGAGGGGCCTTGGGTATGGAAAGCTGGTGGCATAACTTGTTTGACACGAGTTGTTTCCTATACAAAGGCTGCTACAAAGTTAGTTAAGGCTGTTAATGCCACTGAGGAGCAAACCTATATAAGAGTGACAAAAGATGAATTTGCTGTACTTGTTAGTGTAAGCACACCTGAGGTTCCATATGGGAATACATTTAAGGTTGAATTGCTTTACAAGATAATGCCTGGAGGAGAGCTTTCTTCTGGAGAAGAATCCTCCCATCTTGTGGTATCATGGGGCATTGTCTTCCTCCAAAGCACAATGATAAAAGGCATGATAGAAGCTGGGGCTAGACAGGGATTGAAGGAGAGTTTTGATCAGTTCTCCAACCTACTTGCTCAGAATTTCAAGGTGCTAGATAAGGCAGATTTATCAGACAAGGAATACTTATTGGCAACTTTGCAAACTGAAGACCAGTGGAATTGGTGGCAGGCAATCAAATACTTTTGGAATTTCACAGTAATTTCCACCATTTTTATGTTTTTGTATGTGTTGATGCATATTTTACGGTGTGATCCAAGTCAACCTCAGGGCTTGGAATTTAGGGGGATAGAATTGCCAGATAGTTTTGGAGAGATCCTTACAACTGGAATTTTAATCATCCAGTTACAGCGTGTATATAATATGGTCTCTCACTTTGTGCAAGCTAGATTTCAAATGGGTAAGCATATTATTATTAGAACCTATTAATATGCTTGTTATCACTATCAAGTGACTTCATCTGAGTGTTTAGTTTTGACTTCATTCTCTTCTCACAGGAACTGACCATGGGCTGAAAGCTCATGGTGATGGATGGGTTCTTACTGTGGCTTTAATTGAGGGGGTTGACCTGGATTCCTTGGAGTCAACAGGGTTGTCAGATCCCTATGTAGTTTTAACATGTAATGGACAAACAAGGTCAAGCTCTGTCAAGCTTCAAACGTCTGATCCTCAATGGAATGGTTTGGCCTTTTAACTTGCTACTTATCTGCAAAAAAAGTTTTTGACATGAATATATTGTTACTGATATTCTCTATTGGTTTTTATACTAATATGCAGAGATATTAGAGTTTGATGCAATGGAAGAACCACCTTCAGTTTTAGATGTGGAAGTTTTTGATTTTGATGGGCCATTTGGCCAGGATGTTTCACTTGGACATGCTGAGATCAATTTCCTAAAACACACATCAACAGAATTGGCAGACATGTGGGTCATGCTTGAAGGAAAGCTAGCTCAGTCTTCTCAATCTAAGTTGCATTTGAGAATTTTCTTGGACAATAATAAGGGAGTTGAAACAATAAAGGAATATTTGGAGAAGAAGGAAAAGGAAGTAGGCAAAAAGGTAAACACTAGTTATCTGTCTCTTCCCTTCTCCCTGCCCCATGTGTATGTGTGTGTCTATATATATATTTCTTATTCACAACATTCATATATGTGAGAGTATTTCTTACAACACTTTTTCTTTCCCCTGCCCTGGTGTTATGCCATTCAACCATTTTAGTGTTAGGAGCACCAAGAATCACGTTTGAAGATGTAAAAGCAGTTTAAAATTTGTGTCAATATGTTCTATGTTTGTATCATAGAACATTTAGAACTATTTATTGTATCTGACTATTAATGGTTGGGTGGCAGTTGAATCTTCGATCACCTCAAAGGAATTCGACATTCCAGAAATTGTTTGGGTTGCCTCCAGAAGAATTTCTAATCAATGATTTCACATGTTATCTGAGGAGAAAAATGCCTTTACAGGTACTGCATGTGGTTGACATATTTAAACACTTACTTGTAATAAATACTTGCTGACTATATAATACTTCAAAGTGGAGAGTTGTTAAGTATGTCATGAAGAACTAACATAGAATAATCTACTTGGTGATATTTAAGTAGTGAACTTCATAAACTAAAATAAAGGATGCCTGTCCTGCTGCAGGGTAGACTGTTTCTATCAGCAAGGATTCTGGGGTTTTATGCCAATTTGTTTGGACATAAAACCAAATTTTTCTTCCTTTGGGAAGATATTGAAGACATTCAAGTGCTTCCTCCATCATTGGCATCAGTAGGAAGCCCTACATTGGTCATAATTCTTCGAAGAGGTCGAGGTATTGATGCAAGGCATGGCGCAAAGAGTCAAGATGAAGAAGGAAGACATAGGTTTCATTTTCAATCATTTGTTTCATTTAGTGCTGCCTCCAGGTATTAGTCAGAATGCTCATACTTTTAATCTTATCTACCTGAGTTGATGATGTATATATATATGTTCACATTCAACTGAGAACACAATTTTGTTTCTATAAAAGAACAATAATGGCCTTGTGGAGAACAAGAATACTGAACCCTTATCACAAAGAACAACTTACTGAAGAACATGATGATCAAGAAGGATTTGTAATTCCTGAGGACTCTGAATCTTTCCTAGAGGATGAAGCAAAAATGTCCAAGATTTACTCTGCAGAACTTCCAATTAAGGTAAGCAATAAATTACTAGTGCCACAGTAAAAATGAAGATAACAAAATTTACTCTCACCTTGGAATATGAAACGTCCTTATTTGATTAGTTACTAAGAGCCTGTTTGATTCGGTTTTGTTTTTTGCCTATTGAAAACTGTTTTTAAAATCTTTTTCTATAAAGAAAATGATTTATTTACAGAATTTCCAATATAAAAACAGAAAAACTAAAAATAGTTTTCCAAAACACCTAAAAGTAGTTTTAGAATTTGTTTTTAAAAATTAAAAAACAGTCACACTTTTCAAAACCATCTGTCAAACAGGTTTTTCAATTTTCTAAAAACTGTAAACAAACATGCTCTGATTACCTTCTTTTGAAGAATTAAGATTTTGTTTACATAGTTTCTTTAGTGTGTTACTTCACTCTTGCACAGGTGAGATCAGTTATGGGAATTTTTTATGGAGGAAACCTGGAGCATAAAATTATGAAGAGAATTGGATGTATGAACTATGAAACTACAACATGGGAACTAGTAAAGCCTGATGTCTACGAAAGGCGTGTTTCTTACCAATTCAATCGGTATAGGTCAATTTTTGGTGAAGTTACAAGCACACAACAAAAATTATCAAAAGTAAACACTGAAGGCTGGTTTGTGAATGAAGTTATGGCCCTTCATGGTGTCCCATTTTCTGATCATTTCCGTGTATGCTAAACTGAAAACTCAGTCTTACTGTATTTGTCATAAATTTAGTTTATGGAAAAGAATCTGATCTTTTAATTTGCCTGCAGATTCATTTTAGGTACGAATTTGAGAAATCAGTTCTTGGTGACTGTGCTAGCAAGTGTGATGTTTACATTGGTATTATGTGGCTTAGGAGCTCTAAGTTTCAGCAAAGGATCAACCGGAACATAACAGCCAAGTTTAACATTCGATTGAAGGAAATATTTGAACTGGTTCAGAAAGAGATTTTGTTGATCTCTCAGAACTCACATGGATAAAAATTGTATTAGGCAAAAGAAATATGACTTTCCTGTAGAGCAATTAGATTTCTGAATTTGTTCAGAGATATAGTAATAGTAGTTATTTATCAAAAGGGGAAAATTTTAATTTTGTAACAAAAGGAGAGCTAACTGTACCTAAAATGATTAAGACAGGACAAATATGGATTTTGCTACGTTTGGTGTCAAAAACAAATAGAACCAGATATAAATAAAAAAACTAGTGATATATTTTATTTTTTTATTACAAATTAAACAGTACAAAGAGTTTCATTCGGTTTGTCTGGATGCTTTCTAATGTAATAAGAAGCAGATTGGCGTTTTTAGCATGCTTTTCCCTAAAAAAAATGAGAAATTTGGGTACATAAGCTGTATAGGAATCAGGAATCAATAACAGTAACTACTAAAATATAATATTTTCAAACTATTGTGGAAATGAATTATAGCCTCACTTGAAAATAACTGTCATCTTATATAAGGACTTTATTGATGATTTTAAAAGAAATGTACTGCAATATAACTATTATCTATTTATAATATATTAAATTTGATGAGCAAGATGTTGATATGATGTATAGCGTATAGCACATTAGTTAATCGTAGATATGCTGCCTCAAGTAATTAGATGATAGATCTATTTGTTAACATATTTGTTCGTAGTTACATGCTAATTTGGATTCTGTTAATAATTTGTTACAGTTAGTGTTAACTGTAACAGAATGTCTAGTTCGTTCTAGAAGCTAATATTGTCCATATACAGAGGCGTGCTTCACAGATCTAGATCTAGTGTGTAATTTTGGTATCAAATTCAATAAAATATATGTCTCTATCAATTCTTTTCTCACTTTCTCTTGTTTTCCTTCACTTTCTTAAGATTCTTTGGATATTAATATGGTGTCTAGAGCTTGATTTTCCTGGATTGCCAGCTCAATTGAACAACCTTGTGAGGTCGAAGAGCCATGTGCACCATCACCGGTGATAAAGTTTATATCGTTCATTTACTCCCCCCGATATTGGGTTAATAGGTTCCGATGAGTCACAGCAGGTTCAACCGGTTAATCAAATATATATATAATTTGACTTAAAATATATTTTTAGTCTATAAATATTATAGGTCATTTTATTTGTAGTCCCTTAATTCTTTTTTTATTTTTCATCCCTAAAGTGTTTATAGGGACTAAAAGCATATTTAAGTCTATATAATTATATAGACTTTATATTTTAAAATTAAAGACGTGTACAATATAAAAGACGAAAATAAAAAAAAAATATTGACGGAGGCTAAGATGAATCACTTTATGGGTGATTTACGAGGTGCAACGCCTTTATAGACTGTTATATTTGTCAATAACGTAACCAACGGCTCAGATGAAGTACACGTTACCGGACCAATAGGGAAATTAAAATAATAATGAATATAGTCACTCTTTTTCGTATTAGTCCTTGTTCTTTTTCATAATAGTCCTTTTTGGTTTCAAATTTTGGATATCATCCTGTCGTCGTATTCTCTACCGGCGGTAACTTCTCTCTCGCTAGTGGAGTCAACCAACGTGCGCGGATCAGGACTTGCAGCATATTAGATACGGAATAGCTAGGGATTAACTACGGATTTTAACTAGGGAGTGTTTTCGTAGCTGTTCTCTAGTTATTCAGTAGCTGATCCTGCTGCAGGCTCCTCCATCGCTACAAAGAATCCGGAATCGTCAACCAACAATCTGGAAGAAGAAGGGCGTCCCAACTCCCAAAAACATGAAGGAACACCACAACAAGGTCTCTGAGGAAGAGTTCTCTTTGTCTTGACACAAACCACAAGAAGAAAACCCAAGCCATGCTCCAGTACTCCAACCCTCGATGATCATGCATTACAGCCAAGCGGATGACTCACGTGAATCACATATTGGTGATTTAAAATTTCTCTCTTGTTCAATACCATTCCTGGCAATCTCTGACTGACGACTTCATCGATGCTCCGATGACCTCTAACTGCAATCTCCTCCATCGTCGGCACCGGTTCCTGAACCTTAGGCTCCCGCTTGTCTCGTCAGCAATTTTCTTGCCGCTATGGGTTGGGTTTGATAATAGACTGGCTGGTTGCTTGTTTTAGTGAAACCACACTTTCTCTTATTTGCTGATCTAAACTACCGCGCGTGGAAGCGACATACTTCCTTCCATTGTGGTTCCATGCATCAAGTTGTTCTCTCAAGTACCTTTAATTATTTGTTCAATTACATTAAGTTGATTAACTACGATCTTTTATAATTAGAATTGAAATTTATTATTATTATTATCACGGTGTTCGATTTAATATGGATCTGCTGGATTACATAGACAGAACCAAAATAATGAAAGGCGAGATCAATCTTTTTAGAAAGAAAGGTAAAAAAAAGGAGATAAGATAACATAAAACTTACATTGTTAGGGAAACGCAAGGATAGATTCCGAGGTGAGATTACAGTGGGTGCAAAATTCACCGAACTCGTCTCATGAATTATCCTTAACAAAGACATGAGCGGATGAATGTAGCTTCCACTTCCAGTCATATGAACTAAAATGTATTAAGAGGGTAATTTTAAATGGTTAGGACTTAATGGTTATATATGTTGTTCCTTGTTTGTCTTGGATTCTTTTTTTTTTTTCCGAATGATGATGTAAAGGCTTCGTTGCTAAACTTCTATATAAAATAATTATTATGCAAGTTTAAGTAAAAGAATTTGTGCATAGTATGAATTTAAATATTCACTCGTCATTTTACGTAAATCCTGCACAAGTACGTTCATGGGTAGAATATGTGACAAATAGCTTTAATCATTTTTTACAATTTCACAAAATTTAAGGACTAACTTGTAAATTTTTATTTTTTTTGGCCAACAGGTAGTAAAACCGGTAGTATCAAGTCCTTTAGGAGGAGTAACTTGTGAATCACCCATTGGGGTAGGGTAGCCTTTACCAAAAATATTTATCTAATAAAAAATTTCAAGAGAGTATAAGACCCCTTTAGTCCAAGTATACATATTGAAATTTTGGTTTTTAGTGATAAAAACTTAATTTAAAATATTTAGAAATAAAAAATCGAATACTCATAACTACCCTGGAGGGGACCTAAGAAAAAAGTTTAAATGTATTGATTTGAAAAAAGTTCCTTCAACTATCTAGTTTAAAGTTAAACTCAATTTAATTTCTCACCTAAACTAAAACTTTGAAACTATAAAAGTTCAATCATAATAGAAGGTAAAAATGAAAACAATAATAAATGTTAGTTAGACTTTATAACATGTTATTAGACTTTATAACATGTCTAGATATTAAGGATAATGAAATTTTTTTAAAAGAGCCCTATAAATAAAAACAAAGCTAGTAAATAGTAGTGGAGGTAGTATTCTTCCTAGGGATGTAAATGCGACAAGGTGTGGGACATATAGTATACTATCGTATCCATATCAGTTAAAATTAACAAATACTTATACGAATAGTAGATATTTACAAGGTATCCATTAACATTTAAAAAATTCAAAATTTATAGAAAAAAATAGGAAAAAAAATCATATAATATATCATATTATATTTTATATTAATATTATATAATATAAATTAACTTTATATAATATTATTACATGTTAATATATTATAATAGAAAACATATATTTAATGAATAAGGGGTACCTCACGTAACATATAGTGTAATATCTGTTATCACTCATTTAACAAATATGTGAGTACTTATTGTAGCGATATATTTACAAATATCCATGGATACAAATTTTTTTGTCATCATTAATTCTTCTAGACAACAACATATATACTAATCTTCTCACTAGAGATGACAAAGAGGACTTAGCCTGTTGAGCCAATTTATTTAACCCATTAATTTAAACTAGGTGAGTTGAAAATACTCAACTCAAGAGCCTATATAACCCATTGAATATGATTGGTCATCCATTTCCCATCTGCAACTAAAACAATCAAAGATCTACTGTCCATCTGATTTATTGTCGAGTAGAATTGATTTTAGAAATCAATGATTGAGATGAGTGATATACGTTTTACGTAACACATTGGACGGAAGCGATTTAAAATCAATTTCACGTAACGATTTTGCAAAGTAGAATGTCAAACCCAATTGCCTAATACTCATCAACAGTGCACTGAATCTATATACTTATTATGAGAGTAAACTAGCAAATTGGTCCCCGACTTTTTTAGGGTCATGCAGTTTAGTCCATAAGAAATAAAAAATCTCAATATAGTCCTTAACTTCTTGCTTTTTTCATTCACTATAGTCCAACTATGTGTTTCCCGTTAATTTTTTTTATAATGTGTCACGTTTCGTGACATCGTGTCACATTATTTGCCATCGGGGAACAAAAAAACGTCATTGAAGTTTAGACATTCCAATGAAAAAGGGGGAGAAGGGAGAAAAAGGGAAAATAAGGAAACACATAACGGTTGGAATTGAAGCCTTTCAAGCTATAAATTTGACAAAACCACATCATTTTTGTGTCATAGTGGACACTGTAGTGACAAACAGTGAGACAGAGTGTCACTAAATGTGACACGTTGTAAAAAAATTAACGTGAAACACACAGTTGGACTATAGTGAAAGAAAAAATAAGAAGTCAGGGACTATATTGGAGTTTTCTATTTCTTAGGGACTAAATTACATTACCCTAAAAAAGTCAGGACCAATTTACTAGTTTACTCCTTATTATGAATTTCGTTGTACTTTGCGTCGGTCAAATGAATTTCTGTTCATTTAGATTTTGTTTGACAATTAAATTGATAATCCCATTGCCTATCTCCTATTTGATGGAATGCATCTGTGAGTGTCTTGGTTCACGAACTAAAATATACGAATGTCTTGCCCGCTGTGTTTCTCTCAAGTGTATTTCTCTCTTTCTTTTTCGTATTCTGGCCAGCAACAACAATTTATATTACGTAACTTGTTATTAATTGAATCATTTCAATGATTGAAACAAAGTTAGGAAACTGGTGCGAATCAAATGGATAAGTACGTTTGAAAATATCATGATTTATTTGCACCTGATAAAAGCAAAGTAGCAAACAATAAACATGCTGATTTAATTTTACGGAAGAAAACGTCATAATTAATCAATTTTTTTATTGCAAGACAAACCTTGTTTTCTCCTTTGGAATGAATAATGATCGACTCTTTTATTGCTTAAATGCTGCGTATTTTTTCTTTGTTTAATTGGTTTGATGTTTTCTATGTAAAAACTTCTTTTTATTGATTTGATGGTTTTTTAAGTTTTGTTTTTTAAAAAAAAATATAAAAGGAAAGGAGTAAAAAGGTAAAAAATGATTATTGAAGCAAAAAGAAGGGCTCATTTCTTTCTTTTTTTTCTTTGGATTTTCAAATCATGTAAAGTGGTAAAAGAAGAAAAAACTCTTATTGATTGAATGTCAGTTCGTTGTACAGAAAGATAAGTTAGGCTGGATAAATATATAGGGGCATCCAACAAAACTCAAGGAAGGAAAAACAGAAGGAAACAAGGAAAAAAAAACAGCTTAACAAATATTAACAACCTACAAACAAAATACAAACAGAAAAACTAACTTAACTAACTTTGCTAATTGTAGAATTGTGATCCAATACCCCCCGTAAGCTGGAGAGTATATGTTGATGACTCCCAGCTTGGACAATAAATTTTGAAAAGGTGAAGGATCAAGAGATTTGGTAAATATGTCAACTAATTGGTGAGAAGAAGCAATAGGGGAGTAAGTGAAATAAGCCAGCTTGAAGCTTTTCACGAACAAGGTGACAATCAATCTCAATGTGTTTGGTGCGTTCATGGAAAACAACATTAGATGTTATATGTCTAGCATATTGATTATCATAATAAAGGAGGGCCGGAGTAGTAAAGGGAATAGAGAAGTCTTGAAGTAAGTAGGTTAGCCATTGAATTTCACAAGTTGTGGCATCAAGAGCACGGTATTCTGCTTCGAAAGAGGATCTTGAAACAGTGGACTATTTTTTGCACTTCCAAGAGATGAGGGAATTTCCTAGGAAAATACAATAGCCGAAGAGAGACCTTCTAGTATTCGGACAAGATGCCTAGTCTGAATCACTGAAAGCTTTGAGTTGAAGAGGGGAATCTGCTGGATAAAACAAGCCTTGTCCAGGATTGCCCTTGAAGTATCTAAGCACCCTGATGGCTGCTTGATAATGAGACTGTTGAGGGCAGGATAGGAACTGACTTAGTTGCTGGACAGAATAGTTGATATTAGGTCTAGTTGTGGTGAGATACAAAAGTCTGCCAATGAGCCTTATATACCCAGCAAGATCTTCATAAGGGGAGTCAATCGTGTGGCTGAGTCTTGTAGCTTTAATCATGGGAGTAAGAACGGGTTTACCCGCAAGAAGACCAGCTTCATCAAGTAAGTCTAATGTGTATTTTCGTTGAGAAAGGGAAATGCCAAGATGGGACCTAGCAATTTCTAAACCAAGAAAATACCTTAAAGGACCAAGATCTTTAATTTTGAATTTGACATCTAAAGATTGTTTAATGTGATTGATTTCATCAGAATCTGTTCCAACAATGATAAGATCATCTACATAGATTAAAATCACAGTAAAACGAGTGCCATGATGTTTAGTGAAGAGAGAGTGATCATGCTGAGATTGATTGTAATGTAAGGACAATAAAAATGAAGAAAGCTTAGCAAACCATTGTCTGCTAGCTTGCTTCAAACCATAAAGGGATTTGTTAAGTTTACAAACATCATTAGGTTTATCAATGTTAAGACCTTGAGGTATCTCCATGTAAACTTCCTCAAGAAATCCCCATGAAGAAAAGCATTATTAATATCAAGTTGATGAAGTTCCCAATGTTGACAGGAAGCAATAGCAAGTAACATTCTAACAGTGCTTAATTTTGCAACCGGAGCAAAAGTATCAAAATAGTCTAAACCTTGGATTTGAGTATAGCCTTTTACAACCAACCGAGCCTTATACCTTTCAATTGAGCCATCAGATCTGTACTTAATTTTATATACCCATTTGGAACCAATAGGTGTCTTTCCAGGAGGTAAAGGCATAATAGTCCAAGTTTTATTATTTTCAAGGGCATCAAGTTCAGCTTGCATGGCCTTAACCCAAACTTCATTTTTAACAGCTTGATTAAAAGTATTAGGTTCAACATGAGTAGTGATTGAGAGAGCATACCTAGAATATGAAGCCGAAAGAGAATCATAGGACAGAACAGAATTAAGAGGGTACCTGATGTGTTTATCTTTTGGTGGAGGCACACCAATCAGCAAGTTGCAATGATAGTCCTTGAGATAAGAGGAGGACATTTATGTCTAGTAGATTTCCTTACTTGTGAAGGAGATGATGTTTCAGAGGGGTGAGCAGGTTCATCAATGTCATTAAGATCATTTTCATAATGAGCAGAATCAATATCAAGGAAAAGAGAATTATCAAGAAGGGTGAGATGGTGAATCAAAGTACAGAAAATCAAGACAAGCATCATTTTGTTGTTGAGAATTAGTTGTAACAGTAGAACCTTTTTCAATAAAGGGAAATATATGTTCATAAAAGACAACATTTCTAGAAACAAAAATGCTTCTGGTTGAGAGATCAAGAACCAGGAAACCCTTGATGCCTTGTTTGACACCAAGATAGACTCCTTTAGTGGCTCTAGGATCCAATTTGGATCTGCCTTGAGTCAAAGTGCTAGCATAACATAAGCTACCAAACACCTTTAAGTCTAATAATGTAGGTGGTCTGTCATACAACATTTGATAGGGTGAAGAATCATTTAAAATAGGTGAGGGAAGCCTATTTATCAAATGAATAGCATGACTAACAGCATAGCACCAAAAAGATTTAGGAACATTAGAATGAAAAAGAAGAGTTCTAGTTATGTTTAGAATGTGTCTATGTTTTCTTTCCACAATAAAATTTTGTTGTGGAGTTTCAACACAAGAGGTTTGATGAACAATCTCATAGGTAGCATAAAGTTGATACATTGCAAATTCAGCCCCATTATCAGATCTTATTACCTTAATGTGTTTAGTAAATTGAGTTTGGACATAAGAAATGAAGTTTTGAATCAAATTTCTGGTTTCACCTTTTGTTTTCATGAAATAAATCCAAGTATGCCTAGAATAGTCATCTACAAAAGTAAGAAAATACTTATGACCATGTATAGAGGGAATATCAAGGGGCCTCAAATATCCATATGAACAAGATCAAAACATGATAAACTTTTAGTAGTGCTAGTAGGAAAAGGTAATCTAGCTTGCTTGCCAAAATGACAGTAATCACAAGTAACATTTTTATTGTAAGTCACATAAGGAAAATGTTTTTTCACAGTTTGTAAAACAACATGAGAAGGGTGACCAAGCCTATAATGCCAAAGATCAAAAGAAGAAGTAGTGGCCTTTGGTTGAGCATCTGAAACATAATTAGATTTACAAGCTGAAACATAATTAGATTTGCAAGCTGAAACAGAATTATCCTTGGAAGAATGTTGCATAATGTAAAGGTGATTTTTTACCTCAGCAAGCCCAATCATCTTCTTGGAAGTGAGATCCTGTATGATGCAAGAATTCTTGTTAAATATGAGTTCATAATTTAAGGAGGCAGCAATCCTTTGCACAAATATAATGTTGAGATGGAAGTTGAGCATGTAAAGAACATCATTAAGGAAAAAATTTTCAGACAAAACAATGGTTCCAGAAAACTGAGCAGTGGAGGTAATTCTATTAGGCAGTTTAACATGAATAGGATCTATAGGATGATATTTAGTAAAAAATATAAGGAATTATAGACATGATCAGTAGCCCCAGTGTCAATAATCCAATAAGTGTGTTCCAAGGGGTTACCTGGTTGATTTTGCTGCGGGTTAGAAGAACTTACTGATTCAGCAGTGGATTGATGGACAAATTGATTAATGCTATGCTCTGGTGATTGCAACTTAGCCCTTTTTAACATGTCAATGAGGTGATCATAATCTTCATGGGTAAAATTTGAGGTGGACTCTTTGTTTTGCTTTCCTGAAATCTCACTAGCTTGGGTATTGGGAGCCTTACTGCTGATAGTGTTTAGGTAAGCTAAATTCCCTTTGTTCTTGAATTTGAAATTGGGAGGGAATCCATGTTTAAAATAGCAAGATTCTGTGGTATGATTTTCCTTACCACATAAGGTGCAAACCTTCCCTGCATTGATGAAAGACCCTCGACCACCTGTTCTTCCTCTTCCTCTTGAGCTTCCTCCTCTACCATTGAAAGGAGATCTCCAATTCCCTCCAGATTGTGTGTTGAGGGTAAAAATTCTTGAGTCTGCAAGGTTGGGTGTGTTTTGTTGTCTTTCTTGCTGCAAGACTAAAGAAAAAACTTTGTTGATCACAGGCAGAGGATCCATAATAAGAATTTGACTCTTGACAATGTTGTATTGATCATTAAGATCCTTGAGGAAGCATATGACATATTTGGTGTCCTTGTAGTCTTTTACTTTGGTGGAAAGATCACATGAGCATCTAACAGCACAGGTACAAGTTGGTGTTGGCCTCAATGACTCTGATTCTTCCCATAAGATCTTTAGCTCAGTAAAATAGCCTGATATAGTTCGGTCTACTTGCTTGATGGAATGGATTTCTTACAGTAAGTCTGAAAACCTGAAGTAGTCTCCTTTTGAAAATCGTTCCTTCAAATCCTCCCAAAGCCTTTGAGCATTATTGATGTAGATGACACTTTGTGCTATCTGTATAGAAACATATTTTGTTATCCAAGAAAGAATCATGGTATTGCATCTTACCCAAGCATCATGGAGTTGATCGGATTTTTGTGGTTCTTGAATGGACCCGTCAACAAATTTGAATTTGTTTTTTGACAGCAAAGCTCTCATCATGCTTCTGCTCCAAGAATGATAATTTGACTCATCAAGAATTGGGTTGGCAAGGACAGTGCCTGGGTTTTCTCCAGGGTGGAGATAATAGGGGCTTGCAGGGTTTTGGGGATCTTCATCTATGCTCTTTTCTTTTTCTTTGTTGATGATGCTTTCTTCTTCAGCCATGGTTGTGGGCAGCAAGATGCGCTTATGGAAGCAGTGGTAGAGCTCTCACATGGACAACCTCTTGATACCATAAAGTGGTAAAAGAAGAAAAAACTCTTATTGATTGAATGTCAATTCGTTGTACAGAAAGATAAGTTAGGCTGGATAAATATATAGGGGCAGCCAGCATAACTGAAGAAAGGAAAAACAGAAGGAAAAAAAACAGCCTAACAAATTAACAACCTACAAACAGAAAAACTAACTTAAATAACTTTGCTAATTGTAGAATTGTGATCCAATATCATGAGCATAATTTCAAAGTCTTGCATATTGTGCAACTTTATCATCCTCCATAAGTTTCCTAGCTTCCTTCATGCTCCTGAAATTTTTGAATCATTTAAGTGAATCCCAATTTTTATCTAATATAATCAAATGTTTCGACATGTGTAAGGGTGAGTTGTGTTCTTACCTTCTCCAGCTTTTTCGACTATAAGGTGAAAAGGGTTGGAGAGAAATGCTTAATGACGTTTCAATGAAGTAAGGACTATTTTGATTAATTTTAATCTTTTAAAGCAAGAACTATTTTGATTAATAAAAAGATTATTTTTATCAATGTGAGTGTTTGTCAAGGACTATTTCACAGTTTCTTGACCATTGTGCCTGACTTCATATCTTTCAGGATAATTTTGAGGATTTACTTTAGATTTTACTTGTGTTGTTGTCTTTTGCTTGTTAAACAAGTTATAAAATCAGAAAATAAATTGGTATAAAAATAAAGATGATAAGTTTGAGTTTCTTACTTGGTTATTTTTTTTAATTTAGTTCTTCTTCTTGGTGTGAAAAATTTGATTTATTCTTCCTTTATTCTGTTTGTAAATATGTAATTTGTTTAGTTTTATTATCTTTGCTAATTTTCAATTGTTGGTAAATTTTATTGTCTAATTGAGGTAAAACAAATACTTTATGTATTGGGGCAATCTGTATTGGGGTGATGTGAAGGTCAATATTCTTCACAATTTCATGTACTCAAAGTGTTGGGAATTTTATTCACCCAAATATAAAGTCATTACGTTAGATTATTGAGAACTATGAGTTTGAAGGAATACCTAGATCCATTACATTTTGTCACAATGTAGCGAAAATCTTTGGGTAGGTAACAAACGTCATGAACCTCCTATTGTGGATTGAACGTCAAACAGAAGGGTACAAAACAAGGGTTAGAAGAAAGATGGTGTTGTGGTCTTCCTCGACCAAATCTCTTGAGTTCCCAAAACTGGGACCTAAGTACCAAGAATCCCGATGGGAAGGAGTATGGAGGCGATGGTTGATTTGGTCTCTTAGGGACCAACACCTCTTAAGGGGCTTATTTATACCAACCTATTAGGGTTCCCACTATGCCGAAATAGGCCAAGCCCAATGTCCACTCATATAGACCCACATCGATGCCTACGGTAGTCTAAATACACTCACTTAATGCAGATCACTAGTGATCAGCCCAATTAACGTAAATAGCTAACATAAATGTTTTAATATTTAATAATATGTAGCCCACAAAAATAATTATTAGAAATTAAAATTTCTAACAATCTCCCACTTGGGTTTCATATTAACTTCAGTCATTTATGGCATAGGAAAAACTTTAGACGCGCAATTGTACGCTATTTACTTTTAGGCTACCACTTAACAATCTGGTCTATCTCATATATCAACTGAGAAACACCACGACTTTTGCCACGTTGTAGCGCGACTAAACCCTGATGATCGCTGCAACCAATATACGTAATGACATAGATCAAATGTGGATGAATGGTATGGAAATTGCATGTTGCGTGATCTAATACATTCCTATTTTCAATTGGTCCAAAATTTAATCTTTATAGAGGTCAAATAAAGCAATATAAATATATTGCACTAAATGAGTCCAGAATAATGAACAATAATAGACGTCAATATTTTTATGCACCAAATCCAAAATATCCAAAATGTGTAAAAATTAATACAAATAGGACTCCCACTAAACTAAGGTACTATCAGGAATTACACCCATGTGAGCAACATGCTCATGAAATACTTTAGGTACCAAACCTTTAGTGAGTGGGTTAGCTAACATATAATTAGTCCCTATATTCTCTATGGAAATCTGCTTATTCTGAACTTTTTCCTTTACACCCAAGTACTTCATATCTATAAACTTGGACTTGGTTTCACTCCTATTATTGTTGGAGTAAAGCACTGCTGAGTTATTGTCACAATAAATATTGAATGGCCTCTCTATTCCATCTACTACACGTAAGCTAGTGAAAAAAAAATTCAGCATATACCGTGGTTGGATGCCTCAAATCAAGTAATAAACTCCGCGACCATGGTTGAAGTAGCTATGAGTGTCTGCTTAGTAGACCTCCAGGAAGTAGCTCCTCCAGGTAACACAAAAATATATCCTAATGTGGAGTGTTTGCTATCTTGACATCCAGCCCAATCAGTCTGAATACGCTTTCGTTCTCTTCAAATAACGCATAACGTGTTTTACCATTTTCCAATGTTGTATTCTGCGATTACTTAAATATCTACCTAAAACTCTCATTACTAATGTTATATCAGAACGAGTGCATACTTGCATGTAATAGACTTCCTACTGCTGAGGCATAAGGAATTTTGTGCATCTCATATCTTTCGAGATCATTTTTAAGGTACTGAGTGAGACTAAATTTGTCTCCTCTAGCTATCAGGGTGTCCCCTGGCTTACTATCTTTCATGTTGAATCTATCTAAAACTTTATCGATATAGTTCTTTTGTGACAACCTTAGGATACCAGAGAACGATCTCTTAGTATCTTGATCCCTAGCACAAAAGAAGCTTCTCCAAGATCTTTCATCTCGAAATTCTCGTTCAAAAATTTCTTGGTTTCACCCAATAAGCCTATATCGCTGCTTGTAAGCAATATACCATCGACATATAATACCAGGAATATATACTTACTCCCATTGAACTTATGATATACACAGTCATCTACGACATTAGCCTCAAAACCGTAAGAGGAAATGAGTTGATTGATAAGTGAAAATAGTTGATAAATTAGTATATATTTTATTTCACTTATCAAGGACAAAATGATAATTTTACCCCATTTTTATCCCTTTTTATTTAATATTTACTAATTTGTATTTATTAATCCTAGTTTTGAATTTGATTCTATTTTAATAGATTTATTGCTGATTTTTGCAAAATTATTGCAAAGATTTAATTCAGAGATTAAATGGCATTAAATGAGGAGGATTTATGCAAGATTGTAGATTGATTGAAGACAATTAATTAAAGATGTGAAGAAGATTTGAATCATTAATGAGGAGATCAGAGCCAATCAATCAAAGATATTGCAGACAAGCTTCCCAAATAAACAAGGATTGCACAATAAATATAAAGATATCAGAAAAGAAGGGGAAACAAGGAAAGGCAAACGCGTGAAAACCAGTCTCAGGGAGAAATCAACAAATAAAAGAGGAAAGTTGAAGCTGCAGGACACTAGCTGCGTTTCACCCCGCGCTATAGCGCAGGTGAAGCACAACTCTCTGGAACCTGCGCTACAGCTTGCGCTGTAGCGCAGCTTGAAGCGCAGAACACACAGATCGCTTCCCAGTTGCCGTTTTTAAGAGGATCTCTTCCCAAATTTGCTTTGTCTTTCCTAATCTATAAATAAGAATCTCTTGCGTCAGTCAAAAAGTTAGTTGGTTAACGAGATAGACAGTCATTGTAATTCAGTGATTATGTATCAAAGCTAAGTTTAGAGTAGGAGAGGAGGAGCGCTTTCACGAGGATTGAAGATGGTGACAACGTCTTCGATGGTTTGTATGGTTACTTCATGTAGTTAACTCTCCAGTAGGATTGGATGTAATTGATTCTATCCTTGAGTGTATATAAATTCTATATTATTATTTCAATGAGCTCCCTATCTATAATAGTGGTATGTCTTATTCTGTGCTTATTCCTAATTCCCACGCTTGCGTCTGGAGTTATAGGTTAGTCTTAACTAAAGCAGTTATTACTAGGAGTGAGGATGAGGGAGCCTAGACATAGGAAACTCATTCTCTGATTGAATAAGAATACTCGGTTACTACTGACGGCCGAAAAGGAATGTTTACTAATGAGCGAGGGGTAGTGTGAGTACTCTAAGTGAAGGAGCATTCGACCAATAGGACTTAGTAATCGGTAGCAAAGAATTAGGGGGTTGTCAATTCAGGATCCGAACATAGGCGTGTCCTAATGAGTATAAAGTAGTGACAGTACTGGAGCGAAGGCGCGTCTACAGCACTAGGCCTCGTTTATCGTCTAATTCTTTACAAACTGAATAAAAGAGAGCGATATAAGCCGAGAAAAATCTATCGCCTGGGAGATCCCGCATAATTATCCTTGAGTGTTAAGGTCGCTGGTGAGGGGCCTTAGCAATAATGTTTGTCTACATTATTATAGAGTAAACCTAAAATAATAGATAGTCTTTATATGCACAATGGGTGTGATGAGATGAAATCCAATCCTGATCCAAGTAAAGTGTCTCTAACTCTACCTTTCTAATTCCAATTAATTATTTACTCTCTTTACCATTCTGCAATCTTATTCTCTAAACTGTGCTTTCTCTTGATAAATACGATTTCGTTCTACATAAATAACCGTTCCCTGTGGATACGATACTCTTTCTTACTATTATACTGCTGGATTTGTGGTTCGCTTTCCAGAAACCCACCATTGATGAAACTTTTTATACCATTGACGAGATGCTTGTTCGAGAACACGAATGGATTTCTTTAGTTTGCATACCATAGACTTTGGATCACCTATCACAAAGTTTTCTGGTTGCATCATATAAACTGTCTCTTCAATGTCGTCATTGAGAAACACAGTCTTAACATCCATCTGATGGAACTCTAGGTCATAATGAGCTACAAGTTCCATACTTGTCCTAAAAGAATCCTTCGAAGACACTGGAGAAAATGTTTCTATGTAGTCGATGCCTTCCTTTTGAGTAAAGCCTTTATCAACTAAGTGGGCCTTATATCTCTCAACATTACCCTTCGAGTCTCGTTTGGTTTTAAATATCCATTTGCAACCAAAAGGCTTCACACCTTTAGGTAATTTGATAAGATCCCAAGCATTATTGTCTTGCATAGACTTCATCTCATCCTTTATGACATTAATCCACTTTTGAGAGTTGGAACTTTGCATGGCTTAACAGAAATTTATTGGATCATTTTTTGATAAACCAATGCTATCCTTGAAGGGAATCAAGCATGTGGTCAGGGTGCATCGGAATAAATGGATTCCCTCCCTTGTTATGATCGTTAATGCAAAAACACGACTTAAGGCATAAAGGCATAAACAAAAGGGCGTACCTTTTAAGGATTCCGAACGAGGCAATAGCAGCCACGTCTCTAATGGTGTCCATGCCAACAGCCGGACTAGGAAACCCTCCTCAACTCTGCTAGTAGCGTTTAGAGAGTAAGAACGACTGCTCATGTTTTTGTGTGTATAGGGTAATGCATCTCATGCTCTATTTATAGAGTGGTGGCTAGGGTTTTACCCTTACCTCACTCATCCCTAACAAATTAGAATTATTATCTTTTCCTAGCGGCTTGTTGTATGCGTGTGACCCAATAGACTTTTAATATTTGGTTATGATATTAAAATAAAATCCTTTTATATTTAATATCATAAATACTGAGTGGTATCTAGCAATACATCACTATCCAAATATTGAGATTATCAACAACTTTGATGAATCCTATTTTATGATAATTTATATGATATGTCCCTTTGTCCAAATATCTAATTGAACACAAGGGCATGGAATGTGTCAACCTTGTATAGTTCAATTTATATTTTCTTGATCCCCACGTAGACTGTACAGAAATAAACATCTCATGTTTATCCTCCTGAGCATGGCCATGCATTTTGCAGTCTCACTTTATCAAGAGGCCTACAGATATAACTCTTGTTACATAGGAGGGACAAATCTCATCTAGAGCACTCACATTCCTCCACATAATTTATTATATGTCCAAATACCAACTTTATGATCACCTTGTTACAGGAAACGTTTGATGATATTTAAAACACACAATTCCTTATGTAGGAATCATAGTGATTTCAGGTCGAAGGACTTCATATAACATTTATCAATATAAGAAACGTTCATTGTAACAATCCATGCAACGTTCTTAAAGTGGGTCTGTCCAATACACCATTACTCTTAATGTGTACTTATGTGAGTGCATGATATCTCATATCCATGATCCGTGAGATGTGATCATCGACGAACTCACATACTAGTCTAAATGCATCTTTGTCCTAAGATGATACTTGACTAGGTACTATTTTAAGAATAGTTGTTCATAAGATCTCACGATCAAGTCATCTACTTGATTCTTATGAAGTTTGAGCTTACTATTCTAAGGACATTCATTATATTCTAAGAGAATAAATTGCCTTTATAAAATAACGTGATACAAGTGATGGATGTTAAAAAACATATAAGTCTCTAGTGCATATACCAAACAATCCTCATGTTCTTAGAGAAATACAATATAATCATCTAGAATTGCACTTCTTCTTTCTCTAGTGGAACTTCTTAACGACACTTCTTGAGGTTGCTGAGCTTGCTCAATGGGTATTTGAGGAAGAACCTCATTGTTGTCTTGTGATGGGACAATGTTAGGAATAACTCATTATTGTCATCTATTACTGGGGTAGGTACGGGAATAGTAATAGGCACGGGGACTTGATCATTGTTAATGACAGGTTCTTCCTCAAAGACAACATTCCTTATGTTCTCTTCCTTCCCAAGCACAACATCCTCAAGGAATCTCACATTCCTCGTCTCAAAAAATGATCTAGTAGTGGGATTGTAAAATTTATATCCCCAAGAGTGTTTAGGATAGCCAACAAAATAACAGCTAACAGTCTTTGATTCCAACTTGCTTTCGTGCGACCTATAAGGACGTGCCTCAGCTGGACAACCCAAAATGTGTAAATGCTTTAAGCTTGATCTTTTACCGGTCCATAGCTCATAAGGAGTTTTGTTAACTGTTTTACTTGGTACCCTGTTTAGGATGTAGACTGCAGTCTTGAACGCTTCTCCCCACAATGACTCTAGCAAGGAAGAATGACGAATCATACTTCTCACCATATCCTTAAGAGTCCTATTTCTATGTTCTGCAACACTGTTCATGCTTGGTTTCCCAGGAATAGTATAATGAGGAACGATGCCACATTCTCGTAGGAAAAGAGCAAAAGGCCATGGACGTTGTTCACTAGATCCACCATATCTGCCGTAATATTCACCTCCACTGTGAGATTTGACGGCCTTAATTTTCTTTCCAAGTTGAAGCTAAACTTCAGCTTTGAAAGACTTAAATACGTCTAGGGATTGAGACTTCTCATGAATTAAAAATAGGTAGTCGTACCTTGAATAGTCTTCTATGAACGTAATGAAATATTGTTGTCCATTCCAAGATGCTGTACGGAATGGTCCACATATATCAGTGTGAATTAATTCTAAAACGTCTTTATCCCTTTCGGTCACCTAATTTTCTAGAGTTTGTTCGTTTACCCTTAATACACTCAATGCAGACATTAAAGTCTGACAAGTTTAAGGGTCCAAGAATCTCATCCGACACAAGCCTCTGAATTCTCTATTTAGAGATATGGCCTAAATGTTGATGCCATAAGGTGACTGATTCTCATTTAATTTACACTTTGTACCACGAGAATCAATGTGAAGGATTTCTTTATTGGATCTAACTACATCTAACATGTATATATTATCAATTAAAGAACCGATACCAACACAATTTGAATTTTGAAAGAGACCAAAATCATTTCCAAACGAACCATTAAAACCATATTTGTTCAAACCAGAAACTGAAATTAAATTCCGTCTAAATAATGGTACTACAAAATCTCAAACAAATCCAAATAAAATCCAGTCTTCAACTGTAATTTGAAAGTCCCAATTGCCTCCACGATCACCTTATTGCCATCTCCCACATAGAAAAGTCTTTCATTATCACTCGGTTGTTAGCTCTAAAGGCATCACTGCATAAATACACTAATGTGAGTAATAGCACCAGAATCTACCCACCAAGTACCATGTGGTAGAAAAGCTAAATTAACTTCAGAACAAACAAAAGAGAGAAAATTACCCTTCTTTACATGACAGGAGGCGTACTTGGACCAGTCTTCCTTTATGTGCCCAAGCATCTTGCAGAAGAAGCATGTAGGTATTTTCTCATCCTTTTTTACTTTCTTTTGTTGAGAAGTCCTTTCTGCAACATCTTTATTATTCTCTCTCTTCCTATTCTGAGAGTTTGAGGCTAAATAAACACTTTTAGTCTTCTTTCTTTGCTGCCTTTCCTCCTCATGGACACAGTAAGAAATAAGTTCGTTCAAGGTCCATTTATCTTTCTGAGTATTATAACTCACCTTGAACTGCCCAAAGTGTGCAAGAAGGGAAATCAAAACTAAGTGTACGGGCAAGTCATCAGACAACTCTAACTTTAATACTTTTAGTTTTGACGCAAGATTAGACGTGTCCATAATGTACTCCCTTATATTTCATTTGCCTCTGTATCTTATAGAGACAAGCTTGGCAAGAAAACTACTTGCATCAGCCTTCTCATTACTGGTGAAATACTTCTTAACATCATCAAGGAAACCTTTAGCACTCTGGCTCTCAGAAATATAGCCCCGAAAACTTCTGGAACAGATCGCTTCATGATCATTAGGCACATTCGGTTTGATCGTTCCTACTTTTCAACCTTATCCTCCTCCGGCCTTTCCAGAGTTGGAGTGGGTTTTCCCAGCTTGAAGTGCCGGTCAAGATTCATGCAGCCAAGAATTATCTCGACTGCTTCCTTCTAAACCTTAAAGTTAGTCCCATTAAGCATGGGGATATAATTAATTTGAGAAGATATGTTAACAACACTAGCAACAACAACTAAAATAGAACATAGATACACTTAATTACATGCTCACATACAATAAACAGGGATTAAGTATAAAATACATATTAAGATACATGCAGGCAATTATAGATCCAACAAGATACCAAGCACTCCACCAACCCCAATGCCTTTGGGCATGCAAGTTGGTTTGTAAACGGTACTCCCACGCAACGATCAAACATTGATAGTTAGTTCTGTAAGGTGAAAATCCACAGGAGATCAACCATATGAACAACCAGCTTTATAACTATCACACGTTTACTGTCACATGTGTAAGATTATTTGGTCAAGTTGTGTTACACCTTTGGATGGAAGCACAACTCACATGAATAACCCCACACTAACATCGAAGTAATTTTAATTAAATCAATTTCTACAATAGAGATTGATTTGGCAATATATTGCATAAACTAATTTAATTAAAAATTACTAGATAAATATAAATAAAAGTGTCTACAATCTGTCGAATTTATACTCAATTATAATAACAATGAATAAAAAATACACTGAAATTCGAATTGCATAACCAAAAATAATTCAAATTTCATAACCGCATAATTTATGTAATTAAAATTCATAAATCCTATAAAAAATTTGTTTGGTTTGATGGTTCCGATGTCCACCCCCTATCCCCATGATCAGTGTTCGATTTCCGTCTCCAAACATTTTGAGTTTCAACAAAATAATTTTGTTTGTATTGAAATAAAACAAAAATTATCAAAACAAGGATACGAAATTCAAACCCCGAACATAAGGCTTACTGCAAGGGCGCTATTGCCACCAGACTGGTTTAACGTATTTGCAACTATAAAATATTTGAATAAAACAAATGTACGTTTTAGACTCCTAAACAAAAAATGCATTGCCACACAACACATCGATAACAAAGAAAACGAAAAAGGTGTAGAAACTTTTTACCAAAAAAAAAACAGTGCAAATACGTTTCTCAAATAGAAAATCATCGTGTAGAATTTAAATATGCAAACGTTTCATATGCAAAAGTTCCATTTTTTTAACAAATTAATCGAGAATGGATAAAAATGATGTCATTAACAAATACGAATCTATCCCAATAATTTAAGAATAATGTTGGCTCTGATACTCGTTAGGAATTTTATTCATCCAAATATAAATTCATTACGTCAGATTATTGAGAATTATGAGTTTATTACAGATTGAGTCAGTTAGTTCAGTTTATAGTTTAGTCATTTCTGTTAGTTCAGTTAGTACCTTTTCTATTTTCCGTTGTATAGCTTTGCTATAAATAGCTCTGTATCTCTCTGTATAATTCAATTTGGTTAAATGAATAAGTTTCATTTTTCTTTCAATCCAATCTCTCTCTCAGATTCAATATGGTATCAGTAGAGAAACGATAATTCCGCTTCGCTTCTTCTTCTTCTTCTTCTTTCTTTCTTCTTCTTCTTCTTCTTCTTCTTCTTCTTCTTCATCATCATCATCATTCATGGAGGACTCTTCCAACCCTCTCTTCTTACATCATTCTGATGGTCCCGGATTAGTGCTGGTTTCTCAGCCCTTGAATGAATCAAACTACAACACTTGGAGCAGGGCAATGCTTATGGCTCTTTCCGTCAAGAACAAGACTGGATCCATTGATGGTTCTATTCCCAAACCCGATGGCTCAGATCCAGATCTTCTCAATGCCTGGACTCGCAACAACAACCTTGTTGTTTTCATGGATCTACAATTCTGTTTCTAAAGAGATCATTGCTAGTATTATGTACTCTTCTTTAGCTTGTGAAATTTGGCAAGATCTTCGGAATAGATTTCAACAGAAAAATGGACCACGCATCTTTCAACTTCGTAAGGAATTGATGAGCTTAGTTCAAGGCCATGATTCTGTGAATCAATATTTTACCAAACTTAAGGTCATTTGGGAAGAACTTTCTGCTTTCAAACCTTTATGCAACTGCACTTGTGGAGGTCTTCGTCCAATGGAGGAGCATTGCCAAATGGAGTATGTTATGTCTTTTCTCATGGGCTTGAATGATTCTTTTGCCTAGGTCAGAGGTCAAATTTATTAATGGATCCCATTCCTTCTATAACTAAGGTTTTCTCTTTGGTAATTCAAGAAGAAACACAAAGAATAGTTGGTGCTACTCAACCATCTGCTGCCACACAGCAACTGGCTTTTGCTGTCAAGAATGTTGAAAAACAAAAACAAGGCAAGAAGGATCGTCCCTTATGCTCTCATTGTGGTATCTTGGGTCACACTGTTGACAAATGCTTTAAACTTCATGGCTACCCCCTGGTTTCAAGCCCAAACCCAAGGTTGTTTCTATGCCTCATTCACACACTGTGAATCAAGTCTATGAATGTTCTCCTGCTACTTCATCTGTTGATAACTCTACTGTTGTTCTTACTGCATCATAGTGTCAACAACTCATTTCAATGCTATCTACTCAATTGGCCAATGTTTCACCTGTTCAAGATTCTTCCAGTGCACAAGGTACTATGTTGTCAGCTTCTATTCCCATTTCATTTTCCTCTTCTACTTGGATTTTGGATTCAGGTGCTACCAATCACATATGAACTTCCTCTACATTTTTTCATTCTTTAATTCCTGCTCATAATCCTTTTGTAAAATTATCTAATGGTGAACAATTTTCCATTCAAGGTATAGGCACTATCATTTTTTCATCTAATTTCATTCTTCACAATGTCTTTTACATTCCCACTTTTCAGTTTAATCTTTTATCCATTAGTGCCTTACTTAAATCAAATTCTTATTCTGTTCATTTCTCTTCCTCTTTATTTATCATTCAGGACAAATCATGTTTGATGAAGATTGGCAAGGGTGACTTGAAAGATGGCCTTTATGTTCTTGATCTGTCATCTATTACTTCTTCTATTCATTTTTCATCTTCTTGTAATAATGTTTCAAATTTTGTTCCTTTTCATGTTTGGCATGCTAGACTTGGCCATTTGTCCAATCCCGTTTTCAATTCATTGAATAATAAACATCATTTCACTTGTTCATCTTTACCTTCTATTCCATGTTCTATATGTCCATTAGCTAAACAACACAGATTGCCTTTTATATCCCATAACAATTTATCTGCTGCTCCTTTTGATCTCGTGCACTGTGATATTTGGGGTCCATATCATGAGCCAACATACAATGGTCAAATATTCTTTCTCACTCTTGTGGATGACAATAGTAGATTCACTTGGACACAACTTTTGCAACATAAATCTGAAGCTCCAAAGATAATTATGGAATTTTTTTGCCTTTGTCAAAGTACCATTTGGTGTTGACATCAAGATTTTCAGATCAGATAATGCCAAAGAGTTAGCTCTCACAGATTTTTTAGCTTCAAAAGGTGTTCTCCATCAATTTTCTTGTGTTGAAAGGCCTCAACAAAATTCAATAGTTGAAAGGAAGCATCAACACCTTCTGAATGTTGCTAGATCTCTTCTTTTCCAGTCTCATGTTCCTATTTCTTTCTGGGGAGATTCCTTAGTTACTACCACTTTCATTATCAACAGACTGCCTTCTCCAAGTCTGAAGAATTCATCTCCATATGAATTGTTATATCACAAAGCACCAGATTGTCATGCAATGAGAACTTTTGGGTGTTTGTGTTATGCATCAACTCTTCCATCTCACAAAAACAAATTCACAGAAAAAGCTATTCCAGCAGTGTTTGTTGGCTATCCTAAAGGATACAAGGGGTACAAGTTATATGACATGTCCAAGAAAGCCTTCTTTATATCTAGAGATGTTCAGTTTCATGAAGATATTTACCCATTTCAGTCACAATTTCCACCTTCTTCACATCCCGATCCCTTTGGTGATATACCTGTATCTATGCCTCAATCTGATTCTTCTATACCTACTTTGCCTCCAGCAAACACATCATCAAATTTGTCTCAACCTTCTCTCAGAAGATCCACCAGATCACACAGGCCTCCTTCTCATCTTGCTGACTTTCATTATTATTCTACAACATGTTCTCATCCAATTCAAAAATATCTTGGCTATGAAAAATTATCTCCAAAGTTTCATCATTCTGTAGCACAAATCAGTTCAGAATTTGAACCTCATTTTTACCATCAAGCTGCAAAAATCCCTCAGTGGAAAACTACTATGGTTGAAGAATTGCAAGCTATGGAAGCTAATAAAACTTGGAGTGTTGTTCCTTTACCTACTGGTAAGCACAATATTGGTTGTAGACGGGTTTACAAAATCAAACATAAAGCAGATGGCTCTGTTGACAGATACAAAGCTCGCCTTGTAGCTAAAGGTTTTACTCAACAAGCTGGATTGGATTTCACTGAAACTTATTCCCCTGTGGCTAAGTTTACTACTGTCAGAATTCTCCTCTCTTTGGCAGCCATCAATAATTGGTCTTTGGCTCAACTTGATGTAGATAATTTTTTCCTCAATGGTGACTTACTTGAGGAAATATACATGGATTTACCAGCAGGCTATCATCCTTCTACCAATGCTTTCACTAAGGGGGAGCAACTTGTTTGCAGATTACACAAATCCATTTATGGTCTAAGGCAAGCCTCCAGGCAATGGTTTTCCAAATTTGCTTCTGCCTTACTCAGTCTTGGCTTCTCTCAATCACGAAATGATTATTCTCTCTTTACTAAAGGCGTTGGCAGCTCTTTCATTGCTTTACTAGTTTACATTGATGATATTGTAATCACAGGTCCTTCACAACATTTAATTGAGGACACCAAAACTCATCTCAAAGGCATCTTTAAACTTAAGGACCTTGGCTCCTTGCATTATTTTCTTGGATTAGAGGTGGCTAGATCCAAATTGGGCATTTATTTGTGTCAACAAAAATACACTTTATCCTTACTTGATGATACAGGATTTCTGGGTTGCAAACATGTTTTTGTTCCTATGGATCCTAATTGCAAATTGCTTGCCAAGACGGGTTCTCCTTTGCAAGATGCATCTGTTTATAGGAGATTAATTGGTCATCTGTTATACTTAACTATCAGCAGGCCTGATATTTGTTTTGCTGTCAACAAATTGAGTCAATTTGTTTCTGATCCTCGTGAGCCTCATCTTCAAGCTGCTCATCATTTGCTCCACTATTTGAAGAGTACCCTTGGTCAAGGATTATTGTTTTCTGCAAAGTCCCAACTAAATATCCATGCATTTGCAGATGCAGATTGGGCAACATGTCCTGACACAAGACGTTCAACCACTGGATTCTGTGTTTTCATTGGTGATTCTCTTGTTTCATGGAAGTCTAAGAAGCAAACAACAATGAGTAGATCATCTGTTGAAGTTGAGTATAGATCTCTTGCTGCTGTAACTAGTGAACTTACTTGGATATCTAATTTACTCCAAGATTTTGGTGTTCCTCCTAAACCCATCATGGTGCACTGTGACAACCAAGCTGCAATCTACATAGCCATTAATCCTACATTTCATGAAAGGACTAAACATATTGAATTGGATTGCCATTTTGTTCGTGAAAAAGTTAATGATGGATTGCTTAGACTTGTTCATGTTTCTTCTAGCAATCAACTTACGGATATATTCACCAAGCCTTTGGCCTCTCCTTTACTCTCTTCTTTCTTGTCCAAGATGGGAATTCACAACATCTATGTCCCATCTTGAGGGGGAGTATTACAGATAGAGTCAGTTAGTTCAGTTTATAGTTTAGTCATTTCTGTTAGTTCAGTTAGTACCTTTTCTGTTTTCCGTTGTATAGCTTTGCTATAAATAGCTTTGCTATAAATAGCTTTGTATCTCTGTGTATAATTCAATTTGGTTAAATGAATAAGTTTCATTTTTCTTTCAATTCAATCTCTCTCTCAGATTCAATAGAGTTTGAAGGAATACCCGGATCCATTACGTTTTGTCACAATGCAGAGGAAATCTTTGGGTAGGTAACGAACGTCACGAACCCCTGTTGTGGATTGAACGCCAAATAGAAAGGCACAAAACAAGGGTTAGAAGAAAGATGGTGTTGTGGTCTTTCTCAACCAAATCTCTTGAGTTCCCAAAACCGAGACCTAAGTGCCAAGAATCCTGATGGGAAGGGAATGAGTATGGAGGCAATGTTTGATTTGGTGTCTTGGGGACCAACACCTCTTAAAGGACTTGATTATACCAACCTACTAGGATCCTCACATCGATGCCCACGGTAGTCTAAACGACTCACTTAATGCTAAGGTCATTAGCGATCAGCCCAATTGACGTAAATAACTAATATAAATATTTTAATATTTAATATGTAACCCACAAAAATAATTATTAGAAATTAAAATTTCTAACAAAAAAGACTCTCAAACATAATCTAATTTTAAAAGTCAACCATTTTTTAGACTTTTTCTTTCTAAGTTTAATATTATTTTCTATGGTTTTCATTTTTTTAATCATGGCAATTCATGGCAATTCATTGAAATAGTATAAAAATCATTTAATATAAACATAATTTATTTATTTACTTTTTTTGGTTTAACTAAACAACTAAACAAGAAAGATGAAAGTTAAAGTTTTTTTTTAATCAAAATCCCCCACAGACATAACTATGGGTTTAACCATCAAACCGAAGTCATGATTAGCTAAAACTCTTCTAACAACTCCAGGATTCGAATCCTTGACTTTGCTATAATTACTATTAATTATAATATAATGTTTAGCTTACTCAATAAGTCAGTATAGTCTATAAAATAGATGTGTATTTCACAAGTCTAGTGTGTAATTCAATTTGCATCAGTTTCTCTCATTTCTTTATTCACTTTTTCTAGGTTTGTTTGGTTTAAAGAGAGAGGAGAGAAGGGAAAAAATTACCCTTTACTTATTTTGTTCACAAAGGGGGACGAAAAATAAAATTAATTTACTTATATATCCTTTTACTTTTATAACACTCATTTTATTAATATAGTGGAAAGATATTTAAGTAAATTTGGTTATTTAATTTTAAACTCCTCTTCTCTCCAACTCTCTCCCCTATTGAAGGAGGGTAAAAATGACATTAGGAGAGATTTTGACCCATTCTCTTAAAAAGTTGAATCAAACATGAAAAGGTTTTTTAAAATCGCTCCACTCCCCTCACTTTCAAACACCTCCAACTAAATAATATGTTATTATTTGTTTGATTTTTATTTTTAAAATTTGTTTTTAGCTTTTGAAAAAAACCACCAAAAAATCTATTTGGGTAATTGTTTTATCTGCCTACTTTGAGAACCAACAATTTTTTTCTTAAAAAACATAAAACCAAAACAATATTAAGATGTTTTCAGATTTTATTTTAGTTTTCCATGTAAAGATGTCAACATAAAATAATTTTACAAAACAATTTATAAATATCATCACAAAAAAAATATTTTTCTTTCTCTTCATCTTATTTTTTCTTCTTTCCATCCAAACATCTTAAAAAAATTGTTCTACTTCTACTCCTTTGCTCTCCACTTCTTCCATACATCAAAACAAAACAATATGCATATTAGTGGTTGACACATATTGATGCATTCCATTATGTTTTTATTTTATTTCACTATATTATAATACATACTCTATTTTATTTTACTCCTCTTGATTAAATATCTAAAACATAGTGTTGTCACATACCCAGAAATAGTAGAGACCACTATATCACTTTATAGACTATGTTCTCAGACTTCATGAATGAATATGGTGAGTGGTGACCACCTTATCATTATTCAATCCGAATAAAAAAGCGATGGAATAGAATGAAATATTACTATATTTTTTATTTAATTATTTAAATAAGATGGATTGAAATAAAATATGATAAATACATCTTATAAAAATATTCATGTGAAAAAGATCAAGTTATAAAATGTAACTCGGTGAATAATAAAAATAAATGTAACTTAGGGAATTTTAAGGGTGAAAAATGTGAGGTTTATCATATACCCAAAACATAGAAAGTGAAGAATGTGACAAGTCATATAATGAAAAAAAAAAAGTGTAAAAGTGATGTGCAACTAATGAAGTGTAAAAAAAATTATAACTGGTGTAGTAAATATTTGAGATGTAAGTCTTAAATTTGTACTTTGGACTCCCACTAGCTCTTTTTATTTTGTGAGATAAATGTAAGTCTTAAAATACGGTCATCCTAAATTTTTTATACCAAGTAAAATAAAAGTGTAACTTGTTAAAATAAAATATAGTAAGACGAGTCATAAAATATTCAATTTTAAAATATGAAAAAAATTGAATCCATCATAAAAATATTAAAACAATAAATAATTTCGTTGCATTTTACTTTATTCCATTTTGTTTTGCTCTTTTTTTATTATTATTTCAATTAATCCCTTATATTTCACCAATAGCTGAATATCAGTCTTTTCACTTGACTGGCAAGTGACTTACCACAGGAGTTCACGAACCTGGTGCCGTGCCGATTCCATTCTTAACTTTTCCATACCGCACCAGCTGCTGCTTCTTACCAGCCGCGATATTTAATATGCTTCATTATCCATCTCCCATTGCCATTCAAACACACAAAGAAGCATAACCAAAGCGATACACTCAACACTCCATTCAATCTATTATCTATATAAACCAAATTCATCACTCACAATCCCAAATTCCTCTCTCTATCTTTCTTTCTTTTCCGATTCGCTTTCTCTCATTTGCCATGGATCCCAACCCAGGAACCTTTCCGATTCTCTCCTACGTCATGTCCCGCCTCCCTTCCTTCACACCCAAACACACCGCCACGCCTTCCGATTCCGACCAATTCGACATCGAACAGCCACGCGCTCCGCCGACCTCGGAAATCGTGGGCCAAATGCCTCACCTGGCGGACCCGGAACTCCTGGCATCCATGGGCCGGGCCATCACGGACGTGTGGCAGGCCCGTTCCGTCCTGAACCTAATCGGCGAGCGGCCCACCCACGAAGAAGTGGACCTCGCTAGGGCTAAGCTGGCGGACATGGAAGCTCAACTCTCTCGACAGCTGGAAGAGATCGTGCTTCAGGCGAGGCCTCCGGAGATCGATATCCACGGGTGGCGGGCCCACCAGGCCGAGAAGGAGAAACAGTGCAGGGAAGAGGCGGAAAAGGAGAAGCGCATTTGGAAATCGGTGATTCAACTTGACGAGATGCACGAGGGCTACGAGAAGCTTCTCAAGGACGCTGAGAAGCGCTTGGAAAGAATGTATGAGTCTAAGGAGGGCGGCGATGATGGAGGAGACAGGGACGGTGCTGGTGACGAGGTGAACGAAGAGGTTGTGGGGATTCTTCAGGAAGCATATGGCAAAGGAATGGAGCGAATCAATCTTTCCGGCCGGAGATTGAAGCTCTTGCCGGAGGCATTTGGCCGGATTCATGGCTTGGTGGTGCTTGATATTTCAAACAACGAGCTTTCGGTAAAGTTCTTTACAGTGAGAAATTGATTTTCTTTTTGGTCAAAAGCTGTCAAAAGATTTTGACTTAAATCTAAATATGCACAAATTTACTCTAATTTTTAGTTATTTGTTTGTTAGAACTTCTAAATTCATACATCTTGTGCACTTTAGAGATAGGCTTTCTTCAGATCATGTTGCTTGATGTTATGGAAAATTATGAACAAATACAACTCGTGCGGTCAAAATTATTGTTGCGATGTGGTTGTAAAAACCTCTTAAATCTTATGGCGTGTTTGGTTTACACTGGATTCATGTTTTAAACGTGGTTTTGTGTTAAACCAAACACACACTTAATCTTGTGGATGCAATTGTGGTTGTGATGATGAGGCTTATCTAACTATCAATTATGAGATGAATTGAGCTTGATTTGGATTTTAATTGTGTGTTGCTTGGCTGTGATTTGTGTATTGACTATTGACAAACACGGTACATGAAAGGATAAAAATAAATCAACTAGCATGTTTAAACTTTCAAACATAGCCCAGCTGAACATGGTATTTGCTGATGAAACTCGATTTGCATACTCTAGAGGGCAGAGTGGATGGAGATCTTTGAGTCCTTTGTTGTTGTATAGTTTATGAAAAGATTGCCACTTCGGATACTGCAGTTTCAGTTTTTTACTTTGAACATTTATGCTTCTTGGTGCTCCATTGATATGTTTAAAAATAATAGTGGAAATACTGATTTACCTAGTTGGAATAGCCTTTCTGTCTCTGATAGTTTCACATATATACTAATATATTCCGTGCAACACAATAGGCAATTCCTGACTCAATAGCTGGATTGCAAAATCTCGAGGAGCTTAATCTCTCTTCAAATCTTTTGGAATCACTGCCAGATTCAATTGGGTTGTTACAAAAGTTGAAATTGCTCAATGTTTCTGGAAACAAGCTGACTGCTCTTCCTGATTCCATCTGTCAGTGCAGGTACATGAGAAATTCATAAGAGCAACATCTTTTTTATATTGTTGTCATTGTCATCAATTTCAGTAAAAATTACTATTACTACTCCCTTCACCCTTATTCAAACACACATATTAAGAAAACATGTTTTAATACATTGATTTTAAAAAATCTCTTATTAATTACCAAATTTACCCCTATTCGAAATTAAACTTCATTCAAATCCCTACATTAACGAATTCTTGAAAACTATAAAGATTCATTAATTATGAAGAATAAAGATAGAAAAAAACTAATAAGAGTATTTGGTAAAGTAAAGTCAATAAGTTAGCTATTTTAGGAGCTTATAAGCTATTTTACTAGGAGCTTATAGCTATTTTACTAGCTTATAAACTAGTTTGATCAACATAAAAATGTTTGGTAAGGCACAAACTTCTAGCTTATTTTAGGAGATTCTAGTTTATAAGGTACAAGCTACTTTAGCTAACTTATAGCTATTAGCTTGTAGCTTATTTATTTTTCTTCCATTTTCATATCTCATATTTTAATACACTTTCTTATTTGCCTTTTTTTATGTCTTTTTATGACATTTTATATTTATTACCTAGCTTATCAACTAGTTTTACCAAACACTTTTTAAGCTTATCAGTTACCAGCTAGCTTATCAGCTAGTTTTACTAAACATACTCTAAATGCTTCTAAAACTTTGTAAATGGTCTTATAAAAAGGACCAAAACAAAATTTTCAAGAGGGTCTTATAAAAAGACCGGAGGGGGTATTACTATTATTATTACTCCCTCCTATCCTTTTTATAAGATCATTTTGAGGATCTTGTTTTGGTTCTTTTTATAAGACCCTCTATAAAGTTTTAAGTATTTATTAGTTTTTTCCAATTTTATCCTTCATAATTAATGAACCTTTGTAGTTTTCAAGATTTAGTTAATTTGAGGGTTGAATAAAGTTTGATTTTAAATAGGGGTAAATTTGGTAGTTGGAGGAGATTTTTAAAAATCAATGCATTAAAACATGTTTTCTTAATATGCATGTTTGTCAAAAAGGGTCTTATAAATAGGACAGAGGGAATACTATTGCTATAGTTTGTGGCTGTCCCAACAAATTTATTTTGAACACTATTATCCATGTGTTTTAAGAAATAAATGGTTAACTTCAGTGGAGAGCCTTGAATGACTATTTTGAAAGCCATACTTGTAGACTACTCCCTCCATTTCAAAATTGTTATTGTTTAAGGTTATGCATATAGATTAAGAAAATTATAATGATGTCTGATTTTATTATATCTTTACTAAAATACCCTAATTTATCTCTCTACTTATTTCGTTTATTATAGTTAGTTGAAGTAATTATCCATGATATTAAATAATGGTATAATTGGAAAATATGCATTAAATTAGTCTTGAATTTTTAAACCAACAAAATTTTTGAAACAAATAAAGTAAAAACAACGAAAGTTTTGGAATATAGGCGAAGCCGAAAGTTTTGGAATAGAGGGAGTATTAAACTAGTGAAAATGAGAGGCGAAGCCGATCTTACGCATGCCTGAGCAAGAACTCCTTTTTATATATATTTGTCGAACTAGAAGTCTTATATCAATATTATTTCATATTTTACCATTTTGTTTATGTTTTTCTGCCTTTGATTAAGGGTCCAAACATGGTAAAATATCTCACCAACAATTCTATGCTCTGTTTCTGCATATATCATCTCATTTTTTAACCCTCTATTGATGGAAGGAAAGCATACTCAAGTCATTTTAGGAAATTCTTCAAACTATTAACTGTTTTAATTATCATTCATTGAACCCCTTTTCTATTGAGTGATCAGGTCGTTGGTGGAGCTGGATGTAAGCTTTAACAGCCTGTCATATTTGCCAACAAATATTGGATATGAATTACCGAACTTGCAGAAACTCATGATTCAATTGAACAAAATTCGATCTCTTCCCTCATCTGTTTGTGAATTGAAGTCCTTGCGCTATTTGGATGCTCACTTTAATGAACTACATGGGCTTCCAATTGCAATTGGGAGATTGACTAATCTGGAAGTTCTCAATCTGAGCAGTAACTTCACTGACCTTAAAGAACTTCCAGAAACATTTGGTGATTTGACAAACCTCAGGGAATTGGATCTCAGCAATAATCAGATTCATGCACTTCCTGATACATTTGGTCGCCTTGAAAATTTGACCAAGCTAAACTTAGAGCAGAATCCTGTTGAATTGCCACCAATGGAGATTGTAAATCAAGGGGTCCAAGCAATAAAGACTTTTATGGCCAAGAGGTGGTTCGATATATTGTTAGAGGAAGAAAGGAAAAGCAGTCAAGAAATGCAAGAACAAGGAGAGGGTGGGTGGTTAACACGAAGCACCTCCTGGTTAAAGAATGTTTCTGGGAATGTAATTGGGTATCTTGGAACTGCCGTTGGATCTCCTATGTCACCCTCACCCAGATCTCCCAGAGATGCTTATCTTGATCAGCAGCTATGAGGTGATGATCCAGCACATATTGGGGATGCGTTTCAGATGAAGGCTATAAATTTGCTAGCTGATATTATTGTTTTGGATAATAATGTCTACGGACTCTTTCAGTGGTTAGGAAACTGTAATGATTCATGTTCCGCAGCACAGCAATCATGGTATGAGGGAAACGAACCACAACGAGCGATTGAAATGTGTGCGCGATCTGAATTATGTAAATAAACGCTAGTGTTCTATCAGTAACTATTGGCTCGTTTGAAAACGAGCTAGAACTGTGCACGTAAAAGTGAAATCAAATCACTTCAAGTAATTTATGTATAATTCATTTTCAATTATTAATTTTAGAATTAATTTTATCTAATTATAAATAAATTAGGACACTACATTAACTTTTTTGTTGCTGCTTTCCTTTTAATTTGTCGGTCCCGCACCTTGTTCCTTCGAAGTACGAATAAATTGACATGGAGGATGGAGCATTGATGCTCCCTTTATTTTTTGTTTGGACAAGAGCATTTATGCTCCCTGGATAACTAGCAAGCAGTATGTAAAACGGAGGCTGATGGGTGACGGTTATACTTGTAAACAAAGTAACCAAAAAGACTCTTGGTCTTAGATTGTAAATGAATGAACAAGCAAGGAAAAGAAATAATACCTGGTCCACAACAGCAAATTTATAATGTGTATATTTCATTTTTGTGAAAACAACTATCAATTTGATATGTTAATTAAAAATATGACTTCTCTCTTAAAAACGAGTTTCTAATTGTGTGTTAATCACATTATGGGCCAGTTTAGATGAAACTTATGTAGAAGTACTTCTAGGTGAAAAGAAATAGAATGAATCAAAGAGGTCAAATGCATTTAACTTCTCCAGAAGTTGAAATTAGTCTTTGCAACTCACCTACTCCAAAAGCTCTCCAATTTAACTTCTCCATAAGTAACTAATTTCAACTTATGGAGAAGTTAAATTCATTTGACCTCTTTGATTCATTCTATTTTTATCTTCTAAAAGTTCTTTTGCAGAAGTGTACCCAAACTGGACCTATCCCTATTAGAAAGTCTTGTTCGAGATTTAGATGTAAATGAAATATATAACATGATTATTAGTGTGTTTGGGTAGGCGGTGAGAATCGAAAATAGTACCGTTTTCTGTGACCCATTTTTAAGAAACAACACATTGTTGCTTTTGTATCAATGTGTAAAATTACATCCCAAACGCTTACACAAACGGTCACTACATCTACTACACTTACACAAATCTGATGAATGCAAAACAATAACACTTTATGATTTGGTTGGTTAGGAGAGAAAGTGGAAAGCATGGAAGAGAAAGGAAAGAAAAAAAGTAGGGAAGAAAGTGAGAGAAAAGTAAAATGATTTTTAGGGTTTTTTTTTTGTCAAAGATTTTTAGGTTGTTTGAAATGAGAGAAAGTTGAATGAATAGTGAGAGGAAAGAAAATTCCATTGAATTCAGTTAAACTTTTTCATTCACTTTTTCTTCCAAATCAAACGGGGGAAAGTATTTTGGAATCCGTGTTTTTCATCCTTCCTATTTTCCATCCATCAAAATAAACAAAGGATTAGTGTGGCCCAAGCAATTAAGTTGTTTACAGGTCTACTTAGTTTAAAAAAATCTTTTTATTTTTATTTTCACCAATAATTATAAAAATATTATCTTATTTTTACTTTTGTATTATATGAATGGAAAGTAAATTTAAATTTTTAAATGTACAAAGACAGTTTTTCCATGCTTAGAAATTTATTAGTTCACTGGAATTTATCGTTGATCCTTGAAAAAGCTGGCATTCAATTTCGGTTGATGGATTGCAAGTTTCAAGTCTTAAAAATGTGAACATTAATTGCTGGTTTGATTTATAATTAAGTATAAGGCTTAAATAACTTTTTTGTCTCCATAAAATATATGATTTTTGCTTTTAGTCCTTATAAAATTATTTTTATTCTTTTGATCCTCATAAAATTCAGGAACTTTGAAAAAGGTTCTTATTACCACTTGTCATGCATCTAACCATGCCACATAAGTAATCATGTTGAGGTGGCATATGATGTGGCGTGTCTAGATGCATGACATATCATCAAAAAATGATAATAAGGACAATTTTCAAAATTTTCAAATTTTATGAGGACCAAAAGAATAAAAATAATTTTATAAGGACCAAAAACAAAAACCGCATATTTTACAATGATAAAAAGTTATTTAAGTCTTTAAGTATAATTGATTTTAGATATAATGGTTAAAAATAAGTGGTACACGTTTTGTGAATCATATTAAACAAAAATAATTTAAAATTAATTATGTGAAATTGATTTCACATCTAATAGTAAAATAAAGAGGCACTTAGTTGGAGTTTATCCATCCTTTGGACGAAGATGCATCCCGTCGTTATGTAAATGTGTATTGTGAAGTGTGAAGACATCCCAAGTCCAGGGTCGGCCCAAGGGGAGGCCGGTAAAGCAACCGCTTTAGGCCTCCCCTGTTACAAGGCCTCAATTTTTTTATATATTTTATATATTAAAATTAAAGGTAAAATATGTTTGTAGTTTCTGTAAAATTAAATAAATTTAATTTTAATTCTCACAAATTAAAATTGGTATGTTGAGTCTCTCTCTTATTTAAACCCCAAATTAGTTTTTATCATGTGTGTTTTTAGTTTTCAGTATTTCTTATCAGGTGTATTTTTAATCTCTAGCGAGAGGGACGTTGAGGATTAATTTGAGGTGATTTTAAGAAAAGAAAAACTCAACACGTTGGTTTTAGATTATGAGAACAAAACCCAAATATATACTTAAATTTATAAGGATTGAAAACATTTTTTACCCAAACTTTAATAAAATCTTTATATGAAATATAAAAAATATTACTAATTATTATTTAATAGATAATAATCAAAAATATTTTTTTTATAATAAATAAAAATTTTGATTTAATATAAGTTTCTTTTATTAAAAATAGACTCATATTTTTTAAAGAAATATATGTCATTTATAGTCTTTTATCACTTAGAATTAGGCCCCCATCTTATAATTTGTTTTAGACCTACATATATGTTGGGCCGACCCTACCCAAGTCTAAGAGAAATAAACAAGTATGTGTGGTTACTTGTTTATAAAAGGTGTTTTTAAGGATTGAGAATCATTTTTTAACTCAAATATAAATGTTTTTTTAGCTTAGTTTCTTTTTTTCTAATTGTCTCATAGTATCGTTATATTGAATCAAATTCATACTAATTATCATCTAATATTTTCTTATAAAATTCAAATTAAATCACTATTTTTTATTGTTGATATCAATTCATTACTAAAAATACAAATTAAGTGCCTAACTTTTTTTGTATAACTTTTTAAAAGAATAGATTTCAAAAAATCAAAATTTAAATTTATAATATACATATATGTTATACTTAAATCTAATTTATACAACAATAAATATTTATTTATTAAATAATAATTTAAATATATTCTTTTATAAAATCGTGTATTATGTGGGCTAGTAACTAGTTTAAACTAAAACTCATATATTCTACTATTTAATATATTGATTATTGAAATATATCAAAGCAATCAAAAGTACGGATTACAATAAATATTGAGTGCCTATTAATTTTTTAAAAAAGGTAATTGCATTTTTTAAATGTTGTATTTTTTTTCTTTTCATATTGTAATATAAATAATTTTATATCTAATTTAAAAGTTAATTTTTAATAACATTATAATAATTTTGATTAATTAAAAAAAATAACGTTGAATATATGTTAGGACTTAGGACTGCATGCCTAGGGGCTAGGACGAGTGCATAGAAAATCCATTGAACCTGTCCAGAGCTGTCAATATCCAAGTAAATAGAAAATTCCAAATCCAAGGCCTTTTTTTTGTCCATAAAATCCAATGCCTAAATGTCTGAGATATGGACTTTGTTCGGCTTCGGCTTAGTTGGGCCGGTTGGCTTTTTTTTTTCTATATGGGTTACACATAATTTTTCCCCACATGTTTTACATTTTATATTTCTTAAAATACCCCAATTTCTAATTTAGATACCTAAAGATATTTTTCTCTCTATTACCATGAAGTCACCTTCTCTGTCTCTCCGTCCCACTCCCATTATTAATAATCCTATTACAAAACTTCTAAAAATTTGAATTATGCATTTCCTACTTGAATTGCACATTATATATGGCTCTCTGTTAAAATGTATTGTGACTGGGTGGATTGCGGAATCTTAAAATCATCACTCATTGTTACATAAGTTTTATATTTTTTATGTTTCGAAAAACTTTATCGGAAACTAATTTTCAGTATCTTCCGAAAATTTATTTCTGATGGTCATGGTTCTGATAGAAAAGGTTAATGGTGCATTGTTTCTAGTGGTGATAATCACGGTTTGACTTCCATCCAGGTTTTTCATCCTAGTACACATCATAATAAATATGACCAAGGGTGTTATCCAACATGCAACAACATATACCATGTAATATTACCTAATTTGGTGCATCTAATACTTTTGATTTTTACCCGTCAGGTTACCCAATGCATTTTGGGAACAAAATGTCAACTAATTTTTTTTTCAATCAAATATCTTTTAACTAGGATGTTTTAGGAGTTAGGTGTTTCGTTTCCAAAAGCTAATAAGATAACTAAACATAGGTAGTGTTTGGTAAACACGTTAGAACGAGACGAAACGACATATGTGAGTTTATGTGATATGTTTGGTGTATTTTAAATGTGGAACATGATAGAACATATTTTTTAAATAATAAAACATTTTAGTTCCTTAGAAACTGGTGGAACCAAAGGGAACAAAACAAAACATCTTATTTTAATCTTTTATTGACAAAACTATCACTCTCTCCCCAACCTTCGATCCAAAATTGTAATTCTCTCCATTGCCACTTGATACCTTCTACCACCACTATTGTAGCTTTGCACCCAACTGGCCACCACTACCACTACCGTCGTCGCCACTCAAACCATCAATTATCTTTACCGCCGCTTGACATTCTTCATCATCAACTGAACCACCACCATCACCATTACTCGTCACCCTCAATTCAATTTTTGTGGTGTACTTTTTCAATAACACTTCAATCATTAATAACAAGTATGAATATGATAAAAAAACATCAACAAACACTCATGAATTTCATAACTTTAAACAATTTCCAAAAATTATAAAATACCTATATGTTCATCTATATACACTCAACACTCATAAAATCATGTCAAATCACTAATACATATATTTTATTAACACAAAGCATGCATATTCATAAAAAAGTTAACACTTTTTCAATAGGATTCATAAACCCTAATTTCACCAACACGTTTTTTATCCAAAAATAGAGTTCATTCATACTTCAAATCATCCAACCAACACATATTCACCATCAATAAAAATTAAAATCATTACAACACTATAAACCCAAGCAAAACCAAATCCATATATATTTAAATGCATCTTTATACTTCAAAACTTTTAAAAGGAAAAATAGAAAAAGAAGGTCAATGATAACCCTTACTCTAGTCACCAATCCTACAAGAGTTTAAGGGTTCTACCCCTACCAACTTCCTACCAAAAATACTAAGCTTAAGCTCCAAAAATGGTGATGAACTCAACTTCCGCAAAAAAGGGCCAACTCTTCCAATATATAGTAGTGTGTTCGGATGACAACGAAGAAGAACATGTAAAACGAAGAACCATTTTCTTTTCTTCGCTTTGTCGGAGGTACCCTTCCCGGTAAGATTCCCCTCCCAAACCTCAGTTGGAAGCTTTGAGAGTGTTTGGAATTGATTAACTTGATTTGGCGAGCTAAACACACTATTGAATGAAGTTGTACAACCTTTCACCCCTGCAGGCGATGAGGGACAAGAGAAATTCGTGTTTGGAATCGACGTGTGGATTTCTGAGCGCGTTTAGGTCTTGAACGAACTTTCCGAGCCTGAAGGCCTTTCGACAAACACCAACATTGGATTCAAAGCTCTTGAGGCGTTGAGAAAGGTTCGGGTTCGAATCAAGGAATGAATAGGACCTTTGTGACATACTTGAAAATCTTGAGAAGCTTGTCGACCTTGTATCGCACTTAGCAAGGTATGCTTTGACATGGCTCAACATGTATTTTTCCTTCTTAGCTTTTGGGACAAAATGAAGGTGGTATTGAAAGTACAATGTATTGAATAAAGAAAATTAAATTATCACCTCTCATTAATAAATAAATATATCCAATGGCTATAAACATAATGTGTAACTTACACATTGATTTCGCTGTGTGTAAGTTAAATTGAACCAATTATTATATACTAGGCTACTTTTTGGAAAGTTTATGTGAATAATTACTAATTAGATTATATATTATGCTAATTTGAATTTTAACTACAAGCAAGACGAATTCATCACAAACTTGTTCTCATCCCAACTAAAGACACTATTCTGCATGTTATATCTTACTAGTCTATTAAGTCATTAATGTGCTCTATTGAAAATAGAATAGGACATCACAACGGGAGTAAAATTGTCAAGCCTATTGAAGTTTTTTGTGTCTCTGTCATAGTAGTCTGGCAAAAGTATTATTGTATACTAGGCTAATTTTTGGAAAGTTTGTGTGAACAATTATTGACTATAGAAGAAATGGATTAACCACAAACTTGTCGTCATCTCAACTTATGAGTTATGACACTATTTCTTATGCTACATCTTGTCTGACTATTAAATTAAAAAATTGCCTTACTGAAAACAAAATGAGACAAGCTAATCACCAATTTCATGGGATTTATTTGATTTAAATTCTTTTTGTCACTACCTAAATACAAGGTCGTGACCGTCACACAAAATAATACCCTTAGCCTGGCAAGCCTAAAACAATAGTAAATTACTTGACAAATGATTTTCCAAAGTCAACATACTTCCAGGATTTTACAGAAATTTTGACAGAGTCTTCCCTATATTTTCGACATCCCAAAATTTACAGAAATCCTGTTATTAACAAATATCACCAACCAGAGTCCCCACCAACATAGTATTTATCCAATCAACATCAAAATATACATCTCAACATAAACCACTGACTAAACTCCTTATAGCTGCAGAATATACATATAATCCCAAAATAACATCAAATGGCCACTAACACAAATGAGGCCTACCAAAATGAAATAACAGTGAAGCTGAAACAAATGAATTTGCTAGCAGCCTGCTACTCAACTGCCCGTGAATCTGGATGAAAAACAATAGAAAGGGGTATGTAACAAAGACTTAGTGAGGGCCTAACAACCACCATGAACTAGAAGGGAAACACACCAACGCACGAGTTATTTAGTAAAAAGCCTCAATATAACTCTCACTTCTCAATGTAAAACTTACTAAACACTTGAGTTCAATAAATACAACAATTTCAGATAAACTTGTAACCAATGTATATATATAAGTCTATAATTCGTTCACCATATTGAAGCATTAACAATTTAGCATATACAAGCTTAAATGAGTAATTCTGAAAATGAAACACATTAAGAAAACACAAATCATGTGAAGTAAATACAGTAGGGATCACTCATGATAGAACCGAGAGGCGACTCCATCTCAATGATAGCCATCTCCTTCGAAGGGTGGCCTTTCCCATGGGGCGGCTCCATCTAACAAATAACCCTCTCATTTCCAGAACCATGTCCATACCTCAATATCACCGGGGGAAGCTACATCTTGCTGATAACCCTCTCCTCCAAGAGTGGCCTCTCTCTTGGGGCGACTCCATCTAACGGATAACCCTCTCTTCCTGGAATTATATCATGTCTCAATGTCATATCATATATCATATCATATCATCGGGGGTAGCTCCATCTCATTGATAGCTCTCTCCTCCCGGAATCATACAACTAGGTGCACCTAGGCCGTTATCATCCGCTAACGACATACGAGGTTCTAACATGGATCCTAATAATATAAATACCAAATTTATTCTATTTTCTCAAAGTCCCTTCCAAAAATAAATCTCTAATTTCATCAAACATAATCAATTTAAATTTTTAAAGCTCTCAACCTTTGAAATAAATTTCATAGCGAATAAAATCAATAAAAGAGTATGTTTCCCAAATTTATTAAGTTAATAACATTAAAATATGACAAGATAAATTAAAATAGTAATTATAAAAATATTAAAATAGGCCACAATGACCGTTAAACCACTCACTACTACGGAGAGTCAACCAAACTGCTTCCCAACAACTCCAAGAGTATTATGCGAGGTAGAAATCAACATATTTGAGCACCAATAAATAGTTCCACACATTTAGAAATTTATTTGAAGCTCTGCCTATTTATGGGTGATGTGTGTGTAAATTGTCTTTGCATTCATGCTTTAGTTTAGGTCATTTGCATACATTATTGCATTCTTTGGTTTATTTTAACATGCATTATTTTTGTTTTAGATTATACGTTTGGTTTTCTTGTTTTTCTTTGTAAATGAATGTTTTAGGTGCATTAATCATGTTTTGGAAAGAAGATGAAGGGCAACTGTCAAGTTGGAATCAAATAGAATGAGAAAATGCAAGAAAGAAGATTCCACAACTCATTTGTGGATCATCCCATGCTTGTGAAAATGTTTTAGAATGGAGTTTTAAAATCAGAGAAATCCACAGGCATGTTGTGGATCGATCCATGCCTGTGGAAATGCTGAAAAGTTGTAAAATTGAAGTCATAGAGTTCCACAAGCAGGTTGTGGATCGATCCATGCTTATGGAAACACACCAGAAGTGTTAAATTGAAGTCAGAACAAACCACAGGCAGGTTGTGGATTTTTCCATGCCTGTGGTTCGACTAAATACGTGATTTTTGAGTTGTAAAGTGGGCTTGGCCCAGATTGAAGGCAAGTCATTATATAAGAAAAGAAAGGGTTTTTCCATGACATTCGGAGAGAAGATAGAGAGACTTGACAGAAGACAAAAGGACAACTGAGAAGAAGGCCAAGACCGGGAAGTGGAGGCTACCTTCATGCAACCAATTGCTTCATCAATCTGTGGTTCTATCTTTTTCATTATGCATAGCTAATTTCTCTTTAGTTAGGGGATTGATGTAGTTTTCTGAATTATATGTTCTGAACCTATTTCGTTGATGCTTAGTAATTCTAATTTTCCTTGTGTTCTATCTCTGTTTATAATTGTCCATTGGTGAATGGTTATTCTATGAGCAATTTCACAATTGGGAAATTGGGGATTGTTTGCGATTAGAGGTAGAACAAGTTAAGTTCTGTCATAATTGGGAAATTGGGCATGCTTAATTAGTTTTCATATGAGATGATAATGTGTTCTTCATAGTTCTATTGGATTTCATAATTTTCCTAAGGAATTGGGGATTAGGGTTCAATGAACAGATTTACTTGCCTAAGGAATTAGGGGTAAACAACTCTTAAATAACTCAATTGGATAGTTAGAATACTTGCATCAGCTGAAAAGGGGAAGAACCTATAAGGAGAATACGAAATTAATTCTCTAACGTTTTTTTAGTAATTGAATTTCCTTTATAATTTTAGTTATCTTTAAATTTCGTTTATTTTATAATTTAGCGTTCTAATTCTATTTTATAATTTCTCAAACTTAGCGTAAATTAGTGAACTAGTATTCAACAATTTCAATCCCTGAGGACGGTAATTTTATTACTACAGTAACGATTGGTACACTTGCCAAATGTACAACAATGGGTAACCATAAAATCCCTAAAGCTAGTGCTCAAAGGTCTAAAACTAATTCTACCTAAAGCTAACACATGCCAACGACCTACTCTTTAAGGTACGAGATGTGGGTATACCCTAGATAGCCGAAATGAGCAGTCCTTATAGTGTGAGTACTATCCTCCTTCCTCAGAGCATTAACCCTAACTCCAAAAAATTTTCAAACTTAGTTTCTGGAGATAAAAGCAATATGGGTAGGGCTGTAAAATACCACCACAACTTAAAGGATGCTAAGGATCTAAGAAAAATGGGGCAATGAAATGAAAAGAAAACGAAATAGAAGTTGGGCGAAAAAAAGAGAGGGACGGGATGTTAAAAAAAGGATCAGAGAGGGGGAAATGAGGTTTCTCATATACGAGAAACCCACCCCTTGCTTTATAAAACAATTGATCCTTTTTTTTGTTTCAATTAAAAACGGTGTGTTTCACTTTATAGCTTGGTTATGCATTATTACAATGTCAAATCAAACGAAGGCTAAGGGTCTGCTTGGTTTGGCCCTTTTTTTTTCATTTTCATTGAAAACATAAAATGATAATGAAAACATGTTTGTTAAGATATTTTCAATTTCAATTTATGAAAACAAACTCAACATTTCAAGAAATTTCAAAAACAACAAAATGATGCTATCTGTGTTTTAAAAAATAAAGCGGTAACAATTTTGAAATCTTGATGACTTTAATTTAAAATCACAGTTCCTTTTCCTTGTCAACATTCAAAGGGTCATGGAAAGTGCAATTAGCAACTCCACCTCGCAAACACAACTATACCCCCATCCGGGAGGATTTCATAGCCAATGATGGTGATAAAGAAGTTATCTCTAGTGCCAATGCCGAAGATCCATTCACACTCCATCTGACTTGTCGTTGCTCAACTGTGATCCTCGACAGCAGCCTAATCAAACCCTAGTACATGTGCTATCAGAGTTTTTTTTTTTTACAACTCATCTTTTTCATCCAACTCAGTCATCCCATTCATATCATCACAAAAACACATCAGAGAGCCTTACGCATCCTTGCCCCTCACCGGTCCTAGTCATTAAGCCTAATCTCACTAGAGCCACCATATTGCGTTGCCACCGCGACCGAGCTTGTATCTCATCTTGCTATTAAAGTTGCAGCAAAGCGTACTTATGGGTTCGCGTTTGCGGCAATGGTGCTCGTGCGTCACCATCGCCTCATGGTAGTGTTACACTGCTGGTGTGTTATCCCGTTGAAACGTGGTAAACTCATGTTTCTAACGCAAAAAATAGTTTGTAATTTATTCAGTTTTAGTGCCAAACCAAAACACACATGCTATCATACCTGTGCCCGCATTACAACCAGAGTCATTGTCAAAGGAGAACTTTTATAACATTGAGGATGAAGGCTTGTGAAAAAGTAAATAAAAAATGGTACAAAGTAAAAATAAAATAAAATAAACTGTTTTTAATTAATAAAAAACTGAAAATTAAAATGAAAAATTAAAATTTAAAACGTTGTCATAAAATAAACGTGCCCCAATAATCACATTGGGAGTAAAATTGTCAAGCCTGTTGAAGACGTCTGTGCCCCTGTCATACTCATAGTATTATAGCAATGTTGGCAAAAGTGTTATGTTAATACAGTGGATGGTAAGACTTTAATCATGGGAATGAATTCTACCACTAAAAATTTTAATATAGCACGGTCATATTATTATTAGAAGTAGATACAAGTTTCTTAAAGAAATCAATATATGTGGGGCCAAATTAAGATTTAATTTCACCTATCTGTCTCTTTACAATGAGCCTGATTGGAAAAGAACTCACGAAAATGAATCCACGTATAACCTTTGTCCCGTGTGGGTTGCTTATGTAACGGGTCGTCCCATGTTGACATGGTCAGTCTCCATGTGCTCTTGATTAGTTTATGGCTCCCACACTCTTAATTAGGCTACTCTCATCTTCCTTCCTTTTTCTCTTCAAATGAAAAGAAAAGAAAGCTTCTTCTGTCTTCCATCTTGTTCTTTATTTATTTTAATTATTGCATTATGCATAGTCTCTCAATCCTTTTCGTGGATCATGATTCTGTCTGCAGATCAAGTGTGACGTTCTGTGCCCACACTGATTAAATAAACCAAATCCCATTAAACCTTTCATCATCAAACAAAATCATATACTACTCTACTATATTATTATTAGTAGCATTTAATTTTAAGCTCTATTAGTATTAGTATTAGAATTAGAATTAGAATTTTGGTAGCTAGAGTTTTTACTTGAGGGCTTGGTGATTGGTTCTTTTCCATGTTCCCCTTTCCGGGGATTCTTCTCTTTTCCCCATGAATTTTCAAAATATCTTTTTGGGCTTTGGGCTTTGCTTGCTTTTGTTGTCACTCTCTCTTTCTCTCTCTTTCAAGCATGTGGGTTCCATGCTTTTGTCTATCAAGGAAAATGTAAAAACACATCAATCTGCTGAGTGTTGATCTCCGGGCCTGACTTTTTGAGATGTGGTTCTGAGCTTCAGAGCACACTTCAGAGCATGTCTAGTTTTGTTCTCTGTTTCATGTCAGCATATCCATTTGCTGCTCAACCTCAAATCAGGATTCCAATGCTTTCCAATTCCATCTAGGGTTCTTTTTTCTCTTCTCTTCTCTCTGATTTCACTTCCAAACTGACTCTGGCAAGCTGGAGTCTTAGCTGGCTCATGTAGGATTTGGGCATTTTTCCCATTGCAGTGAAAAAGAAATTTAAAAAAATGGAATCTGGAGGTAGGTTCTATTCAGTTGATGAGTTCAAATTGGACCCCAAATGGCTGATTGATCCTAAGCATCTCTATGTTGGGCCACGGATTGGAGAGGGAGCTCATGCCAAAGTCTATGAGGGAAAGTAAGTTTACATCTTCAAAGTTGAAACCCCATTTACTATTTGGTCCGCACAAAGTTAAATTTTCTATCTTTACCTAATGACCAATTGCATATGTGATTTGGGGTTCGGTGTCATTTGCTCCTGGATTTGTGATTATTGATTCTTCTTTAAGACAATTAGCGCATCCATTTTTATGGTGTGTGTGATTTGTAAAGTATCATACTTTATAGCTTAATGCGTTGCTTATGCTACATATTATATTAAGTATCATACTTTGAAGTTTGGTAGAACCACCTGCTTCATTTCCTGCTACAGTCACTAATGGGCCTGAATTAAGCTTCTCTGATCTGAGTAATTAATTTTGAATTGTTTTGTTTAATTAAGTTTGTAGTTATGTTACTCCTCTCCTTAATTCTTTTGTTGGGTTCGTTTCAGATATAAAGACCAAACTGTTGCCATTAAAATTGTACATAAAGGAGAAACTGCTGAAGAAATTGCTAAGAGAGAAGGCCGCTTTGCAAGGGAGGTGGCTATGTTGTCTAGAGTGCAACATAAGAACTTGGTGAAGGTGGGAATTTGGTTTAGGATCCCGCTGATTCTTGTCCCTAGTTGTGTCTGCTGTATGTTATTGAAGCAAAAATAGATACATGATCATATAACAAGGACTACTTGTTATATACCAAGTTTCCAACAGCTGACAGTAAATATTGCCACTCTGTTTCTCAACAGTTTATTGGTGCCTGCAAGGAGCCAGTGATGGTGATAGTCACTGAGCTGTTATTAGGAGGAACATTGCGTAAGTATTTGCTTAACATGCGCCCCAAATGCTTGGATACACATGTTGCTGTTGGTTTTGCACTTGATATTGCACGTGCTATGGAGTGCCTGCATTCTCATGGGATCATCCACCGTGATCTGAAACCTGGTAATAATTTGCTTTGTTTCCCCAATAAATGAATTTTATTTTTAAGTCAGATCCACTAAATGGAGGCTTGTATGCTTTGAATTTTCCATTAATTTTGCACTCTTGTGAAATATCATGTGTGGTATAGCAGCAGTTTTCTTTATGACAAGATTTATGTAGTATCTGCTCTATGACTTCCCTTCAATATAACTTTCATACTCAATTGTGTCATTTTTTTTAATATGCAATTGGCCTTGCCCGAAGTGTGTTAATCTATGTTATTTTTCTTTCCTTCTTTTGATTTTAGTTTTAAGTGCAAAAGTATATGGCATTGTGACTTCAAATTATTGTCTTCCAGTCATGGTTGTCACATGTCACATATGCTCACTTGCCTGTCATTTTGTGGAATTAGATGCCACTATCAAGTACTTGTGCATTTCTTAATACCTGTCCGGTAGTACCTGAGTCAGATATTTTTATTGGAAGGATAAGAAAAGTCAATCAGACAACTGATTTGAAATATTTCTTAGAAAAAGTTTTTAAGATTGCAAAGTATATCCACTATGAGAGTTAGAATCTAGATCTTTAAGGAATACATGAAATGGATGTTCTCTCAGGTGATTGTTTCATTTTACAGAACAGTCAAAGCAAACATGAAACAACTTTGAAGGCTCATACTATTCTTCTTATATGTTTGTGTTTTATTGGCTCTGAATCAATAAGTTGTTATTATCTACTTATGAAATAGATTTAGCATCTTCTTTGGGACTTAAGAATTAAATCAAGCTAAAATTGTTTCAACAGTGCAATATATGGTAAATGGTAATGACTGTTTGGATTTGTTCCATTCTGTTCTTGTTTTACAATGTCTTGTCCTGTCTATCTATAAGTGTTATCCTTACTTTTATTCTCACGCCTCTTCTAAATCTATCATATCTGCCTTGTTTGAGTTCATATTATCATAAAATGTATACTTGAACAAGGTTTTATTGGTTTTTTGCTTTTGAACAGACAAACACTCTCTCTCTCGGTTTTTTTTTTTTGTGCTATTGATTGATAATTAAAACTTGATCGAAGTGTTCCATTGTAACATGACTAGCTCATTGATTGATCATAATGTACCTCAACATGTCTTTTAAAGGGAGTTGGGCTGATGAACAATGAACCATTTTTATATGCATAATTGATCTTGGGAAAAAGTTACAAATGAAAGCATTTTCATATAGTTTTTTTACAACATTTCTTAATTGTCACAGCAATGCAAAATGAGTACTAATTTTACTCATGTTCTGCTATTAGTTGTTCAGTACTGAAACTTCCTTTTCTCAAATGTATAACTAGCCCAAGTGTAAAACATCTACATGATGAATATGAAGGTTCCTTTCTTTTCCTTTATACAGATAACTTGCTATTGACTGAAGACCAGAAAACAGTCAAGCTAGCCGATTTTGGTTTAGCTAGAGAAGAGTCATTAACTGAGATGATGACCGCTGAAACAGGAACTTACCGTTGGATGGCTCCAGAGGTACATTGATGAATAGATTTGGTTTCTGTCTTCTATTCATATTTATGAACATCTGTGGACTGATTGCAGTATTAAAAAAATTTGCAGTTGTATAGTACTGTCACACTGAGACAGGGAGAGAAGAAGCATTACAACCATAAAGTCGATGCTTATAGCTTTGCAATTGTGTTGTGGGAGCTCTTACACAACAAAGTTCCCTTCGAAGGCATGTCAAATCTACAGGCAGCATATGCCGCAGCCTTTAAGGTAAAAAAGATCATGCCTATTTCCTAGAAGTGGAAGTAGGCTGAGCTAAGTTAGGCTTTGCAGGGCATGAGCCTGCATTATATTTTCATGGTCCAAGCCTCGCCTGTTATCTGTTATAGGCCATTTTTTTAGGCCTAGCCTGGCCTGTTTGAAAGTCTACTTTGACCTATTAGCCTATTTAAAATCCTATTTCATATTATGATATTTAAATAAGCCAATAAGTTTATCTTTAAATAGGCCAGTGTGTTTACAAACTAATAGGTTTACTTTTAATAATGTAAATATGTGACTGACATATACCTTTAAATAGGCCAACAAGCCTATCTCTAAATAGACCAACATGAGAAATTAAAAGATATATATTATTATACTATTTATTATATATAACATATTTATATGTTCATTAAAATAATATTATTTATAAATAGGCCAGCTTGTCAAACTAGGCCTTAAATAGGCTGGGTCATAGGCCCCCGACGAGCGGCCTGGCCTATTTCCGCCCCTACTATTTCCTATCCTACATGTTGTCATCTAATATCTAATGTTGCTTCTAAAGTCAATTCATCTTAAACTGTTGAGGTGCTTCTTTTGGTTTCAGAATGTAAGGCCAAGTGCAGAACATCTTCCTGAGGAATTAGCTATAATTCTCACTTCATGCTGGCAAGAGGACGCAAATGCCCGACCCAACTTCACTCAGATAATCCAAATGCTCCTAAATTATCTTTACACTGTTACACCTCCTGAACCTGCAATTCCTTCAAGAATATTCACTTCTGAGAACACAGTCTTGCCACCAGAGTCCCCTGGTACTAGCTCCTTAATGGCGAAACGCGATGACACAGGTGATACACCCAGAGCAAAGGATGAAATCAAGCCTAATGGTTTTCTTTGCTGCTTCAGTCAATGTTATTAACACATCAACAAGTCTTTCAAGTTTAAAATGGGATAAACAAGAATGTTAGGTAGAATCTAGTTCAAAGTGATCCTTTTGACAACTCAGTAAATGTTCAGATCAATACCTTTGCAATTCCAGTAAAGTTTACTTTTTTTCCCTCTATTGATTCCACCTAGCATGTTTTGCACCTGACACAAATGTATGCATTAGATCTCAGTCTGGTCAAGTGGACTAATCATCCAAGATCCAACACAATGAGACAAGCATTTTCTTTATTTCACTTGTAGTTCCTTGCCATGGGCAATCATACATGTTTTAATTAGGATACATAGTGAACACATGGTAATAGCAGCCATTTGGTTTTACATTGTATTGGCTTCCAAGGAGCCAAGGTAAATAATAGACCCACTTTGTGTCCGATCCTCTCATGGATGCTATCTTGTGGAAGTTTTTTTTTTTTTTTTGGGGGGGGGTCAAATCATGGTGGAAGTTTTATAACAGCACTTTACTCTTTTCTTGATAGTCATGGATAGGTTGTGCTAGTTTTGAAAACAAATTCCTTTGGTTCTACATCCATTAATGATATTTAAAGTAGAAATTAAAAAAAAAAAATGGTTCCTGTATTCGATGATTGCCCATGTATCTAAATAGGATAAAACGAAGCCGGAGGTTCTAACTTTTTATTTTCCGATTGGATCTCAGAGTCACAGTTCTGGGCCATAATTTATCAAGTAGCTCGTGAAACCATTAATTTAATTTAATATCTACCAGTACTATCTTGCTAAACAATGGTGTTTCTGCAGCTGGATTACAAATGATACCTTCTATATACTATATATTTATCATATCATTTAATGAGTTTAATGAGTGACATTAATGTATTTTAAACTCATAAATTAGTGTGCACAGTCTTGTAACAAAAATTAGTATGCATTTTGAGTGACATTTAATGATGTGTTGTCATATCATTTAATGAGTGACACCTCATGTATTTTAAACTTTTTAATTGATGTGTCAATATATTATTGGATGACTGTAAAATATTTGTACATTGCTGTAAAATTATTAAATTCTATTTTTTCTGTAGTGAAATTAAATTTACCTCAATAGTTGTGCCACTGCCATTACTTAGCTTAATTGGAGCAAGAAAGGAATGGTCCACAATACTAGCACTAACAGTCAGGCTCGGCCCGAGAGTAAGGCTGCTCAAGCCCTTACTTTAGGCCCCCAATTGTTAGTAATATTCTTTATACAAAAAATTAAAAATATTATTATTATTAGGTCTACTTCATTGGTTTAGAAATTGATTTTCCTCCTCAAGGGTTGATGTTTCAATTCTTGCTAAATGAATTTTAATTTTTAAGACTTTTTTCACCTCATGTATTTAAAAAGACCACAAAATAAAGGTTTGCTTGAGACCTCACTACATGTTGGGCCGACCATGCTAACCGTGAGAATCCATGATGCAAGGTTTGGCAGACTTTAGGTAAAGGACCTCAGTTTCCCTAGTACTACAAACCACCACAATTAATGTTCTTCATTACCGCATACGCACTTAGCAATCACATGATCATATCCTCATAAGAAATTGGCATTTTGAACCCAATGGTAACACTTAACACATCAACACCATCACCAATGGCATCATCTACAGTTTTGAGAAGATCAATGTCTGTGTATGTTCCCTTTATGTTTAATTTTCCTTTGAATGGCCCATATGCTTTCTACTCCATGTGGTACTTTTTATAATCATACTTAATTGAATTATACATAAACACAAAAGTGATTAAAGTTTGTTAATTTTTTTGGAGATTTAAAAAATAGTTTTACTTTCTAATTTTACTGTTATTTAATATCATTAATTAACTCCACTACCATTTGATAATTTGAAAGACATTAAAGTTAATAAGAAAAATGATAATAAATTTGCCTTATAAAAAGATCACAAAAACTTGTAAGAAGTGTCTTATAAAAAGGACCGGAAGGAATATATGGCAAGGTGGGCTAAGAGGGCTTAGCATGGGGTACATACAAAGAAATAGGGATTTAGGTTTCAAAATGAGAAATGAAATAACAATTATATATAATAAATGGGTTAAATTGAAATACAACATAAAGACTATTGTTCATGCAAAGAGTCTTAATGGTTCAAGGTTCTGAAGGCAGATCCCAAGAGCTCACTAAGACCTATTCTTTTCCGAAAATTGTCTTCTTTCTTCTTCTAGGGGTCCTTTTATAACCAATGTAGGCTTATTTATTTGGTTAGTTTTAATCCCTATTATTTCTTGATAAGTTTTAGATAGGATGTTTAATCTAGTTTGTTTTATCCTTTAGGGGTTTAAGAGGTAGGGTAGTTAATCTTTTTTTTTTGGGTCAATGGGGTAGTTAATATTGAGTTAGTTATCTTTTAAGTGTGTGTTGGATCAACTTATAGATAATGAGTTCAAATATGTTTGGAGACCCAATTAGCCTTTAAGCACTCAATTTTGGGCCCCAAGCATGATAGGTAGGTAGTCGAGCTTTTCATGCTTGTGATGGGCATTAGTTTTATTAAAAATTCGCACGGAGTACAACTTTAGTGCAATATAGAAAATTTATTGGACTTATAAAATTTAAAATAAAAATTCATCCATTTTCTTTTTTATTGTATCAAATAAGAGGATAATATTTGTGAGATATAATATTCATACAACAAAATTATACAAACATTTATCTAACATAATTTTTCTTTTTATCTCTCTCTATCACATCACCTATCATATCTTATACTTTCTATTTTCTCTTTATCTCTTTCTTTGCTGTATATATAACATATTTTATAAATAATGTTTCTCAATATTTATTATATACTTCATATTGTAACAATAACTCAATAAGAAATAGAGATCCCTAGCTAGCAATGAATGCCTCATGTATTACAATACATACATACGTATATATACAACACATAATACAGAGAACCATACATACTAAATAATACGGAGAACCATACATACTAAGAGTAAGAGTGTGTTTGGTTAGTGTTGAGAAGGGTCAAATTCAAGTTTGGACCTCTCAACACAACTATTTGTAGCGTTGCAAACGTGATTTTATCACGCTCTAAAGCTAAACCAAACATACACTAACCCTCTGTTTGGTTCCAAAAGAGAGATAGAGAAGAGAGAAATAATAAAGAGAGAGAGATAGAAAAGAGAGAAAGTGATGAGAAATGAGATAAATTTAGAGGTTGTTTGGTTTGAATAAAAATGAGAGAGAAATATTTTTTCACTGGACAAAAATGCCCTTTATTCAGATAATAAATGAGAAGGTTTTAATAAAAAATAAAAAATCAAATAGAGGGTATAATGGTAACAGTTCATTGTCTCAGCATCTCTCTCCCGTTTCTTCTCTCAATTGAAGAGATAAACTCCTCCATGGGACCAACTGATTTCTGAATCTCTCCTCCCAATCTCTCGCATACCATACGAAGTTAGCTAAGACTCTCTACGGCATCTCTCTCTCGTATCTCTGTAGAAACAGAGGGTAAGTAACGTCTCAAACATTGTGGGAATCACGTTTTTGGTTTGTCCATATATGTAGACAATAACTCTTGGAGGCACCCATGAGGCCATGACTTCAATATCTGGATTACCAGGGCTTTTTTCGCGTGATTAGCACGTGATCGAGATTCATATGCGTGATTGCGAAGTGACGTTTCTAGAGAATAAAGTAACGCCAATTTTCTCCTTATGCGCCTAAATAATTGTACCTCTCCATTCTAGAAGAATTCTTAAATAGGGACAGGTAGCCTGTTATCAAAATTCTTATGTTAAAAATTCATCTATCCATCTCTAAAAACATACATATCAATTATTAATCTGAGTATTTTTAATAGCTGCTCATTCAGAATTAATTAACTTCTCTTAGTTCTCTGAAACTATTCACATGTGAATTTGACCAAACTTAGAATAGAAGCACCATGCAATGCATGATGAACTACCTTATATTATTCCCTCCGTGTCCTCATTTTTGCTTTATGCTGGCTCGTCAGGTACAGGAATGGAATCTATATATATTGGAGTGGAGGGAGAATCTGCTACTGCTGTTTTGATTTGACAGTAACAAATTAAATGTATCTGCTTATATATTATCCACATGTATACATACCAATACCAATTTCAATATAATTAAGTTGTGGGTGACAGTACTGGTGAGGTGAGTGTACACACCAAAACAGAAGAGAGAATGCTGAGATCCCAGGACTACCACTCCCACATTTCAAAGGTTCGAAGGGAGCCTAGTATTCTGACTGATGTCCCTCAGTATCCGAATGCACATGTAGCTTTCAACAAGAAGGTTGTTTATGAGGAGGATGAGATTGAGGGATCCCAGCACCATCACTTTCTCCATCACAACAACCCAGAGACACGTGAGAGGGTTGAAGAAGTGGTAGAGTGTGAGCAAGTGGTCTATGAAGAGAACGTGGATGTTGAAACCAATCAATACTATCCACGAAGGAACAGGGGTGGCCTTGAATTGCACAAGTGGAAGACCTTCAGGCCATGAACTTGTTTGATATATATTATATATATATATCATGTGGCTAATTAACTATTTTGCTAGGCAGGGTCTGCCTAATATATTGTCATGAGATCTCACTAGTGTGTGTGCTTTTATTAAATAAATTCCTGCTTAGCCAGCCAGCCATTATGTAAAAATCATCATATAATTAATAAATATGGTATTGATAATAAGAATTATTGATGTTTATTATTTAGTTTAGCATTGGCTCTGACTTAATTTCTCTATGTGTATGGTCTTCAGTTCTCAAGAGATTCAGATGCTTTGTTTTACAATTGCATACATGTTCTGACGTTGAATGTGTGTCCATGATATATCTTAATGCCTCGCACACAATATGTATAATGTTAATTAATTCATGATATATATATACTTCAGTTAATTCTGGACATATTTGAAAAACAACAGGTACAACTGCAGATTGACCTGGACATTTTGTTAAGAGACTTGCTTCAAATTCCATGAAAGAGAAAAGTTTGCAGTTTATATATGGGCGTGTCTAACATACACAAATTTTAAATTTGTGTAACAATACACAAGTAAAACTCACCGGTAGGAATGGGTTTCCCGGTTGTTTGCCTTTTTTTTTACACTTGTTGAAATAGTGAATGCACACCTTCTATTGATATTATTTACTTCTGACACTCATTAAACATGTGTGAATAGTAGTGCTTCTTCATCTTCATCAAAATTCCTTCCTATGTCAACTACGGATAAAATTCAGCATTAGAGGAGCTTGATGAGGCATGCGATTCTTCTCCCTCTATGTTCTTCTCACCTTGTCTCATCCATCAAGGTCTTTTAATATTTTTTTCTTATGTATTTATTTAACTAATTTATAGAAAAAAATGCAGTGACAAATGACAATTATCTTCAATTTCAGAAATGGAAAACGATCGACTGATAGTGGAACGGGGGGTGAGGATTTGATCTTTATGTTAATCAAAACTCTCCTCTAATTTGATATGTGGGAAGATTTTACGTTAGTTTAAGTTTTCTATTTTTTAAATAAAGGTTTGGTGAAAGTGTAAAATCAAAGAGAATAAATCCATCAAGAAACAAAGTTTCTTCTTGTTATCAAGACAGACCAAAAGAAAGGAAGGAACTTTTATATATATATAGATCACATAGCAAGTTGTTAGAAATGCACTGTCCGCTCAGATCCATTCCCATCGTAGTAATGTTACAGTGATATTAGCAACCTCCATTTAATACTACTCTCACAACCAAACCTCCGGCACTGCACCCACAAACAAAGTAAACGGTAAAGGAAACTAGAGAAACCAAAAATAGAAACATAATAAAAAAAATAAAAAATAAGAGAAGAGGGTGAGGAAGACCACAACTGCGGTCCTGCAACCACCAGCTCCACACTCGCGGTCAGTCAAGGTCGTGGCACCACCGCGCTACCATCCTGTCCGCAGCCACCGTGGTCGCCGATCTTCATTGCCACAGAGCCATCATTGATGGCCACTTCCCCTTCCCTAACCGCCGCCACCCATCGCAGCTCTTGAATAGCACGGTCATGCCTCCATAAAAACCCACCCTCAAATCTTTCCTCTAAAATCCACAATTTTTGGGCTTCTGCCCAGAAATACCATGACCTTTGTTGCATATTGCAAAATGACGTATATATTTTTAAGGTTATGGGCAACCAAATAGGGCTTTTAAATCATCACCGTTCAATAAAAAATTAATATATCTAATGGTTAAAATTAACTTGTGTATCATTACACAAATTTTTTATTTGTGTATATTAGAATCACCCTTTATATATATATGGAACTATGACAAACTAAACGAAAGCCTATATTGTCAAAACCCCAAATCTCTCTTAAACTGATCGGTAGGCCTATATAATTCTAAGAAATGTAATTCATACAACTGTATAACAATACAACTAAGAAAGATAAAGAGAGAAAAGAGAAAGAGGAGAGAGAAATGTGAGATTTGATAGGTGATGTGATGGAGAGATAAAGAGAGAAAAAGTATGTTGTATGAGTTGTTGTATGTTTTGGTTGTATGTATTTATTATCTCTATAATTCTTCCTGTTTTAGACCCCGATTCCTACATGAAGTGAATAGTTTGGATTTTACAACTAAAATAATAATTATTTTTATACTACCCGTTTGGTTTAAATTTTGTAGAATCCAGAATCAGTTCTGCAGAATTGATTTTAAATCACTTCCGTCCAATGTACTCCGTAAAGTGTGCATCATTCATCTCAACCATTCATTTCTAGAATCAATTCTACTCAACTGTATACATGATTACACAACATTTTTTATAACAAAGAGATAAGAAGAGAAGATAAAAAAAAGTGTGTTATGTTAATTATGAGTAATGTGATGGAAAGGAGGATTTTATGAAATGTTGTATGAATATGTTATATGAATATTAGAACTCAAATAATAACATTTAATTAAGCATCTTTGTGCAGAAAATTTAAATGAAAAGCATGTCTCTTTATCCTATTTTTGTAATCTAATTTTTATGTTGTGTAAGTAAAATTGCCTGGGGAAGCAACAATGGGAAGTTCATCTATAAACTTCAGTGAGATGATTGAAATAGGTCTATGAACATATGATATTTTTGGGTGTTGGGATATGAAGATATCAAGTGTTATTAGTGCTACATGGGATACGAAGGAGCAAGAAGAGTAATATAAAAGTGACAAGACTCCTAAACCTAAAATATTAATATTTTTGGATAAGATGTGGTAATTAACTCACTTGCGTAATTTACTTCTTAACCCAATTTTAGAGTTCTCCCTAAGGACCCCTCATTACCTAACATTTAGGGACTTTTTAATATATTATCATTAAACTTTTTTTAATACTTAGATATTTTGATTTTAAATTGACTCTAAATCTCAAAAGTTACTTTTAGAATGAGAATTGTCCTAACTTATATAATTTTATTTGAATTTATCTCTAGTCCGATATGGGAGTTTAACACTCATAGATATAGATTGGATATGTTTTACTACAAATATGTTAATATTATATATATATATATATATACATTAATTTTATTTTAAATAATGAGATGTCCACTTTATTATCTTAACTAGAGAATTACGTGTCACTTTTTATATTTATTCGCTAGTTTTTAGTGAACCTTTCACTGTTTCACGCACCTCCTTTATAAAATTTTCTTATCGTTTTCTCAATATCTATATTTTAAAATACAAACATTTATGGTCATAATCCTTAACCAAACTATTTTTTCCTTATTCCAAATCTTTTTAATTCAAATTCAAGCCTCAATTAACAATTTTAATAACAAATAATCAAATTAAATTTAAAAAACTGAATAACATGATAATTGAATAGTATCTCTTAAATTACATAAAATAATTTTAAAATTGTATAAAATATTATTATAGTTAAATAGTATGGTTAGATTGCTTAATTTTTATGAATTATTAATAATTTGAATTTAAGACAACTATTCTATGATATATACATTCAAGTTAATTATCTCTTAATACGTATATGAAATTTAAATTATATATATTCAAAATTCTTTAGTTACAAAATATATATATTGAAACTAATTATACCATAATATTTACATATCAAATTGAAAATATTTATGTGAAATTCAACATATATCTCATATTTTAATATATTTATATTTTATTTAAAATAGTTATATATTTGATGCGTATTATACAATATAAAATACTAATATTCATATAAGTCCATTATAAAAATTCTTATAAATATTTATATTAAAAATATATCTATATCACGAAGAACATCTTTCCATGCATGCATCCATCCATACTAGCTATATCAATTATTAATTTGAAACCCAAAGGTCTGATTGAGTGGAGGAAGATAGATCTCTTATCTGATAGGTGACAAGTTTGAACTCTCACTCGTTCCATTGTATGAGGTAAATATAATTAGTATCTTTGTAAGTAAGTACTCTTTCATCTTTGAGGTTTTCTACTTTTCTTCAAAAAGAAAATTATTAATTTGAGTATTTTTAATAGCCGCTCCTTCGTAATATTGCGTCTCTACTAATCCTATAATCCTTTATTTATTTTGAAACTATTCACTTATCAAATTGGCCATAAAACTTAAAACGAATCATGATGATTTCCCCCTCCGTGTCTGTTCTTTGCTTTGTGGCTCGTCAGGTACAGGAATGGAATGTTAATTATTGGAGGACGGATCAACTTCTGTACATTGACAGTAACCAAAGCTAGGGAATTAGATTCAGTGTTTAATCACTTTGAATCTTGAGAATAATTAAAGAAGAGCATATTTATCTGCCTATATATACACATCGATCGACCTACCAAGCCCAATATCAAGTTGAGCCCGCAGTACTAATTGTGTTGTGAGTGTATCCAATCCAAACATCGAAAATGCTGAGAAGATCCCACGCCCACATTTCAGAAGTTGAGAGGGAACCTACCTTTGAGTACTCCAATGGTTTCACGAAGAAGGTTGTTTATGAGGAAGATGTGATTGAGGGGGGATCTCACCACCACCACCACCACCCTCACCAGCAGCAAAACTTCCTCCATCACAACACTAACCCAGAGATACGTGAGAGGGTTGAAGTGGTAGAATATGAGCGAGTTCCTCAGTATGGATATGGAGTTGGTGAAGTTGTGTATGAAGAGAACGTGGATGTTCGAACCAATCCATACTGCCCAGAAAGGAATAGGAGTCACTGGAACACCTACAACTACAGGCCATGAGCTATATATCATGTCATGTGGCTAGGCAGGCCTAACTAATTAATATCATTATCATCATCACCGGTGTGCTTGCTTGTATTAAATAAATAAATTCCTGCTTAGCCTGTTGTTATGTCATAAATCAATTATTAATAAAGAAAGCTTATCTACAGTATGTATTTAAATTAGCATGCCATGAGTTAGTTTATTTACAGTTTTTTATTTTTGAAAATAAAAAATTGAAAAATTTATTTGACACATATTTATTAAAAAAACCTGAAAAATATGACTATTTTTTTTTTTTGTTTTTAAGAGGCAATTTATTTTTTAAAAGAAATCTTTTTTATTTCTATTTCATGTTTTTTAGTTTTAATTATAAAAATATGTCAACTTGATTTTTTTTATTTTATTTTCATATTTATAGTTTTTTTATAAAAAACTGTGAAATTAATACAAAGTTGTTTTTCACAGTTATAAAACTTTAAAATTATGAAACAGAAAATAAAAACAGTGTGATATTTTTATAATAAAAATTGAAAGTATTTTTATAATTAAAACTAAAAAAAGAAAATAAAAAAAATATATGTTTTTTTGAAACAGAATGACCCAATATTATGAAACTGCCTTGGGATTTTAGGAAACTATATTTTTTAATTTGTGTTTATGGTGATAATTATGTAAATAAATCATTTTATTTGAAAAAAATTATTTTTTAAAAGTAATTTTATAAAATTTTTTAAAATATAAAAAATAAAACAAAATTAAAGACACCATTTACATATCCTTAATTGACATATCAAAATCAAACCTAGATTTCAAAAAACAATTGTGTGTGGTCTAAACACTAAACAATATTTATCTCTCCATTTTAGGAAGGTAAAGTTACTTGTACCAATGGACATGTGTGGATATATCCGCAAGACCGCAACGGATACTTGAGACCACTGTTTAAGTTGTAACAACCTCTTACCAGCTGATCTACGTATTTGGTGGCAATTGAAGACTTTATTTGGTTGGCACTTATATATACATACAACTGCCAAATAAATATTTAGGTATTTGCTCTAATTTATTAGAAGCTTATAACATCGGCCAAAAGCTAGGTTATAGGGTGGAGTTAGGGGTGGGCAGCGGTCGGTTATGGGCGGGTTCAAGCTCTAAAATACCAATCCATAGTTAACCGATCATAGCATTACAAGGCCCATTTTCGACCGTTCTACCATTCAGTTTTGACGGGTCTCAGGTTCGGCGGTTCTCGGGTCATACAGGTGGGTTTAGTCGGGTATAGGTTGATACAATTTTTTTTAGCGTTTATTGTTCATTTTTAATCATTTTCTCTTTTTTCAGTGGTACATTTCCAGATCCAGAACAACATTAGAATGGGAAGAAAAAATCAGAGACAAAGCAATGCAAATGAACATAAAATAAAAAGGAAATCACTAGACTCACCAACCCAACAAATCCACCAATAAAAAATCAAAATAATTAACAAAATAAACGAAGAAATAGATACATAAAGTAGAAAAAAAATCCCCCGTATATTTTCTTCCTTGCAGCAAGGAAGGATTTTTCTTCAGCCATGCCTTCTTCCGGCGAGAAAGGACACGGCGTGGACAAGGATTGGAACGATAATGTGATCGATTTCGGGCTTCTGCAACAAGAACGAAAATGAAATTTGGCGATTTTTGGGTGCAGTTGTTGCGTTCTGTCTCCTTTTCCAGTGAAACCGTGACGGTGGCTTCAGAGATTTCGCGACAACAAGGAGAGGGTAAAGGGAATCAAGCATGTGGTCAGGGTGTAGCAGAATAAATGGATTCTCTCCCTTGTTATGATCGTTAATGCGGAAACACGAATTAAGGCATAAAACAAAATGTCGTACCTTTTAAGGATTGCGAATGAGGCAATAGCAGCCACACACGTCTCTAGTGGTGTCCACGCCAACAGCCGGACTAGGAAACCCCCTAACTCTGCTAGTAGTGTTTAAAGAGTAAGAGCGACTGCTCATGTGTACAGGGTAATGCATCTTATGCTATATTTATAGAGTGGTGGCTAGGGTTTAACCCCCTCACTCTATTAACCCTAATATATATGGGCTTGGCCCATTATGTTATAATCCTAATCAAATTAGAATTAATATCTTTCCTAGCGGCTTGTTCTATGCGTGTGACCTAATAGGCTTTTAATATGTGGTTATGATATTAAAATAAAATCCTTTTATATTTAATATCATAAATAGTGAGCGATATCTAGCAATACATCACTACTACCCAAATATTTAGAATGTCAACAACTTTTGATGAATCCTATTTTATGATAATTTATATGATCTGTCCCTTTGTCCAAATATCTAATTGAACACAAGGGCATGGAATGTGTCAACCTTGTATAGTTCAATTTATGTTTTCTTGATCCCCAAGTAGACTGTACAGAAAATAAACATCCCATGCTTATCCTCCTGAGCATGGCCATGCATTTTGCAGTCTCACTTTATCAAGAGGCCTACAATGTTGAGTCTCAATATAATTTAAGTATTCAAATTAAATCAAAGACTCGTTACCTTTGCTTTTAATAATTGTCAAATTTGTTGATCACATTATCTGAATAAGAAACAGATTCTGCTCAAAGGTATTTGTTCTATGTGTTGCAGGAAAATTATATCATGAACATACTGAAATTGCTTGTGCCAAACAATCTGAAGATACTCTACATTGAACTGGCTGAAACAAGCTTGAAGAAATCCTCTGAAAGAAGCACTTTTTGAACCCGCTGATCTAGAGCGACGTGTTGAAGCAACAATCTGAAGAATTGATCAACCTGCTAAAAGTATGTGCGTACTAAAGTTGAACCTGCTGAACACATACTTTCTGAACCATTAATGACGTAGCAATTCAATGCTTACAAGAAGCAACTCTCCGAAGTTGATCAACCTGCTAAAATGAAGAACTTGAAACTGCTGAAGACTCTCTCAACCTTCTGATGCATGTTCCAATCCTTATGCTGAGAAGTCTTACTTAATTTGTGCAACAATTTATCTGTTAAATACAAAAGGCCTTTTGCGCAAAGGATTAAAAGGTCTCTAAACGTCTTCTGTCATCATCTACAAAAGGAAGTCTTTGCAGAGGTCTTTCCGCATCTTATGGAACTTCGTACACGAAAAGGGAACCTCTGAACCTGCTGTGTGTCAGAGCAGTGCTATCTCTGCACACCTACTCTACTCAAGACAAAGACTTTCACAAGCTCATCTCTCAACGACTACTTTATCAACGACTATTTTTCGAATGCTATATATAGCTCAATGAAAAGCCTTGAAAAATGGGTGAGAGCACAATGTAGAAAGCACAAATGAGAAAATCCCAAGAGCAGGGTAAAAGGAAAAGAGCGAGCAATGTGGAAAAACTTCACAGAAAGGTGAACTGCTCCAGAAAAGAGAGACAAGAAAGCTTGAAAGATTTAAGAGAAGCTCTCTAAGAAAGGAAGAGAAGAAAAGTCTCAGAGAAAGAGTGATTTAGCTACTTCAAAGAGACAAATACCTTCAAGCCTAAACACTCTGTTGTATTACCTTTCCTTGTACTTAGATTTATCCTTTGTATCCTGAGTTTCACTCAGTTATCCCTTTGTACAAGAAGAACCTTAGTTTAAGTTTCTCAAAAACTTAAACTTATATTGTAAACTCAGTTGAGTGTCTGAGAGCCTGGAGAGGCTTGGAGGAACAAATAATACTTGGTTGAGCTTGGAGAGGCTTGTCTGTAAAAGAATACTTGGTGTTTAGCCTGGAGAGGTTGGGTCCAAAGAATACTCGGTGTTTAGCCTGGAAAGGCTGGGTCCAAAGAATACTCGGTGTTTAGCCTGGAGAGGCTGGGTCCAAAAAATACTCGGTGTTTAGCCTGGAGAGGTGCTTAGCCTGGAGAGGCTAGGTCCAAGGAATACTTGGTGTTTAGACTAAAGAGGCTGAGTCCAAATAATACTTGTAATCTTGCGGGATTAGTGGAAAATCTAGTGGAGTTTTGCCCTGGGACTGGACGTAGTTCACTGGGTTAGTGGGTGAACCAGTATAAATCTTTGTGTTAAGTTCTCTCTTCCCTTTACTCTTTACTTTCCACTTATATCTGTTTATTTCTAACCAAGGAGGGTTTAAGAAAAGTTGTTTTACTAATCTGAGCAGAAAATAATCTTTTCTTTAAGAGAAAATAATTTCAAAAAGGTTTCTACTCAACCTTCCAAGTTGCATCAGCAAGTTGCTGAACTTCCCAGTTTCGGAAGGTTGATCAAATATTTTCAAAATAGTTTTGCTTGTTTAAAAAAGGTTTTCAAGAAAATCTGCAAAGATTTTAAAACACTATTCAACCCCCATTCTAGTGTTTCCTGTGGTCCTAACATACAAATATAACTCCTGTTACATAGGAGGGACAAATCCCATCTAGGTCACTCACATCCCACCACATAATTTATCATGTGTCCAAATACCAACTTTATGATCACCTTGTTACAGGCAACATTTGATGACATTTAAAACACATAATTCCTTATGTAGGAATCGTAGTGGTTTCAGGTCAAAGGACTTCATATAACATTTATCAATTTAAGAAACGTTCATGACACTTATGTAACAACCATGCAACGTTCTTAAGGTGGGTCAGTCAAGTACATCATTACTCTTAATATGTACCTATGTGAGCACATGATATCTCATATCCATGATCCGTGAGATGTGATCATCAATGAACTCACATACTAGTCTAAATGCATCTTTTGCCCTTAAGATGATACTTGACCAGGGACTATTTTAAGAATAGTTCTTCATAAGATTTCACGATCAAGTCATCTACTTGATTTCTTATGAAGTTTAAGCTTACTATTCTAAGGACATTTGTTATATTCTAAAAGAATAATTTTCCTTTATAAAATAATATGATACAAGTGATGGATAAAACATATAAGTCTCTAGTGCATATACTAACAGAGACCTCCAGAGAGTAGTTGCTTGATGATGGACGACCACAAGAGGACAATAGATGGCGAACTTCAACCTCTTGGCAAAAAAAGCATCGCCGGAAAAGACTTCTTCACAAAGATGAGAGCCCCTGGACGGTTGAACACATGCGAGAGAAAGGGGAGAGAAAAATTTTGGTCTCTTGAGTTGAAAGAGAGAGGAGGAGAGTGAGAAAAACTTTTGAATCTGATTCTGTGAGATGAGAGACTCGTTGAATGTTGAAATGTGTGAGAGACCCTTAGGGCTTGGGCACCATGTTAACCGTTAGATAATTTCTAGAGCCATCTTAACCATCCGTAATAAGCAGAATCCGTGTGCAAGTAAATGGCTGGTCTCTCTAATGCTATCTGCATATACTTATCTGGATGTGTCAATGTGATTATTTTTTGTTTTACATTTAATGGTTCGGACGGTTCGGGTTTCGATGGGTTTAAAAATTTACACCCGCACCCGACCATAATTACCCGTTTGAACCCAATTTTTTAATCCGTTTAAATCGACACCCGTTATTAACCGCCTGCTACACTAATTTATCATCGGTTTTGCGCGGATCTCATACGGGTGATGCGTTGTTGCCCACCCCTAGTGGAGATTATTCAAGACTTATAATATACTATAATTTGACCTTAATTTTGGCAATGTGAGACTCTAACACACCTCCTCTCACACTCAGGGCTGAACATCTGGAACCTAATTCAACCAAAAAGGCTAGCTTGTGGATAAGGATTGCCCAAGACTTATATACTATAATTTAATTTGACCTAATTATCTATAGCCAATATGACTCTAACGACTTAAAGGGTTTGACAAACATGTTGTAGTTCATATTAAGAACTTGGCCTTTGAATTTTGAATGCTCGAGTTGGAGATTTTCATTTTTAATTGTCCACCTCCGTTTTCATGTTTGGAAAATGATCATAACAAATATCTTTATTATCGGTCTTGTGGAGTATTTGGTTGGCAAGAAATGAAGTCGTGTTTTTTAACAAGTTTACAACGCTAGATGATGTGTTTGAGATGGTGAAATTACGCTCTTGACAATGGTTGAAAGCAAAAGACAGTGGTTTTTGTTATGATTTTTTTCTCATGGACCGAGGAGCCTGCTGCATGTCTTAATCTTTATCACATTCTACTTTAAAATGGTTCACTTGGATTTTGTTGGGTCATTGTTTTATATTGCAGGCAACCACTTGTGGAGTTATCCTTCTACGGTGATGATTTTATTGGAATATTAACTTTATGGTGCAGGCATTGGTTTTATTGGATTTATTCACCGACTCCTACTTTGCAGCTAATAGCAAGCGCTGAGTTTATTTGGGCATTTGTAAACATTTTCATATTGATTTGGTTTTTGAAGGCTATGTCAAGATAGTGCTTTTACTTTTGTATCTCTAAGGTTGTCATTCCTTTGTATTAGGAGATGCTATTGATTTAGCATGGTTTTCTAGCACTAGATTTTTTGTAATAGGTTGGAGTACCCCTTGTATTCCGTTTTAATTAATATCACTTTTCTTAGCAAAAAAACAAATATCTTTATTACACTAATTAAAGAATAAAAATAAAAAATATTAAAAAGTGTAACATTTAATTTTATAAATATACTAATGAATATATAGTCGGTCCATGTGTTATAAATTCACCTTAATTAATAGTCCCTCTAATCTAAAATAATAGTTAGTTAAGATTTTAAAACAAAATTTATAAAAATATAATTAATATTTTTAATTTTATAAATATTATTTCTTAATTTCCTATTATACCCTTTGTGTTTTATTGATTAATTTCTTTATTATTTTAATTACTCACTAACAACTCATTTATTATCTCTCTTCAAGAAGTAGTGATTATGTAAGAGAAAAATTGATAAATAGAAATTAATTCTACACTGAAAATGTAAATAGACAAAAAAAAATTTGAAAAAATGAACTTTGTTAAATGCACTATTATTTTGAACAAAGATAATAAGGTTTAAATTTAAGACTTGTATATGGAAAAAATGTGCAAAAAGAACCCACTATAATGTTAATACTCCTAACTCAAATAGAATTGTCTTATATGAAAATTATATGTTAGTTAGACAGAAAAGATAATTTAAGAAATATAATAAATAAGATAAGGGAAATACTAGCCAATATCCTAAAGGAATTGATTAATAAATCAAATATATATTTTTTTTGTTATGATATATGTGTAACATATATAATTAATGATGCGATCAAATAAAAATATTCTATATATGAGTTTTTTAGCCAATGAGAACTGGACCATAAGATAATCTGACATATTTCATTTTTTTTGCTAGGCAAAGAAAAATATTTTAAAAAGGGAGTACAAGGGATACTCCAACCAATATACAAATACAAAAATCCAAAGAAATGGAAGAAAATAAAAAAAACCAGCCATTGCATTAACTAATGATGTAAACCAGACAGAAGCCTGATTGAATCAGAACTGAAACAGTAGCCAAGGTAGTGAAACCGAAACTCTCCACCAGAATGTCATCACCAAATAAGCCAACTAATTAAGATAGATTCAGCACTAATTGCCCACCACCTAAAACCCAAAACAATTCCAACATATACCAAAACAATTCGAACATATACCAATAACAGTTAAAAATAACAATGTAGCTAGAAATTCCTCATATTTAGCAGAAATTTAAACACTTGCCCGGGCTATTAGACCACAACAAAAAAAGATACAAGAAAGAGGTATCTTTAGTTTTTAACCATTTCCAAGATCTAATTTTAACAAGCTCCATCACATCAGCAGGTTCAATAAGATTATTGGAGAAAATGACTTCATTCCGAGCTAACCATAAAGACCACATGACCACCAACCAAATCAAAGACCATTTCAACCTATTTTTTTGCACTACATTATGGTAACCCCACAAAATGACAAAAATTAGGCAAACAACAATTATTTAAAACAAAACAAAATCCACCTCACTCCAAGCACAACATCCAAACTCTAGATGCAAAGAAACACTCAAAAAACAGATGAGAAGTGATTTCTAAGTTTTGACCACACCAAACACACTCTCCATTAGAGTCTTGAATAACCTTTCTTTTGATTAAATTTTCTCTGGTAGGAATTATGTTTAAAATTGCTTTCCAAGCGAAACCTGACACCTTCTTAGGTACATTCCGTTACCCTAAAACTAAATGCAATTAATAATGTAAAAAGAAAATAAATAAAATCGAGAAATAAAATTGTAGATGAAAGATGGGGGTTGTACCTAGGATGAAGAGGAAAAATCATAACAGAGCAATCACAAATTTGAAGCATGGGGATGTTGAAGAAAGATATGAGTTTTGGCATGAGGGTGTTGGATCCAAAGGGTCCATGCTCTTTTTATGTTGACTATATTAGCAAATCAGTCCCTGAGATATTCCTGATCGTGCAGTTTAGTCCCTGAAAGATTCAAAATCCCAAAATGGTCCCTGAGAGATTGCTTTGTCATTTGCATGGTCCTCGTGCAAAATGGTCCTTGAAAAACAAGCAAAAACAAGCAAATTAGTCCCTGAGATATTAAAAATCATTTAAATTATTCCTTAAAAAATGACCTTTCGATCCATTTTGCATGACAGAGCAATCTCTCAAGGACCATTTTGGGATTTTGAATCTCTCAGGGACTAAATTGCACGACCAGAAATCTCTCATATACTAATTTACTAGTATAGTCTTTTTATGTTATTATCTTTTAGGTAGAGAATGGTTACATGCTTGTGCGGGTTTAACTTCCTTTTATTTCTTTTTTTAATTTTATAAACCTATATACATGTTTTTAAATAAATCTCATATCAGATACATTATAATTAAATAACTAGTGCGTGAATACGTGTGAGGCACGAAAATATAACGATATAAAAATAATGAGATTTATTTTTTTTAATAATTTAATTTATTTGTTTCAATAAACAAACATTATACAATGTGATAAGTTAATTAATATTTATGTATTAACATACCTATTGACAATAAAATTAATTTGAGAAAAAATTATTAATTACAAAGATATTTAACTGTATTAGAACTATGTAATTCATTTAATATTTTAATTTATTAATTACATAAAAGAAATATATTAAAAAATATATAGTTCTTTTAAAAAATATATTAATTCATTTAAATACAGACTAATGAAGGGAAATTATGAAAAATTATTAATTCATCTAGAAATATGCAGATAGTCTTATATTAAGGGATACCCAATTCTTCTAGAAGAAGACTTATAAATAGGGACGGGAGAGTATCATATATGTGTGAGCACCCAATTTTGTCCGGAATACTTTTGATCCACCCTCATCATCCACATTTGTAAGTTTTTTTTATCCCAAAGTTTAAATCAATTTTCCTAACACATTTTGATAAAAGAAAAAAAAACTGATAGCCATAATTTTCCTTCTGACTTCATCCTTTTCTTTTTATAATAATTAATCAATTGGTTTTTATTTTATCGTTTTTTCCCTCTCCATTTCTTTATGGGCTCAATATTTTTTTTTTCTTCTTTTTTTTCTTTCTCTTCGGGCTAAACCATTCATGGAGCCCATTCCCTTTAGGCTAAACCATCCACATAATCCACTTTTTTTATTTTAATTATTTTAAAAAAGTATTAACAAAAAAAGGGAAAAAATAAAAAAAATGATAAAAAAGGGATAGGGGTAGCGTGTGAATTCTTTCTGAGCACTTTCCAAACGACCATATTCTACCCCTACAATGAATTCAGCGGATTATACTGAATGAAAGGATTGGAGCAGTTAACATGGATTCATTTGCCTTTATAAACCGAGATTATACCAGAAAGAGGGGGTTCTAAAAAAATCTTTCAGAAAACAGAATTGGTTTTTGACATCTGAGAACCAATTCAAAAATCAGGGGCATTGCAATAGTAAGATAGAAATTCCAAAATTGAGAAGTGGGGAGGTTCAAAAGAGGAAGTATAGAAAGAGATCAAAATTGTAAAAAGAAAGTTGTACACTAAAACCCTCCTACACTGAACTGGCAATCCTGGTATATTTCTTAGACTCGTAATTCATTTGATTATACTACATGTTTGTGCTATGTGCAATAAACTAATGATGCATCTTGAAATTGAATGAAAATTACGGACTGTCTAATCATCATTCTACTCATTCTATTATTATAAAACCAATCCACTCCACTTACACGTGTCGTTTGTTTTTTTCTTTTGTTTTTTTATCACACATTCATTTTCTCTCATTATTCGTCTCTATTAATTTTTTATCTGTTTCATTATAAAAGAAATTTTTTAAGAACCTCAGGTATCCTCCACGTGAGGTAGTCCTGCTCTTATTGTTTTCTCTTATCTGTTTTCTCACTTGGTTTTTATTTTTTTTTAGTTTCTTTTTTTTGTTTATTTATTTTTTTAGTTTCTTAATTATCACTTTAGTAAAGTGATTTTTTTTATGAACCACAAATATCCTCCATGGGATATAGTCTTGCTCCTGCCGTTTGCTTTTTTCTTTTGTTTTTTATCACACATTCATTTTCTTTTTTTATTACCATATTAAAATATTTTCTCTCGTTATTCGTTTCTATTAATCTTTTATCTGTTTCATTATAAAAGTAATTTTTTAAGAACCTCAGGTATCCTCAGCGGGAGGCAGTCCTGCTCCTACCGTTTTCTTTTATCTGTTTTCTCACTTGGGTTTCATTTCTTTTAGTTTCTTTATTATCACTTTAGTAAAGTGATTTTTTTATGAGCCACAGAATCCTCCACGGGAGGTAGTCTTGCTTTTGTCGTTTGCATTTTTCATTTTTCATTTTTCATTTTTGTTTTGTTTTGTTATCACACATTCATTTTTTTATTATTATATATTAAAACATTTTCTCTTATTATTCGTTTCTATTAATCTTTTATCTGTTTAACTATAAAAGTAATTTTTTAAGAATCTTAGGAGCCTGTTTGGGTGGAACTTTTGCACAAGTACTTCTAGGTGAAAAAAATAGCATGAATCAAAGAGGTCAAATGCATTTAACTTCTCCATAAGTTAAAATTAGTCTTTGTAGACCACCTACTCTAAAAGCTCTCCCATTTAACTTCTCCAAAAGTAACAAATTTTAACTTATGGAGAAGTTAAATGCATAATTAACCTCTTTGATCCATGCTATTTTTTTCACTTAGAAGTACTTCTGCAGAAGCTCCACCCAAACAGGCTCTAGGTATCCTCCACGGGAGGCAGTTATGCTCCTACCGTTTTCTTTTATATGTTTTCTCACTTATGTTTTATTTTTCTTAGTTTCCTTATTATTACTTTAGTAAAGTGATTTTTTTATGAACCACAAATATCTTGCACGTGAGGTAGTTTTGCTTCTGTCGTTTGCATTTTTCTTTGTTCTTTTATTTTTTTATGACACATTCATTTTCTTTTTTTAATTATCATATTAAAACATTTTCTTCATTATTCATTTCTATTAATCTTTTATCTGTTTCATTATAAAAGTAATTTTTAAAGAACCTCGGGTATCCTCCACGGGAGACAGCCCTATTCCTACCGTTTTCTTTTATCTATTTTCTCACTTGGGTTTTATTTTTTTAGTTTCTTCATTATCACTTTAGTTAAGTGATAATTTTATGAACCACAAATATCCTCCAAGAGAGGTACTCTTGCTCCATTCGTTTGCTTTTTTCTTTTATTTTTTTATCACGCATTCAATTTTTTATTATCATATTAAAATATTTTCTCTCATTATTCGTTTCTATTAATCTTTTATCTGTTTTATTATAAAAGTAATTTATTTAGAACCTCGGACATCCTCCACGGGAGGCAGTCCTACTCCTACCGTTTTCTTTTATCTGTTTCTCACGTGGGTTTTATTTTTTTAGTTTCTTTATTATCACTTTAGTGAAATGATATTTTTATGAACCACAAATATCCTTCACGGGAGGTACTCTTGCTCCTACCGCTTGCTTTTTTCTTTTCTCTTTTATTTTTTTATCATACATTCATTTTTTTATTACCATATTAAAATATTTTCTCTCATTATTGATTTATATTAATCTTTTATCTGCTCTATTATAAAAGTAATTTATTTAGAACCTCGGGTATCCTTCACAGGAGGCAGTTCTGCTTCTTCCGTTTTCTTTTATCTGTTTTCTCACTTGGCTTTTATTTTTTAGTTTCTTTATTATCACTTTAATAAAGTGATTTTTTTGTGAACGGTAAATATTCTCCAAGGGAGGTAGTCTTGCTCCTGGCGCCGTTTGCGTTTTTCTTTTTTCTTTTGTTTTTTTATCACACGTTCATTTTCTTTTTTTTTATTTTCATATTAAAACATTTTCTTTCATTATTCGTTTCTATTAATCTTATATCTGTTTCATTATAAAAGTAATTTTTAAAGAACCTCGGGTATCCTCCACGGGAGGCAGTCCTGTTACTACCGTTTTCTTTTGTCTATTTTCTCACTTGGGTTTTATTTTTTTAGTTTATTTATTATCACTTTAGTAAAATAATTTTTTTATAAACCACAAATATTCTCCACAGGAGGTAATCTTGGTCCTGCAGTTTGCTTTTTTCTTTTGTTTTTTATCACACATTAGTTTTCTTTTTTGTTATTATCATATTAAAATATTTTCTCTCATTATTCGTTTCTATTAATCTTTTATCTATTTAATTATAAAAGAATTTTTGTAAGAATCTCGGGCATCCTCCACGGGAGGCTGTCCTGCTCCTACCGTTTTCTTTTATTGTTATTACTATTATTATTATTATTGAAACAATTTTAGTCATCATCCATCCCTAATTTTTCATTACATAAAACAAGCATCAAGAAACATGATAAATATGTAAGTTTTCATTAAATTTAATGTAATTTTTTAAATATATCATTTATCTTTCTATTTTATTCATTAATGTTTTAGCTTATTATCTTTCTTATCTATTTGATTTATTTATTCTATTTACGTGTATTAAAATTGTTCCCACAATATACACGTTGTGTTTTCAAATTTTTTTCCCACAAAACTATTTACACTTTATGTGTTTAAAGTGATTGGGATATGAGATCTCAATGATCAATATATTTTAAATTTATAATTATATTAATTATATATTGGTTATTATTTTTTATAAATATGATACTAATATGATATTCACATTCTACGTAGTATATTTCATAAGTTAATTTTTTTATAAAAATTTAATAATACATTTAAAAACCAACATTACCCACTACCTGACGTCTTGCTAGGTGTCTAAAGTTCATCTCACACACATTAATACAGTTCAATGAGGTACCATTTCTTTTTTAACAGAAAAAATATAGAGTCCCTACTCCCTTTACAACCATTAAGATCACCAAACAGAAAAGATATCCCTGTAAAATGTTTTAGAAAAAGGGGGGCTGAATCAATACATGGTAAAAAGCGGACCACTGCCACCACACCGTCCCTCCTTTATCTCCACCTTGTAAGTCCGCACAACCAGAAAAAAATAGTAAAATCAAAAGACGGAAAAACTAGAGAAAGAATGAGGGATAGGAACAAAAACAGATAAAAAAGGTGAGGAAAGACAACCATTCCTCACCACCGTGAAGTCACCGCACCACTGTCCTCGTTCGTCTCCAGTCGCGGCTGTATGCGTCGTGAAGGCGTCCCTGGCCATCCACCGTTTCGCGTCATCTCCGTCTTGTGGAGCTTCCATGCCTCTGCCATTCTCTGTCGCTTCTTCCTCGCGGCTTCACCGTCGCCGTGCGCCTCTGTCTCAGTTGCACCTCAGCTCACCCCCATCGCGCGAACCACCGCGCCTCCGCCTGTAGCACTGCGCGACTGACCGCCGTGCGCAGCCCCTCTCCCCCTGCTGCAGCGCCGCCGTCGATGGCGGCCCCCTTCCCCGTGCCCAGCTGCGGCCGCCTTCCGCCGTAGCCACCCCCTCTTTGCCTCTCACAATCCCTCACCCCCTTTTGAAACCCTAACAGAGAAAATGAAGAGGAATTGATTGAGTTTGAATTCTGAATGGTTGTCTCTCTAGGGTTATGACCCCTTGGAGACTCTGAGGTAGTAGTTTGGGCCAGCTCGTTCGCTGTCCCATTAGGTCTCTTTCTTTTTTTTTTCTTTTTTCTGATGGGGTCTAGGCCAATGAAGCTTGGTTGAGGCCCAGTTTTTTTATCATGTCCGTTTTTTTTCGTTTTTTCTTTCTGTTGGGCCAATGATGCAACCTGAGGCCCAACTTTTTAATTTCAGCTACATTTAAATTTTTTTTAATAAATTTTATTTCATTTAAAAGCCAAAAAATTTAAAATCCTTTCTTTAAAAAAAATCAAATTAAAATGCTTTTTTAATTATCTTTCTCAAAATTAAATCAATCAAATTTCTAATCACTTCTTCTTAACATTTCTCAATTAATTAGTTTTTTTGCTCATGTGTATGTTTAAAATATTTTCAAAATTAATTCTTTAAAAAATAAAAAAATTGTTAATTTCCTTTCACAATTCAAATTTCTCTTTTAAGTTAATTAATCAAATACCAATATCAAGTTCATGCAGTGATCCATGACATTGATTGTGCACTTCGTTGCCCTTCAAGTGTTGTGAATATCGTAAGGATTTTTTGTATAGCAATGTTATCCTAAGCCTGTGCAATGTGAACTTCTCTAAATAAATCTCCTTTTCAAGTTAAAATTCCCTTAACCTTCTTTTCGTCAAAGTAAAAAAATTCTTTTTCTAAAAATCCCTCTCTTTCAAAAATTAACAAATCCAAAAAAACTTTTAGAACTACGTGTAACGTCCTAATTTCTTAATTCAAGAATAATGTCCATTGGAAACACTATTCCTGAATTACTGAAATTATTTCGCGTCGTTTCTGATATCGACAAACAGTCACAAAATACGCCTAAGCAGTCCAACGTTTACTTAGGCTTCCACATCATTCAAACATCCTGAATTCCAACACGAATTCTAAATCAGAACATGGGGACGGACCAACATTGGATATGTTAAGGTCCATAAACTCCTACCGGAAATCCGGCAGAGTTTCCCCTGAAAATTGGACGTTTCCCAATTTCCAGATTCACCTGAAAACCAGCAAAACACCAGTGCAGTTCATAATAGCGTAATCACTAATCCAATTCAATAACAATAGGCCTCCATGGCCAAACTATGGACTTCTACATCATACATCAATTAAATAGTCACTACAATCAAATCTCCAATAATATCTCTATATAATTACAAATAATTCTCCACTGAAGACTTCCCTTTAGTTACTGGGAGTGTGTGACCCACCCCAAGAGCTTCCTCTCCATTGAGCATAACCTGGAATAACCTGCATAACTAAAATATATCCCCGAAACGTGGGGTGAGACTACGGCCTCAGCGAGCAAAGCATGCAACAGGCAGTGTGGGGAGGCAGACATATGACATGCAACATATCATTCAACATGTCATGCATAACTATCTCAATTACCACATTACAATTTCACTCAACTATACAAGATGTTTAATGCAAATATGGAAAATAGATATGCTATGCATGACCTGCATTACCCGGCAGACGAGGTCTTTTCACTATCTGGGGCTAGACCTGAGCTCAGACTACAAGGAATGTCTTCCTCGGGCATAACACCGCCAATCAACTGGGGGTCGAAACCCGTATTTTAACTGGGGACCGAAGTCGAATTAACTGGGGACCGAAGTCCAATCTTGATTAATTAAGATGAACTGGGGCCGAAGCCAAAACTGGGGTCAAAGTCGTAACTGGGGCCGAAGCCAAAACTCATTTTCTCTGGGAGCCAAGGCTCAAAAATCGTTTTCCGGTTAATTGGCCAAAGGCCTGGATGCAATGCACACACAATACATAGTTCATGAATTTTCTATATCTAAACATGTTCTCCTTTACAAACCTTAGCATGTGCAATAACATCTATCTATAACAAAACCATCACAAAACATCAAGAATCATCTATAATAATCACCCAACAACATTTCACCCACAAAATCCCAAAATCCCCAATTTCCCCTAACTTAGGGTTTTCACTTACAAGTTCATAAGCAATTCAAAACATGAATATTCTCTAATCCAACCATAATACAACATCCATAAGCTAAAAGGAAGGGGAATAGGAGAATAGGGATCATAATGGAAGCACCCACATGATAAGGTGAAAGTGTGTGAGCTCTACTCACCTTAAATGGAGCTCTAATGAAGGAGAAGGAGGGAGGAAGAGGTTGAGCTCAAGCCTAGGAGGTGATGAGGGACCTTCAATCCGGGTCTTCTTCTCCCTTTTCTCTCTTTCTCTCTCTAATTTCTTCTCTCTCTCACTCTAAACCCTAGGAAGAAGAAAGGAAATGAAGAAGAATCAAGGAGGAACCAAAATATGTGTGTTTTAAGTGTTTTTACGGTAACAGACGAGTCAGTTGCGCTTCAGCGTAGCTCAAGTGCAGCTTTTCCCCAAAAGCTCTCTGTTTTCTGCGCTTCAGTTGCGCTTTAGCGCAGCTTGGAGCGCAGAAAGCAGAGAGGAATTGAGGACATTCGCTGTTCCTCGACAACTTTCTTGCCTGAGAAAGAATGTGTCTTCTGGGGGTGCAAACGAGCTCAAAATACTATCATATAGCATATCAAACTGAAGCCCCGAGTCTTAACTTTCCAATCCAAGTGGAAACGCCTCAATTGGACACCTACAATTCTAAATATTTTCAATTTAGTGCACTAAGGTCCTTAGGCTTAAAACCCCAAATTAAGAAACAACCTTGGTTTTTGCCCCTTTTGACTCCAATACAAATCTCTCCTTCTCAGACCTAATTCCTATCCTCCAAAACCATCTTCTAACTTATTTCTTCTCATCCAAACCCTTCCCTATTCTAATTCTCGATAAATAAATTCCCCTAATTTCTTGTATGACACTCTCTTAACCTCCAATTCTCATTCTAACGTCCCTTACAGGGCTTGGCTCACCACCTAAGGTTTTCTTCTATACTTCATATGTCTCAATTTTCTGGGATGTTACACTATGTGGCTTTGATTTCTCCATTGCACCTCGAGATACATAGGAGCGGAAACGGAATTTGTCAAGCCAAATAAATAAATAAAATGTTTTTTCCTTAAATTCAAAATTCAATTCTTTTTATGACTTTGTTATTTATTATAAAAGTACAAAAAAAATTACAAAGCAAAAATAACAAAATAAATTTTATTTTCATTTAAAAAAGAGGTAAAAAATATTTTTAAAGTTAACAAGTTTTGCACAATTAGTTAGAGGTAACCGTCTTAGGACGGATGTTGTAGGGTGTTAACACCTTCCCTACACATAAATGACTCCCGAACCCAAATCTGGTTTCGAAGACCTTTTTTTAAATGATTTTTCCAAATGTTTTCCATTCAAATAAACTTTGGTGGCGACTCCATTGAAAATCCAATTTTTCCTTGATTTGTTCGCCGACCCGTCGTGACCCTGGTTCCGACAGCTGGCGACTCTACTGGGGACGTTTGAGAGTCAAGCCTGTCATAATTAGTTGTTCAAAATTGCTAATTTTGAAAATATTTATTTTACCTCTTTTTTGTTTTATCTTGTCTTGTGTATATTGTTGTAAATATTTCTATTTTGTACAATATTTGATAGATGTAAATATACTTTGCTTTAACATTAGGGTAGAAGACTTTATCTCTGTATATATTTGTGTTGTTTTATTTCTTTTGCAGATGAGAGGGTAGTTGTTAGGATTATAAGTTGGTTTGCTCCATGCACACACTTCCACCTTCACTTGTTTCACACATTATTTTGGGCTCTATACCTGAGCCTTCCATACTCATAGGACCAGAAGGGGGTTTCAATTTTGTCAATGTGGGCCTTTGGCTTCCCTGACACTTATTGATTCTCTTGCTTAGATTGCTACTGGTACCATAGATCACCATTTTGTGGCTTAATTAGTCCCCGTGGTTGATTTCATATGACTGGGTCTTTATCCTTCGGATAGGGGCAATCTGGGAGCCTTTTCCTTTAGGGGTATAAATTCGTCCTTGAAGATCGTACATTGTAAATAAACTTAGTGCCTACCAAAGTTAAAGTCTTGACCTTAGGATTACTTCTTCGTAAGGTGTTGCCATATTTAGGACACATAAGGAGCGTACTTCTTCCTCTTTCTTTCATTCTTTGTTGTACATATTTACTCTTAGCAGTAGCATTCATTCATGAAGATAACATTCCTTTTTTTTGGGAAAATAAATTTGTAGAGGAAGTCCTTTGATTTTCTTAAAATAAAGATAAAAAAGCATAAAAAATGAAAATCGCAATCACTTCATTAACATTACATACATTAATGTTCATACATATCATCCCATCCATCTCTCTCTCACACACACACACATATATATATCATTATATACCGTCTTAGGACGGATGTTGTAGGGTGCTAACACCTTCTCTACACAAAAATGACTCTTGAACCCAAATCTGGTTTTGAAGACCATTTTTTTAAAGGATTTTTCCAAATGTTTTCCCTTGAAATAAACTTTGGTGGCGACTCCATTGAAAAATCCAATTTTCCCTGATTTGTTCGCCGACCCGTCGGGACCCCCGGTTCCGACAATATGATTTAAGATAAAAAAAATAACAAATTCAAAAAATTATAATTAAATTTTATTTGATGATCTATTTACCTAATATTATCGTTTCTTTTGTATAAATCTTAATCAATAAGAGTTTTATATATTAAGGAAAAGAATAATAAAAAAATATTTTAAATTAAAGCATCTGAATCAAAATAAATTAAATAAAAATTTCTAAAAGAAATCAACTATATATATATATATATTAGAAATATAATTTCTTTTAACATATTATGCTATGCAAATAAGTTATATAATATTACATTTTTCTTGAAAACCAAATAAAAATAGTTATGAAGACATTTTTATGGGAAAATAGCATAAAACCACCCCAAACTTTGGCCTTTTGCAAATAGGCACCATCAACTTTTAATCTGTCACAATTAATCCTTAAACTCTTATTATTATTGTAATAGATCCTTTCATTAATATAAAGTTAAATAATTAACATAATAAATATCAATTTTTCAATATTTTGTGTTTCAAATATTAAAAACATGTAAATGAGTAAAATTTTCAATTTTTTATTTCTAAAATCGGTCACATTTCAAACACATTTAAAATTCTACAAGCGAAACATGGTGGTGTGTTCTTTTAATTTAGGGTATTTTTTCTATTTTTTATTTTTAAAACTTTATTTTATATTATTTTAATATTTAAATTACTAAATCTTGAATAATTATGACTAATTTCGTTAATTATTTAACTCTATGTTAATGAAATGACATATTGCAACAATAATAGAAGTTTAAGGGTTAACTAGGACGAAATAAAAGTTCATGGTGCCTATTTGCAAAAGAGTGAAAGTTTAGGGTGGTTATATACTCTTTTCCCCATTTTTTATTATTAATGAAATAAGTTTTTCATTAATTTATTTTAGGGTATTTATTTCTATTTTTAATCCAACAATAGATATAAATAAAATTCTATCTAAATGCCTCGTTCCGTGACGGGTATTACTCGACTAACTCGGTTGAGATTTGTTAAATACTCTTTTAAGGAAGTGAAGAAAATTGGTGATTTTTTTAAAAGCATTATCTTTGATTAATGAATTATAATTTGGATAAAACAAGAAGAAACATATTAGTACTAAAAATACCATTTCATTACTATTCAAGATTACAACGAAAATAACATGCATCTAAGTTGGGATTATAGCATAATACATTACAAAATGAAAGTGGACTTTCTATCCGGCTATGACCTATCTTTACTGTATATTGCTACTTATATATACCCCTAAACACTACCACTTGACTCATCAAGATCCGGTTCAACCTGAACGCCATGTCTATCTTCAGAACAACATGCATCCTTCTAGAGTCCATGGCATTTTAGGTGCCAAAAGAATGGCAGACAACGAAAAAGAAAGACAAAGGGGTGATAACACTTTACATGAACTCACTTAATGTAGGATATGATGACTAAAGTAAATAGATATGGGAATTCATACAATTCATACAACAATATACCCAATCATTCACATAGAGGGTCACAACATCATAAAATTGTGTGATATGCTCATACAATGCAAGCAACCATGTCATTCACCAAGGATTTCAAGTGACTACCATGTACCATGCAATGCATGAGGGCCCGGGGAAATCACCACTTCAGTGCACACAACAACTGCAAAATCATATGGAAGTAATCAGGAGTTAGAGTCTGTACTAGTCCCGGTACTAAGAGCTTTGCTCATATATTTTTTTTCGACCGATCTTTCTTTTGTGATACTTCCAGACAATCTCCACTGATTCTGAAACCTTGAGAGTGACATGCATAGTCAAGTTTAATCCCCTGAACTTGACAATAGGTAGCTAGCCTACGTCGCCTGATATTCGGTCCAGAACACGACTATTGATGGGTTTCTGGAAAGCGAACCACAAATCCAGCAGTATAATAGTAAGAAGAGTATCGTATCCACAGGGAACAGTCAATTTACGTAGACTGTGATCTATTTATCCAGGGAAAACAACGATTTAGAGAGTATTGTTGCGGAATTGTAAATAGCAAATTAAATATCAATGGAATTAGAAAGGAAGAGTTAGAGACAATTTACTTGGATTAGGATTGGACTTCATATCATCACACCCTTTGTGCATGTAAAAACTATCTATTATTTTAGGTTTACTCTATAATATTGTAGACAAACTTTATTGCTAAGACCCCGAGTTACCAGCGGCCTCACACACTCAAAGATAATCCATGCGGGCTCTCCCAAGCGACAGACTTACCCTCGGCTTATTTTGATCTCTTTTATTCAGTTTGTAAAGGACTAATTGAAATACGCGACCTACCAAATGAAATATACCTTCGCTAGAGTACTGTCACTACCCATCGCTCATTAGATATACCCACCTCTCGCTTCCTGGATTCACAATCAACTAATCATTTGCTATCGGTAATTCAAAAACCATGCCTAACCTTGGAACGCCCTTCATTAGAGTACTCACACTACCCATCAATCATAAGCAACGCCCCCGTAAAGAAACCCTGGCTACCGAGTCCTCTTATTCACTCAGAGAGTGAGTTTCTTCAGAATCTGCTCCCCCACTCTCAATCCTAGTCAAAACTAACCTAGTTGAGACTAGCCTATAACTCCTGGCGCAAGCGCGGAAGTTAGGAATTAAGTACAGAATAAGATTACCAATATTATAGACAGAGAGCTCAGTAAATAATAATATAGAGTTTACATACACTTGGGGATAGAATCAATTACATCCAGTCCTAATGGAGATTTAACTACACAAGGTAGCCATACAAACCACCGAAGATGTTGTCACCATCTTCAATCCTTGTGAAGCGCTCCTCCTCTCCTACTCTAAATTAGCTCTGGTGCATTATCACTGAAATAAAACTGAATTACAATAATCGTGCCCGCTGGATTTGGTGCAAGAGGTTCCTATTTACAGACTAAGGAAATACAAAGAAATTTGGGGAGAAATCTATCTAAAAACGGCAACAGGGAACAAATCAGCGTGAGCTGCGCTACAGCGCAGGATGGAGCGCAACTTCCAGAGAGTCTACGCTTCACCCTGCGCTATAGCGCAGGTGAAGCGCAAGTAGCGTCCTGCAGCTCCAACTTTCTCTTTTTAATCTTGATCTCTCCCCGAGACTAGTTTTGACAAATTTGCCTTTCCTTGTTTCCCTTTTCTTGATAAAATCCTTGCATTTATTGAGCAATCTTTGATTTACTTGGGAAGCTTGTCTGCAGAATCCTTGATTGATTGGCAGTGATCTCCTCTTTAATTGTCTTAAATCTTCTTCAAATCTTCATTAAATATCTTCAATCAATCTCAAATCTTGCAGATATCTCCCTCATTTAATGTTATCTATTCTTCAAATCAAATCTTTGCAATATCCTGCAAAAATCAGCAATATTTCTATCAAAATAGCATTAAATTCAAATCTCAGATTAATAAATACAATTTCTCTAATATTTAATAAAAAGGGATTAAACTGGGGCAAAATTGCCATTTTATCCTTGATAAGTGAACTAAAAAGTGGTTTAATTTATCAACTAAAAAGTAGTGTGAGTACTCTTTTCCTTAGAGTACTCACACTACCCATCAATCATAAGCAACGCCCCCGTAAAGGAACCCTGGCTACCGAGTCCTCTTATTCACTCAGAGAGTGAGTTTCTTCAGAATCTGTTCCCCCACTCTCAATCCTAGTCAAAACTAACCTAGTTGAGACTAGCCTATAACTCCTGGCACAAGCGCGGAAGTTAGGAATTAAGTACAGAATAAGATTACCAATATTATAGACAGAGAGCTCAGTAAATAATAATATAGAGTTTACATACACTTGGGGATAGAATCAATTACATCCAATCCTAATGGAGAGTTAACTACACAAGGTAGCCATACAAACCACCGAAGATGCTGTCTGTAACATCCTAAATTTTATTAAGTAAAATAAAATTAAGGATAATTAGCAGAGTAGAAGAAGTAAATAAATAAGTAGATAATATTAATATTAATTAGAATATTTAATGAGTAAGAGTTATTAAATAAATAATAATATTAGGATATTTTATGAGTAAAGGTATTTAATAAATAATAAGAATAATAAATATAACAAGTGGGTAGAGGATGGGCCCAATCCCATTAAGCGTTTAAGTATTCTGATAAGGAAAGGGTACCAATTCACCCTAATCCTTATTTTTCATATCGTGGGAGAGCGAAGAGCCAAGGAGGGGAGAACCTACATCTCAAAGAGGAGATTGCTGAGTGATCGAGAATCAAGAACCAAGAATCAAGATTGTTGCAGTACGATCTCTACTACAAGGTAACGGGGGAGAAAGGGTGTTCCTTGTATGTGCTTGTAGGGGTGTTTGGGTAGTGAGGGCAACCATAAGACCCTCTAAAGGCTCTAAATTCGTATGGATTAATGCATAATTAAGAATGAATGATATAATCTATTGATTTATGATTGGTTGGATGTATATTGATGATTTATTGGGCGAGATTAAAGATGATATTGAGAATAATGAAAAAGGGGTGATTAGGGATTGAGAATTTGGGGGTTTGATGAATTAGTAAATAATCTGTAAAGGATTGTTGTTTTACTGAGTTTTGGATGATAATAATGATTATGAATGATGTTTAGATGAAAAAGATTGATTGGGGATTGATTGGAAGGGTTTGGATGTGTTAGAAATCGTGAAATCTGCGATCTGCGTCGCAGGTAATCGATTACCAGGAGTGGTAATCGATTACCAGGGAGTTCTGGGCACCAGGGAGTGATTTTGGGGTGCTGGTAATCGATTACAAGGGGTCTGTAATCGATTACCAGAGAGTTGAGTTGCTGGTAATCGATTACAGCTGTGTGGTAAACGGGCTCGGAACCCTATCATATTATATATCAAACTGAAGCCCAGGATCTTATCTTTCTAATAGAAGTGGAATCACTTTATTTGGACACCTATAACTCTAGATATTTCCAAATTAGTGAACCAAGTTCATTAAGCTTAAAGCTTGAAGACTCCAAAATTGAGTAACGGCCTCTGGTAATTGATTACGGGTATGTGGTAATCGATTACCAGGTTATATTGTGTATGAGAATGTTGTTTATATGATGATTGATGATGTTTGATGATGTTATCGATGCTAGTGTATATCACTTATGATGACGATGTTATTGATGCTAGTGTATATCACTTATGATGACGATGTTATTGATGCTAGTGTATATCACTTTATGATGATGATGATGATAGTGTATGTCACTTGATGATTATGATGTTAATGATGTATGATGACGATGTTGATGATGATAGTGTATGTCACTTTATGATGATGATGTTAATGATGACGAGTGTATGTCTCTTGATTATAAAGATGATGTTTAATGATGAGTGTATTGAGTATGATGATGATGTCGATGATGATAGTGTATGCCACTTTATGATGATGATGTTACCTAAGTTGTGCGGACCCATAGAGGGGGTACTATTTAGGAGAGATGCCTTGAGCATATGTGATGAGATCTGGTTTGTGCGGGCCCAAGAGAGGGGCGTTGGGCAACACTACCGGCCTCTGTGGCGATTAACGGTAGCGTGGTGGGTGAAGCCTACCGGCCTCTGTGGCGACTAACGGTAGCGTTGTGTGTGGAGTCTACTGACCTCTGTGGCGATTAACGGTAGCGTGGTGTGTGAAGTCTACCGGCCTGTGTGGTGATTAACGGTAGCGTTGTGTGTGGAATCTACCGGCCTCTGTGGCGATTAACGGTAGCGTGGTGGGTGAAGCCTACCGGCCTCTGTGGCGATTAACGGTGGCATGGTGTATGGAGACTACCGGCCTCTGTGGCGATTAACGGTAATGTTGTGTGTGAAGCTTGTCGGCTTCTGTGGTGATTACCCTATGCTGAATACGATGATAGATGATTGATGTTATGATGATAATAAGTATGATGATAGATGAATGATGTTATGATGATAATGAGTATGAAGATAGATGAATGATGTTATGATTATGTGAGCATGATGATAGATGAATGATGTTATGTTGATAATGAGTATGATGATATATGAATGACACTATGATGATGATGAGCTTGGTGAATGTATGCTGAATATATTTATGTGTTATAATTAGGAATGATGGTATGGAATATATATGTTGATATAGATGAGTAATTATCTGTTGAGCTTTGAATGATTGTTATTCATTGATGGTTGATGTATTGATGACATGATGTAATGATGTTGTGGGTGAGGACAGGGTAACCTCCTATATGTATATATGAGTTAGAGCTCTTTTCCTCACCGTTGCTATTGTTGTTTCAGGTGATGGTGATGACACATTTGGTGTCGACTATGATTGAAAGGGTATGCTCTGGTAGATGTGACATCAGGGTGTATTTGGGAGTTTTATCATGTTGCTAGATTAGGAGTATGTTTTTGTGAACCATTTTGGATGCCTGGTATGGCAGTAGGGTGTTTAGTTGTTTTTATTTTGTTTGAAGATTCCGTTGCAGTTATGTTTGAGTTTTAATTGGAGTTTAATATCTTTTAATAAAGTTGTTTTCGAACTAATGAGATTTTAGTAAGAATGTTTGTGAACCTTTTTAGCCAACGTGGGACACTACCATTTCTTAAACCAATTTATTAAACGTATAAGAGTATGGGGTAGAAGGGTGTCACATTGTCACCATCTTCAATCCCTGTGAAGCGCTCCTCCTCTCCTACTCTAAACTTAGCTTTGGTGCATTATCACTGAAATAAAACTGAATTACAATAATCGTGCCCGCCGAATCTGGTGCAAGAGGTTCCTATTTATAGACTAAGGAAACACAAAGCAATTTGGGGAGAAATCTATCTAAAAACGGCAACAGGGAATAAATCAGCGTGAGCTGCGCTCCAGGCTGCGCTACAACGCAGGATGGAGCGCAACTTCCAGAGAGTCTGCGCTTCACCCTACGCTATAGCGCAGGTGAAGCGCAAGTAGCGTCCTGTAGCTCCAACTTTCTCTTTTTAATCTTGATCTCTCCCCGAGACTGGTTTTGACAGATTTGTCTTTCCTTGTTTCCCTTTTCTTGATAAAATCCTTGCATTTATTGAGCAATCTTTGATTTATTTGGGAAGCTTGTCTGCAGAATCCTTGATTGATTGACAGTGATCTCCTCATTAATTGTCTTAAATCTTCTTCAAATCTTCATTAAATATCTTTAATCAATCTCAAATCTTGCAGATATCTCCCTCATTTAATGCTATCTATCCTTCAAATCAAATCTTTGCAATATCCTGCAAAATCAACAATATTTCTATCAAAATAGCATTAAATTCAAATCTCAGATTAATAAATACAATTTCTCTAATATTTAATAAAAAGGGATTAAACTGGGGCAAAATTACCATTTTATCCTTGATAAGTGAACTAAAAAGTGCTCTAATTTATCAACTAATTTCCACTTATCAACTATCCTCAGGGTTGACGTCCTTTTCAAGACCCGCTGGAGTATTTTGCAAGACCCAGTGCACCAGTCCCAACCAGTTTCACACTGTACCAATGTGTCACTTTCACGTTTAGTCATAAGGTACACAACCTTAGACATCAGCAATGCTCAATGATGCATGCCATACATCCAATGTTTTCACAACACACACATCCCTTATGGGCAAAGCCAATCGAATCCTTTCACGTAACCATTCCCCGTGGCACGACCACAGATCCAATGACTTTCCTTCATAAGGAGATCCAAACCCCTTCTTGGGTCAATCTACACACTCTCTCTCTCTAGGATTCTCAAGTTTTATGCAAATAGAGTGTGTTTGTTATAAGCTTTTAGGTAAGTTGTATTCATTCGTCTTTAAGACTAATGATTACTTTCACTTAGATCCTACAACTTACTAAGGCTTATGGTTGTGTCTTATGAATAACACTACACATCTTGGTTTATCATATGTGTATGATTAGGGTTAAGTCTAAAAGTATCTTCCTTGGGTGTTACCTTATCTTAATTGAGTCTATCTTTCCTTAATAAAAGCTTAATATGTTTAATAATCCTTAATTATCCAAGTAGGGTTAGGTTTAATCCCTAATTATACCTTATTTAAGGTTAATCTTCCTTAATTAGGGTATGATTAAGGCTAATCTTTCCTAATTATGTCAATCTTTATTTAAGGTTCTAATTAACTCCTAATCATCCCTTAATCTCTTCCCTAATCATGAATTAAGCTTTTAATTACACTTAATTAAGGTTAATCACAATTAATTGATCCTTAATCGTCATTAGGTCTTAATCATATTACTAACACATTAATCCTTAATGATTAAGATTAATTATGATCATGTGTATTTAAGACTTAATTATAATTAAACTTGATTAGGATATTCTTGATTAAGGTTAGGGTTAATCCTCATTAGGGTTGATTAAGGTTAATCTTAGTTACTTGGGTATCAATCCTTATTAAGTCTCACACCTATTATTAATAATAATTGACTTAGGTAATTAAGAGTGATCTTAATTAAGTCTTCCCTAATTGATTAACTTATGTGATTTAACTTAGTGGTCTCCTTAACTTAATTTGAGTCTTACTTCCTTATGAGTAGGATTAGGGTTGAGGCCCAACACTAATCCAAGCCCAATGTTCCTTAATTATTTTTGTTTTGCCATATGGAGTGTTTTATGAGTTTTTGGAAGGTATTTGGGCCCAAACTAGAGGCTCAATGGTTAGGTAACTCATGGGGGTTCATTTTACTAAGTTATCATCAAGTAAAATGAGTTTTAGGGTTACTTCATTGTAGGTTAAAGGTTTTACCCGAATTTACCTCAATTTATTCACTTAAGTTCTCATCTTTTACTTTTACTTAGTTACTTCAAGTTTTAACTTTCACCTATTGGGCTACTAAGGCCCAAAAACATACCAACGCCATTCTCATCAACATTTCAAGATCAAACATATTCATCCCATGAATCTCACATGAACATAGGCAAGAACACACATGAACATTCAAGAACACTTTGAATTTCATGAAAAATCAATAAAATCCCCAAAATTGTTAAACTCAAGTATGATGTCCTACACTCATCACAAGTTCATTTTTAATACCAAATCATCCAAACATACATATTCTCATGGAAAAGCTCATACCTTCAAACATAGCTAAAATACTTCATTTCCAAGATTTAACCAAGCAAATAAGTTGTTTAAATTCAAACAACAATTTATATACACATATAGTCATCATACTAACACATTTCAATCATCAAATAAAATTAAAAGTCATGAATACATATATATCTATAGATGGCTGAACCATTTTCATGAGAAAATGGGTTTTTGCATTCAACTTTTCATGAAAACAAAGGGAGAGGGAAAGAGGGTCAAGGGTCACCCTCACTCTAGTCACCAATCCTACTAGAGTTCAAGGTTCTCCCCCCTTACCTAAAGTGTATAAACCGTGGGTATGAAGGTGAAGAGCTCCAAGCTTGACCAAAGAACCTAAATACCACAAAAGAGAGGGTCTTAGGACTAGAATGATAAGAAAAAAGTTGAGGGAGCTCTTGGAGCTTTTTGAATGCGTAAGAGAGAAAATGATCAAACCTCCAATGATCCCTTCTTACCTTCGGTTTAGAGGGTAGAGAGTAGATGAAGTTCTATTTATGATCCTAGCTCTTAAAATGAGTGAAAATGGTAGAAAATGAAGGTAGAAAGTTAGGTTTTTGTGTAACTTTGGAGGTATGGCTATGGAGGAGAGGAAGAGGAAGAGGAAGATGAGAGGAGAAGGAGGAAGCTGTTGGATGAATTCCACTTAGGGTTAGGGTTAGAAATGAATGAAAACAATATTTTAGCTTATATAGTAAAGAGTAGGAGAGAGGAAAGATAAGGGTGAAAGTGACATTTGTAGACAAAGGGACAAACCTACTTTTCTTTTGCTTTATTGTCCAAATTCGAATTTCATAGAGGGAATGTGAATAATTGATCCTACTTTATGTATAACAGTGAGGAAATAAGATAGTTCCAGTCTGGTAACTCCACATTGCACCCAGGGGCAAAATGGTCATTCCACCATGGAAAATCCAAAAAAATTACCAAAAATTCTACAAAAAATCCTATAATTATTAAAACCTATTTTAAGCCTAAGAATATGATTGGAAGTCACTTATCACTTAAACTCACTTATTTCCCAGTTATTCCTGGGTTTTCACACAAAAAAGTCAAATTCCAACAAGAGTAAGCAGAAATAAAAATTGTGGTGTTATACACAAAAGTTCTATAAAATTATAAATATGGTTAATAATCTAACTTTAAGGCCCAAATTACATTTCTCCTATTATTTCAAGAATTTTAATATACTGGCTAGGGTTACATTACTAACCAGGGGCATTTTGGTCTTTTTGCCCAAAAGTGCCAGAAAAATTCTAAATTAATTTCTAAAATTCATTATTAATTATAATAAGACCATATTGACTAAAAATATAGATCCCCTTAAGTTTTAGATATTTTTCATAATTAGATTTATATTTTTTTAACTGTACAATTACTAAGGGTATTTAGGTCATTTTCTTAAACTCCTATTTAGAAAAATTATTTAAAATTATGGTTGGATAGTTCCAAAAATCTAAATTTGATTGTTTAAAAATAGTTCCTAAATACCTCAAAATTTTTATTTCTAACCTTTCTCTATCTTATTTATGTATACTGGTAGGGGAAATTGTGGGTGTTACAGGGCGAGTAGTACACTACATGTATCCATAAACATTAAAAGTAGCGGGTATCCATCCGGGTAGCGGGGTTTTCATGGGAACCCATTAATATCAAAGAATTTAGGAATTAAAAAGAAAATGAGAGAGAGTGTGTAATATAATATAATATACTATAATATCATATTAATATTATAAAATACTTCTCCGGTTCTATTTATAAGACAATGTTTGAAATTTTTTATGGTCCTATTTATAAGATAAAGCACACAAGTTTTTAAGCATTTAATATTTTTTCTCATATTTACCCTTATTTATCATTAAAGGTTTCAAATTGACATAATTATCATGGTAGTAGAGTTTAAATTTAAATAGGGGTAAATTTGGAATGTTATAGTGTAATTTTTTTTAAAATCAATGCATTAATTATTTGTATCATATTTTCCTAATATATGTAATTTGGTCTGAATTATCTTATATTTTTTTTATAAGCCAAATTCATTAAAAGGAGCACTAGGGGTGCTCAAACCCAGAACAAAAAGACGATACAAATCTAAACACCAAACCCCATATAGAAAACCTACAGGAATTCAAAACTAATCAATGGCTAATGAAAGGATTGATCAAAGATGATGCAAACTACCGCACCATCAGTCCCTGCAATACAATACGTACTCTAATGAGAAATAACTACCCACCCAGTGGGGCAAAACTAAAGCCAATGAATAAAAGCCACCAAAGTATTAGGAAGACCCATGACAAAAGCTAATCTGTGACACTTCAAATGCAGGTAGTAGCAGCTGACAGTAATAATATCTAATGTACTCCTCATGTGAATAGGAGTGAAAGAAACCAAACAGAACAAATAACACCCAAGTTATAAACAGCTCCCTACAGCATCATATGCGAACCAGTGAAGCACCACCCAACGAAAGACTTGATCACCACTTTACCAAGTAACAGTTAGCAGCAACAATCATAGGTAAGGAACATCAACGAATTCCACAGGGGTGTTAATACAACAAAAATAGACCCCAACAGGTTGAGGCACCACTAAATCCACCATAAATAAGAAAACATAAACCCAAAGAAGTCCTCAAAAGTACAACCAGAAGCCAACACATACTGTATGTGCCAGGCATGAATTGGTTCATGTCCCACCAGCATTAGAGAGGCACGTCCCTGGGTCTGCACACCACAGGGAAAGCGGGTACTTGAACAAGGGATCCTTAGCTCTTAACCATCTCCACGACCTAACTTTGATTAACTCCACTATGTCATCAGAATTCAACCATTTGTTGGAAAAAATTCCTTCATTTCTGGCTAACCAAATAGACCATAACACCACCATCCATACCAAAGACCACCACAATCTATTTTTCGCACTGCATATTGGTAACCCCACAAAATGAATGAAATTCTCAAGACAGCTATTGTGTAGGACAGTAGAGTGTCCACACCAGTTGAAGCACTGCATCCAAACACTGTAAGCAAAAGTACACTCAAAGAAAAGATGAGAAGTTGTTTCAAATGTTTGTCCACACCACACACAACCCCCTACAGCTTCTTGGATCACATTCCTTTTAAATAAATTATGCTTAGAAGGAATTCTATCTAACAGAGCTTTCCAGACAAAACCAGAAACTTTAGCTGGTACTAAATTAGACCATAAGAACTTATGCATTGGAAAAGGAGCATATATATCCTCATTTATAACGACTTTGTAGGCTGATTTGACAGTAAAACATCCTTCTGAATCTTCAATCCACCTCTAGGAATCTGATTGGGCTTCATGCAACACCACCTGTTGTAACTCAGTTTTAAGTTGCTCCAATTGTTCCTCCTCCCACTGAAAAAGATTTCTACGCCAATGCCAATTCCATACTATACTACTACCATTTGTAATAGCCATAGTAGCAACGGAGACATCTTTATTACAGGCAATCGAGAACAACCTAGCATAACGAACACACAGAGCCTGGCCACCACACCACACATCCCTCCAGAATAAAGTGTCGCTCCCATTCCCCACAACCTTGACACACCTACTGAAGAACCAATCCATAGTGACATTATTACAAATATCAATTGACCACAGATCCGACCACCAGTTAGACCCCTTAGCTCTCTCCCCATCCACCTGTACAAACCTCTCACCATAGATGGAAGATAAAACCCTATGCCAAAGTCGACCTTTCTCCACTAGTAACCTCCACCTCCACTTCCCTAACAATGAAAAATTAAAGGCTCGTAAGTCCCTAATCCCCAAACTGCCAAATTTTTATCCCTACAGACTTCCTCCCATGCTACCCATGATATTTTTCTTTCCTCTAAAGAGCCGCCCCAGAGAAAAGAAATAAAGAGAGAATTGAGTTGAGAAATAATACCCTTGGGAGCCTTGAAGAAAGAAAGGAAAAAGAGCGGAATGGAGTGTAGTACCGATCGCAAAAGGACAATACGACCGCCAAAAGATAGCATCTTGCCCTTCCACTTTGACAAGCGATTCTTCACCTTCTGGACCACGGGATTCCATGTCTTCAAACTCCTGGGATTAGCACCAATTGGCAATCCCAAATATACAAACGGGAGTGATTCCATTCTACAATTAAGGAAAGTCGCCGCCACATTAAGCCAATCCACATCAACATTAACCCCAATGAGCTTGCTTTTATGAAAATTGACCTTGAGACCCGCCACAAGCTCAAAAAGCTGAAGTACTGCTTTTATAGCCCATAAATTACTTAGAGAAGCTTCCCCCATTATGATTGTATCATCCGCATACTGAAGATGAGAAACCAACACTTGTGAGCTCCCCACCCTAGAGCCGGTGAATAAGTACGAGTTAGTTGCTTTACACATCAAGGAGTTAAGGCCCTCAGCAACAATCAGAAACAAGAAGGGAGCCAAAGGTCCCCTTGCCGAACCCCACGACTAATTCCAAACTCCCTTGTTGGGCTACCATTAACTAACACAGAAATCCTTGAACTTCTCAAACACTCCGCCATCCATCCTCTCCATTTATCTGGGAAACCCATCCTCCTCATCACATATTGTAGAAACTCCCAGCTGACTGAGTCATAAGCTTTCTCAAAGTCTACCTTAAAAAGTAGAGCACTTCTTTGTTTCCTCTTCAATTCTTCAATAGTCTCATTAACAATCACAATACTGTCAAAGATGAATCTCCCTCTAATAAAAGCAGATTGACACTCTGACACCACGGTCCCTATTACCCTCCTCAACCTGTTGGCAAGAACTTTAGATACAATCTTATACATTACACCAATCAGAGATATAGGGCGGTACTTCCTCTATCCTTTGCGGGCACTCCGTTTTCGGCACAAGAACAATGAAAGAGCTATTAGATCCAGCAGCAAATTTTCCATTTGAATGAAACTCCTTCAAGAAATTGAAAATATCAACCTTCAGAATGTGCCAGAAATCTTTAATAAAGTTGAAATTGAAACCGTCTGGGCCCGGGCTCTTAGATCCTCCACAATCCCACACAGCTTGTTTCACCTCCTCCTCAGAGAATGGTTCAATCAATCCACCAGCATCCCCCTCGGAGAGAGACTTGAAATCTACACCATCAAAACAAGGCCTGTCACAAAATTTCTCCATAAAATGATTCTCAAAGTGTCCCCTCACCGCTTCTTTGATAGATGTAGGATCAAGATGCCTTTCATTATTAATTTTTAAGCACCTTATGTCATTTTTCAACCTTCTCTTATTAATACAAGCATGAAAGAACTGTGTATTGGCATCACCAGCCTCCAACCATCTCAAACGTGCTTTTTGACATGCTAAATTGTCCTTCATCGACATTAAATGGCACAATTCAGCAACCAAACCTTTTCTTCGCTGCACTTCCTCCCCAGTCAAAACGACTTCCTCCCCTTGAGCATCTAAATAATGAATTTGTTCCTTAAACTCCTTAATTTTCCCATCAAGATCTCCGAACACCTCCTTATTCCACACACGCAGAGAATTCTTTAAGGACTTAAGCTTTTCTTTTAACACAAAAGATGCCCAACCAACCACATGAAGCTCTCGCCAAGTATTAGACACAAATTCCGCAAACCCTTTATGAAGCCGCCAACAATCAAGAACCCGAAACGGTTTAGGCCCCCAATTAAGACTATCATGTTTAAGCAGAATAGCACAATGATCAGATACATTTCTTTTGAGCCCCCACTGAGAATTATCTTATATATAGGACTAGAGGGAGTATAAATTATCATTATATAATATCATTACAGATCAATATATTAAAAATATCATTATAAAATAATAAAACAAATCCTAAGATTTTAATATATTTAATAAAAAATATATTTTAATGAGTATATGGATACCAGTGGGACGAGTAGTATATATCCCCACCCATTTTATAAATATGTGAGTACCAGTTATAGGTATATCCGCGGATACCCACAGGTACAAGTATTTTTGTCATCCTTGGTCAATTAGGGTTTTCTCTAAACCTTGTCAAATTCGAGTCAGGTTGATACCCTCGAGTTTAAGTTTAATTGCCACACCTATCTACTCACGTGCTTTTTTTAACATAATTATATTTAGGTCAATAAATATAAACTAAACTATAATTCATTGACTTATGAGTTAAGTGAATGGGTTAATTTACATGGTTTTATGTAAGCTAAAAACATTGTTAGCTCAACCCATTTCTCTGGTCGACGTTAAGTTGGGTTGGCCCATGTATTGGCCTTTTTTATTTAGCTTTTAGGTTTCGGGATGATATATATTTGGTGACATTTCTCTGCCCCCTATTCCATGCTCATTCACCGCGATCAGGATTCTTCATCGTGTAACACTTAGTGTGGTAAGTTAAACTTCACTCAATTTCAGTATATGATTGCTAGTCTATAAAAAATTAGCATTATTTGAGCTGTAAATTTTCTTTTCCATGAATTTCAAAGGAGGTTTAACTTGTGCAGGGTGACACAAGTATTCTTCATCGCTGCTTAAAACGTGTGATTTTATTCGAGTTCAAGGTATGAGATTTTATTTCAGATTAAAAATTTATGAATTGCTTGATTGTTCTCATAAAATATTTTCTGATGGATTTCATCATTGAATGCTAATTAAGATTGAAGATAACTCGTTTATGTTTTTGAAATCCTAATTAATTGTTTGAGGCATATTGTTTAGATCGATTAAGAACCATATCTAAACTATCAAAACATGTCATGTAGACAATTGGAATGTCTCAATAAGTTTATAGGCTCGGTGATGGGGTAGGTTAAGGAAATTTTTAATCAAATTGACCTTCACTTTCTCCCCGTTAATTCATGCCCTGATGTGACAATTCTTCGGTTGAAACCCTAATCCCAATTTTTTGAAAATTTCAAAAAGCAATACATTACCAATTATATTTTTCTTTTACAAAGATTTCATATACTTGATTTTTTAAATATGGTATGTAATATAATATTACTTTTTCTTATATTTTAAATAGTATATTAATTGTTAAAATAATGTGATTCGTGAGATATTAATTAGTTTTTGAATTGTAACTTGATCTTTTTGAGAACTCTGATTTCAACGATTGGATTAATAAGGGTATAATAGCTTTTTCCATCCCTATAAAATCCTTGAGTTTTTTATTTTCACTCTTAGATTTTTTATCTTTATGAAATATTTAAGCTATTTTTTAGTCATTGCTGTTTGTTCTACTGTTAATTGTGGATGTTGCAAACGCCAACCCAACCAACAATCCTATGTGCAGTAACCTAACACATCATATAATAGTGTTAGTCTCCATAAACTCATTTAAAGAGGCAAATTCATTTCCCATTCTAAATTGGAATTCTTTCCACATTTTCTTTTTCTTGTATCTCACGTACAATCTCTAAATGAGTTTAAGAAAACTAACATGATTATATAATGTGTCAGGGTACTGCACATAGAATCGCTGATTGTGAAAGACGTTTGCCACATCCATAATTAACAATAGAATAAACAACAAGAACTAAAAAATAGCTTAAATATTTCATAAGTATGAAATAAATAAAAGAACTCCTCCAAAGATGAAAATCAAAACTTAGGTATTTTATAGGGATGAAAAAGTTATTTTTCCCAAATAATAAAGTCTACCATTGTGGGTGTGAAGAGGGATGCATATATGTGTGAGTAAGAGAGAAAGAGAGAAAAAGGAAAAGAAAGAATGTATGTAAGGAGGGATCAATTTAAAACAATGTAAACTTAAATCACACTCACACCATTTGATATATTTGATCATTAAAGTATTATATTAAGTATCTCTTTCTATATTCCTCTTAGGGTTTGTTTAGTTCAAAGGAAATGGGAGGGATTTTAGTGAAGGGGGAGGGTGGGGATGAGAGATAAGGGTAAGGGTAAGGGAGGGAAGGGAAGGGAAAATTATCCCCTACCTGTTTAATTCACAAAGGAAGGGATGAAAAATAAAACTAATTTACTTTTATAACACATGATTTTGTCAATATGAGTGGTGAGATATTTAAGTCAATTTGATTAGTTTATTTTAAAACTCTTCTCCTATAAAACTGGAGCAGACATGAAAGCCCTCTTAAAATCTTTCCCCTCACCTTCGCTTCCCCCCCACCAATTAGTATGTAAAGTGAGGGGTGGACTTTATAGTGTAAAGTTTGGTGTTAAAATTTTTTATTTATAAACTCAATTGTAAGGATTTTAACAACTTCTTACTTTGTGATAATCCCACACAAGTATGAAATCACACTTCCAACATTTAACATTCTAAAGTGCATGTCATTTGCTTTAAAAGAGCCAAATCAATGGTTATAATCCCACACTTAACACTCTAAAGTGCATAATTTGTTTTAAAAGAGTCAAATCCTAGCTAATATAAACCAAAACCACACACAATTTAGATTTTTTTTTGTGAAAAATCATAGACATCCTCTATGGGAGGCAATGTTGTTCGAGCCCAGAGTCCGATAATACATCTATGGGTGGCAAAACTCTCCTTCAGAGTATTTAACGCAGTTGCATACTAGAGTTGTCAATATGGGTTGAGCTCGGTGAGCCACCCCGACCCAACCTGGCTCACCGGTGAGTTGGGTTGGTAAAAATTAGGCTCATACTTTTGTGGGTCAAAGTGGGTCAATCCACTTAACTGTCAGGCCAAAGTGGGTTCGAGCCAGGTTGAGATGGGTTAGCTCACGTTTTAATTTTTATATTTTTTTAAGTCATTTTTATAACTTTTTATAATTTTTCTATTATTTTTTACTTTTTATTATTTTTATAATTTTTTATATTAGGTGAGCCAACCCACTTAACCCACAAACCCGCGGTGGGTCGCGGTGGTATTTTTTCAGCTCATTAGAAAAGTGAGCCAACCCGGCTCGACCCACTTTTAGCCTAACTCGTGGTGAGTCAACCCGAGTAAGCTGGGTTGACTCGCTTTGACAGCTCTACCGTATACCCAGGCCTCGAACCCGAAACCATTAATTAATCTGGAACAACCCTTAATTATCAGTTGGTTCACAGCGCTCAGTAGTACACATAATTTAGATTTAACTCCTTTAAAGTAAAAAGTTGGTCTTAGAGAATAAAGTATGGAATTATAACTAGTGAGAGAAATGACCAATAGTTAAGATAATAACAACTCCACTCCACAATTTGTTATACATGATGTTTTTTTATCATAATTTTAATTGTTGATTTTTTGAACATTCATCCTTGCACTTTATCTTCTAAAGCACACCCCACATTTTAGAAAGTGAACACAATGTCATTCAATTCAATGTATTTGATTGTTTATTTATAATTTTTTATTACCTTATCTATGTCAAATCTTATAAAAATTAAACAATAATAAAAATAAGACCAAACTACTCTTGTTTTTATATTAATGCTAAATTATTCATTACACTTGTTAAGATGATTTTTTTCTCGGGTAAAAAATTATTGTTTTTTATATTCTAGTAAATTTGTTTTGATAACTCAATTGTATGTTAGCTTATTATTTATTTAAGTTTTACTTTTACTAGATGTCGCCGCTACAAGGAAATATTGTGATGGGGGCAAAGTCAAAGAGGAAAAGAGTAATGAAAAGTAGTGAAACAATAGGAGAAATGGATCGATTAAGTCAATTGCCTAATTGTATCCTTCTCTACATAATGACATTTATGACAACAAAACAAGCTGTTCAAACTTCTATCTTGTCTAAGAGATGGAAGGACTTATGGAAATATCTTCCTGATCTAATAGCAAATAGCATGGATTTTCCAAAGGCTCAAATTTTCAAGAACTTCTTGTCCAAGTTTTTACTCCATTGTGATGGTTCCAGCACCTTGCGCAATGTTAATGTTGATCATGACGGTTACATCAACTCTCATATCATAATCAAGATCTTCAAATATGTTACGTCATATAGTATGGAGCAGCTCACAATAAGTGCACATAGTTGTGGTTGTATCCGAAAAAACATGGTGCTTTCTAGTTCCATGTTGTCTTCTCATTTTCTAAAATATCTTAACCTTGCATTTCATCAGATTAGAGGCCAAGTGGTATTACTTCCACACATTCTAGATCTTCCTCAATTACTAGAGTGTCATTTAAGAGATGTTGCATTTACATCAAGGGACAACAATGGTTTTGCTGAGCCATTTTCAAGCTGCAAGAACTTAACTACTTTGGCTATCAACTCTTGCACTTTACATAAAGCAAAAGGCCTTTTTGTGCTCAATGATAAACTTGCCAATTTGACTACAAAGTTTAACACTTTAGTTGGCAGGTATTACAAAGTTGAGATGTATACTCCAAATTTGAAGGCATTTACTTTCACGGGTGCTTTTACTGAGCAAATTGGTACTCTTGAACTCTTTAAGCACAAGCTGAATTTCCTTGAAGAGGCAACTATTGATGTTTGGATCACAGAGTACATTTCGAAGGAGATTCCACAAACCTTGATGAAATGGCTGAAAAAGTTAAGTAATGTCAAAAACGCTGACAATCTCTTTCGGAACTCTTCAGGTACCTTAATTAATAACTTGTGATTCTAGCATTTAGTTGTTACAACCTACCATTATATATATAGGAAGGATCAAATTACAACCAGTGTAAGTTACACCAAGTCTTACACCATTGAATTACTTTTAATAGGTTATTGTATTAAGTAATCCACCGTTGGATTGAAAGTTACCATCATATAGATCGCATATATAAAATTTTATATTAATCCAAAATTGTTTGATATGTCATTGAGATGTCTCATAATTAACGTCATATATACATTTGAAATATATGAAAAAAGAGACCATTTGATTTTAGTTTATTAGTGTTCAAATTTTATGAAATTTTACACATATAATTAAAATGATGTATAAAGAGAATAAAACGGTTGGATTAATAAAAATCACATTTGATATAGATTTATTAGCGGTGTAAGGTGTAAGTTACACTAAGTATTGCACCGCTTATATGAATTATGTTTATTTATCATTATGATTATTTGTGTCAATTTTTGTAAAATTTTGATACTAATAACTTGATAATCAAATGGTTGGTTTTTCATATATTTAAATTTTATATATGACGTTAATATTGAGATATCTCAATGACATATCAAATAATTTCATATTAATGTAAATTTTTTATATGTATGATCTATATGATCGTAACTTTCAATCCAACGGTGGATTACTTAATACAATGATCTATTAAAAAATTATTTAGCAGTGTAATACTTAGTGTAACTTACACCGATGTAAGTTGAACCCTCCTCATACACACACACACATACATATGAGTTAGGATCAATTGACACCAGGTGTCAACTTCAAAACTTACACCAATTAATATCTTTTTGTAGAATGTAAAATTGACTAATCCAACAATTGAATTTAAGGATATTATGGAGTAGATCAAGTCAATAAAATTTCATGCAAATCAAAAACTAATTAATACTTCATCACACACTTTATTTAACGAGTAATATATTTTTAAAATATAAGTAAAAGTCCACTGCTAGATAACATACCTACGAATATCTAAATGATTTGAAATTTAATGTACATGATTATGATGGTAATATAATATGAATCAACGATTGTATTAGTCAATTTCACATTCAACAAAAAGTTATTAATTGGTGTAAGTTTTGAAGTTTGACATCTGGTGTTAATTGATCTTGATTCAAATTACACATTGTTTATATATATATATATATATATATATATAAAGAAAGTCATTGTAAATATTTTGCTAATGAATTTGTCTAAATCACCTTGTGATGTTTAGGTTTCTCATGCATTCAAGACTTATCAAATATTGAACCTATTCCCCTTCACAACTTGGAGAAATTGATTTGAAATTTTATCCAATGTGCCTGGTAGGAGTGATGAACGATGTATTGGGCTACTTACGTAGAGATTCTCAATGTAGAAGGGTGGTACTTTATGCCTATTAGTGTTGTGGGAATTGGTTATGGATTTTTTCTCTAATTTTCTCCATTTACCATCTCTTATCTTACAAGAACAAATTATTTTGAATAATTTATTGATATTTATTATGTTAGCAATCAAGGAACTTTGGGCTCATCTAGGCCCAAATGAAAGATCCAGAAACCAGAATGGATGAAAAACCTTGTTTAATTGTTGTTTAAATTTAATTATTTTTATGTTTTTTTTAAATTTGATGTTGTCATATGGATGACTATCTTTCCTTGTACTAGGGTATAAATATTTGCTTCATGCCGTGATGGATAGAAAAATCAAAGCTTTATTAGTATTGCTATTCTCTTTTATTCTCTCATTTGATAAAGAAAACCTATTTTCCTTGATGGCTTGAACCCTAGTAGCAACTGCCCATCATTATTTGGTGCTCTCATGTTTGTGATATTTCCTTGTTACATGTACATGACTGTTAAACTTTTTTATAGAAGACCACATGTATTTTTCACGGGAGGTAATCTTGTACTAATTGTAAATATTTTAATTTAGACTATGAAAATTAAAATGTAGCAAATTGATGCTTTTTGTAACATTCGGTACTTAAGGATTTTATTAATTAGGGTAAGACTTAGATAGTTAATTATGTGTTAAATAAGTAAGGAAAATGATTTAGGAAGTAAGGAAACAAGACTTAGAATATAAACCAAAACCTTGGAATTTCAGTATTCTCACTCAAGCTAGAAATCTCGCTTGAGCGAGTTATGCAGTAAAATGGGGTAAGTTTGAGTTTCTGCATATCTTACTTGAGCGAGCCAGCTCGCTTAAGCGAGATATAGGGGAACTTTGGGAGGCTCTCTGGACAATTTTTGCTTGAGCGAGAAGAGCTCGCTTTAGCGAGAATCGTCCAGAGATGGGGGGTATTTTCTGGATCATTTTCGCTTGAGCGAGAATGTGAAAGAAAAGCATGCAACCGACACGCTCGCACCAAGCGAGAATACCTCACTTGAGTGAGAATTCACTTATAAGGTCAAAAACTTGTATTTTTGAATCAGAAATCAGATTCCCTTCTTTTCCCTTCTTCTTGTTAGAGAGAGAGATTCTGAATCCTAGTGAGAGAAAGCTTGGATTGAAGCTTGAGGATGAGTTCTACACAATAATTCGTCATCAATCTACCTTCATTCCTTCCTTTCCACTCTAATTGTCAAGTAATAGGTGAGTACAACTCACACACTTACACTTACTATGGTTGTGAACCTTGAGTATGATCCCAATTATCTTAATTCCCCTTCTTTATACTTAGAATGTTAATTGTTGAGGATTGTATGTATTTTGGTGAATTAGGAATATATATCTTTGATTATGTGGAACCCTAGGCTACGAAACTTATGACATTTCATATTCTTGTTACATGATTCTTATTAGATGTTAATGCATTGAAATCATGAGTCAATTTTAAGCCGGTTTCGACCGTGAGTTAATATAAGTCGGCCTCGACCGTAAGTTAAAATAAGAAATTATATGAAAACACGACTTCGGTCTAGTAAGGGTGGGATTCGTCCCCGGGGGAGACGTTTCCTGTAGTCTGAGCTCAGTTCTAACCATAGCAAGAGATAAGATCATGCCTGCTGGGCACAGCAGTGAGTGCATCATGATGTGCATATTCTTAATTTGATGATGTTATATGAATTATGTTTGTCTCTCTAATTGCCATTGATATTTGTTTCCCTGCATTCATTTGCATAGTTGTATTCACTGAGATTATTATCTCACCACGCGTTATGTGGATTATATAGATGAACAGGTACCACTACACTCAGATTCTCAGACCAGGATTTGAAGTGCTGCACTGGATGGATGTAGCTTTTGCTTTGTATTAGGATGGTTTATTTTGAATGTTAGGTGTAATTGAATGATGTTAAGTATTTTAGACTCGGGTTTTAAAGCTAAATTATAATGCACAGGTTATAAACACCGTTATGTAATTAGTGGAAGTATCTTAAGTATCATGTATATAAGTTAGTTTTTATTCACAGGTTATCGAGTTATCGTTGGTTGCTTTACAATTTAGTGAATATTTTGATATCCAAATTATCACGCTTTAAATTCTAAGTTCAGAATTTGGTTTCCAACGCGCTAAATTCTAGATTAGAAATTAGGACGTTACACTTTTTATTTAGATCAGTAACATTACTTAAGTACTTTAATTTAACTCTTTTTTTCTTTCTATGTCAACCATAGAAAAGACCACATAGCACTCATATATGAAGTTATTACTTTTAAAAGAAAATTAATTGTATATATAGTATAAAATCAAGAGTCACCATAAAAAAATGTATAGAAAACATCGAAAGATCCCTTAAAAAACTAGTTTTTGAAACATATTTGATTTACGAGTAAGGAAGGTAAAAATAAATTTGCATTATCCCATGTGGTTGGGCTCCTTCCAAAAACCCCTTAAATCTTGTAGTTTCTTGCGCCTGAGGTCCTTGCTTGCATCAAGAGTCTTCTTGGCGAATAAATGGCTATGGCATATTTTTCTGATATCTACCAAAGAGGTGAAACAAGGAGGAAGACTAAGCTAAACTGATTATGGTCGTGACATGTGAGTTATTATGTTATTTTTACAAAGGTTACTATAGGCTTACCATTCAAATTTAGTACCCAAAGTTGTGGTTATATCTGGCAAAATATAGTACTTTCTAGTTCCATGTTGTCTTCTCATTTACTAACTACTCTGCCTATCAACTTTTGCACTTTACATAAAGCAAAGGCCTTTATGTTCTCAATAATAAACTTGCCAATTTGACTACAAAGTTTAATATTTTAGGGGCCGTTCGGGGTGGTTGCGAGTTTTCAATTTTGGTTTTTAAAGATTTTCAATCAAGTTTTTACAACTCAAAACCAAAAACTGAAAACTTGATTTTGTGGTTTTCAAAACAAACATTTTGAAAACCACAAAAAGTAGTTTTCAATTTTGGTTTTGAGTTGTAAAATCTTAACTAAAAGTTTCTAAAAATCAAAAACTAAAAACTCACAACCACCTTGAACGGCCCCTTTGTTGGTGGGTCTTACAAAATTGAGATGTGTACTCCAAAGTCTGAAGGCATTTACTTTTATGAATGGTCTTACTAACCAAAATGGTACTATTGAACTCTTTAAGCACAACCTGAATATCCTCGTGGAGGCAACCATTGAAGTTTGGACCACAGAGACTTTCGTGGAGATTCCACAAACCTTGATGAAATGGCTGAAAAAGTTCAATAATGTCAAAACGCTCACAGTCTCTTCTACAACTCTTTAGGTACCTTAAAATAATTTTTGATTCTATCATTTTAATTGTTACACCTACCATTATATATATATATATATATGAAAAAAATTCATTGTAAATATTTTCTAATGAATTTGTCTAAATTATCTTGTGATGTTTATATAAGTTCTCTCATCCATTCAATATTTTCCGGATATTGAACCTATTCCCCTTCGCAACTTGGAGAAATTGATTATGAAATTTGATCCTATGAGATTGGAAGGAGTCAACAATGAGGTATTGGACTACTTACGTAGAGATTCTCAATGTAGAATGGTGGTATTTATTGCCCAATTCTTAGTGTTGTGGAAGTTGGTTATGGATTTTTTTGTTTTTTTTTCTTTACCATCCCTTATCTTAATAGACCAAATTATTATGGATAATTTATGGATATTTATCATGTTAGCAATCAAGGAGCTTTCGGCTCATCTAGGCCCAAATGAAAGACCCAGCAACAAGGTTGGATGAAAAACCTTATTTAATTGTTATTTTAATTTTTTTTATGTTTTTTAAAAATATGAAGTTATCACATGGAAGGCTATCTTTCCCTGTACTGTAGGGTATCAATATTTGCTTCATGCCGTGATGGATAGAAAAATCAAAGATTTTATTAGTATTATTATTCTATTTTCTACTCTATTTTTGTAACATCCCGAATTTCATAAATCATTTTCATAAGAAAAATAGGGTTAGAAAGATATTTTATAAAAAGGAATTAGGAAAATGGGTAAAAAGTAATGGAAGAAGCTTGGGGTGGAAAATTGGAGTTTTCCATTCTGCAGCATCTCGCTCAAGTGAGAGCACCTTGCTTCTCTCCCTTGAGCGAGCAAATCAGTAAAAACAAGGGATTTTGCTTCTGGTTTTCTTGCTCAAGCGAGAAGCCTTTCGCTTGAGCGCAATTGAGGGTTAATTTCAGAGATTCTTCTCTGAGTAGGTCTCACTCAAGCGAGGCTCAGGTCGCTTGAGCGCAATTATCCCCCAATTTCAGAGTTGCTCTCTGAGTTGGTCTCGCTCGAGCGAGAACACGTGTAAGCGAAAATACCCTCATTTGAGCAAGAATGTGCGAATCTGTTTTTTCTTAATAGATTTTCTAGGGTTGGGCCCTCACTTATTACTCATTTATTACACTCTAGAGAGAGGATCTAGAGAGAGAAGCTCTCCATCAAGGCTTCGATTGAAGAAGGAGAAGGATTTGGTCACTCATCGTCATGACCACTTCCACACTCCTCTCTTGGTCTGATGTTTGGTGAGTAAAGCTCACACACTCCACCCCATTTTGTATGAAAAGTTCCTCTATGACTAATCTATTATATCCCTTTCTTTTTCTTGTGATTGAATGATTTGACTTGTTTATGGTTCAAGTATGTGGTATGCCCTAGTTATTCCCTTTATCTAGGTTATTGTGCTTAAAATGACTCTTATGCTAGGGTTTGTTATTATGGGGCTTCTAGGGACTATGGGGCTTTATGTTGTATGGATTCCCATAGAGTGAATACATGTTCATTCTTCATGTTAATTTCAAGAGAAGACTACTGACGTTTCATGTTATCAAGTAATTCAAGGATCAAGAAATTCATGTTAGGCTTCTGCCATCACGGGTCTCGGACCATCAGGTTGGTCGTCGGGTAACAGTGGCAACTTTATGTCCTCATGGGAGATATCCCTTATAGTTTGAGCTCAAGCATAGTTGCAAGAAAGTGATAAGACCCATACTGCTGGGTTAGCGAACCATGTTAAATCAAGTATCTGTTAGAACCACAGGCAACACTAGAAGGGGGGTTGAATAGTGTTTTAGACATCTTAAAACAATTTTGGAAATCTTTAAAATAAACAATCACGCTAAGTGATCATTGTACAAAACCAATCTTAAGATCAGAGTTATTTTAAGAACATGCGGAATATATGAAAGATTTAGATTAAAAACTTTTTCTTACACTTAAGATTGTTTTGATTTAAACAGACTTCTCTTAGTGTCTTCTGAAGAATATTATTAAGAGTACCTTTAGAACTGTTTCTGAAATACTTTAGATGATCAGAGACCATCTATATCATGTGTCTGAACTGAGTTCCTGTTGGGCTCACTTCAGACAGGTATTTCAGACAACCCTCTGAATATATTCTTCTATAATACTTCAATCTACACTAGAGACGTTTTAACGTTATGTTTGTATGAAAACTTGTTTTATTGAAATCCTTGAGTTAAGCTTGTTATGAAAAATACTTTTCAATCCCCATCGTAAATGTAAAGACTGTAAATAAAAGAGATTAAGGGAAAGAAGACTTAGACACAGAATTTATCCTGGTTCACCCACAAACCCTGTGAGCTACATCCAGTCCTAGTGGCAAACCACCACTAGCCTTTTATAACAACAACACATATGTGCCACTCCGAATCCCCCAGACCCTTGCAGCCACATATATGTCACACTATCTGAAACCACAGATAGACATGTTAACCTCTCCAGGCCAACACAACAAGTATTCTTTTCTATCAAGCCTCTCCAGGCTCTACCACAAGTATTCTTTTCTATCAAGCCTCTTCAGGCTCTACCACAAGTATTCTTTCTTCCACCAAGCCTCTCCAGGCTCTCAGACACTTAACTAAGTGTTGAGTATTACTACTCCATCTAAGCTAGATGTTCGCTAGAACCTCTCAACTCAGATTTTTCTTGTACATAGAGATTACTGAGTACATACTCAGGATACAGTCATTACAAACTAAATACAAGGATAGACAGTGATACAAGTGTTTGAATTTAAGTACAATCCCTGTCTTTTCTATGAGGAATACATCCTCTGAGAGTAGGCTAACTAAGAATGTGAAATTAAGCTCAGCCTTATTCTCCAACCATTGGTTTCCATGGGCTACATTCTCACCCGTATCATTGAAATACCAAGGTATCATCCAAGCTTCAAACCGTTCCTGGTTTGATAGTCATTTGTACAACATGATTGCCTTCCCGATAACCAACTCACTTGATCAACAGACCAACTGTACAATCTAACTAACTGACCAGCTGATCAGTAGCCTGATTGAGAATTCACTCTGGTTGTACAGCATAACAACTGCATCTAGGCAGCATGGTTAATATGCTCTGCATGCCAACAACAACTGGTTGGACCGACCAACTTGGTTGTATGTTTTTTTAACAACAACAACAACTTCAACTTCAATCTTGAGGCTATTTATATGTTCTTCTTGAATATAGCCGTTGAAGATGATTCATAATATCGTTGAGCTTTTGATGATGTGGCTCATATAGCCGTTGTGTAATAGCTTCTCAAACGGTTGCTTCTTCTTAAGCATATTGAGTGTTCAGAATACTCCCGTTCTGACACTTCTGTTGATGAGCTCTGTTTGAGAGATGTGATGATTATGTGTATTCTCTCTCTTGAATTCTCTTTCTTGCATCTGTTTTATCCAGCTTGCATCTGCTTGCTCCAGCTTGCATTTTCTTGCATCTGCTTTATCCAGCTTGCATTATCTTGCATCTGCTTGCTTTCGGATTTCCTCTGATTCTCTTGAGAGTATGTATCCGTTGAATTTGCCCTTTTGCTTATTCTGCATATACTCCTTTTTCACTTGCTCCTGACACCATTACTTCTTTGAATGAGATGTCTTGATCAATAGTCGTTATTTGCAGATTCCTCTTTTGATATTTAGATAAAGATGTTGAATTGAATATATTTTATTTAAACATCTTCCTTGTTGCTTCTGCTTAGTCTTCTGAGCTTTTCTTCTGTTTTGTTCCAGATTGCACAAATGAAGAAATGTCTCGTTGAAATGCTATCGTTTAGAGACAGCAAATAGTCTTCTTTATAATCCGTTGTGAGACACGCTTCTTGAGAGTTCTGACATAGTACAACGTTGGTGCTGCAGTAAAGCTGCTACTGTTGTTGCTGCAAATGCTGCGTTGCAGAGATTTCCTCAGTGGTGTATGAAGTTCAAATGCACCGGGAAAGGTCTCTGTGTTTGTTGCCACAAATGTGTTTCAAAACGTACGAGCAGCAGAGACTTAGAAAAGTCTTCACGCAAGGTTTCAGCAAAGATGCCACGTCATTACTAAGCTTCAGACAGCTTCCAACCCTCAGACGGGTTCCAATCTTCAGACAGGTTCTAGTCTTCAGACGGGCTTGGCTCTTCAGACGGCTTCAACACTTAAGACAGGTTGATGATTTCAGACAGCTCAAGTCTTTCAGACAGCTTCGTTGCATCAGACAGCTTCAATACTTCATTGGGTTGCTTCCTTCAGACAACTTCAATTCTTCATACTGGTTGAAACTTCAGCGGCCTTCTTCCTTAGAATTGTAGCTTCGTTCTTCTTTGTATCTTCTTCTTCTTGTATCTCTTTTTCTTCGTTCTTCTTCTTCAGTTCATTGTTGTTCTTCAGACAGTATTCTTGGTCTTCAATTCTTCAGACAGTCTTCAAGTCTTCGATTCTTCAGATAGTTTTCAAGTCTTCACTTCTTCAGTCAGTCTTCAGTCTTCACTTCTATTCTTCAGTTGCTTCAACTCTGTTAAGGATTAAATCTTCTTCAGATTCTGCACTCTTGTTCTTCTGATTCTGATTCTGTTCACAAAATCTTCTTCTTCTTCTAAAGAGTATTTTATCCTGAAACATAATTAACAAACAAATACCTTTCTCAGTAGAACCTGTTTATATAATCTAATTGGTTCTTTATATAATCTTATTTGTTCTTTATATAATCTTATTTGTTCTTTATATAATCTTATTTGTTAATCATTAAAACTAACGGATGTTAAGTCTTATAATCATGTTTAATTACTTAAACAGATTTATAGACTTCACAATCTCCCCCTTTTTAATGATGACAAATAAATTATATATTACTGACAAAATGGGTATAAAAAGAAATGAGAGATAATAAAATAGATAATAGATTCTATTACTCCCCCTATCTATATTACTCCCCCTGAGACAGGCATTGATTCTTTTAGATATCTTCTGAAACAATTAAGTCTTAAATTAATCAATTCCAATTGTTAAATCTTTTATTAACCAACTGTTACAAGTTTATTGTTAATATTTCAGATATTTTAGATAACCGATTGTTAAACTTTTTCTTGTTAAGATTTCAGATACCTATTGTTATTTTTCTTGTTAAGATTTCAGACACCTATGGTTATTAGAACCCTTCAGATACCTATTGTTATATGATACTTCAGAATTTCAGATACCTATTGTTAAAAAGTTCTCGTTAAGATTTCAGATACCTATTGTTATGACTTATTGTTATTCTTACTTGTTATTAGAACTCTTAGTTTGTTATCTTCTCGCTTACTGTATGTTATATTTCTTTGCTATTTATTTCTACTTCCTATTATCTCCCTGTATATTTCCCTCTTTGTTACACTCTTTTTAGTATTTTGTTAGTTTATATTTCTCCCCCTTTTGTCATTAATTAAAAAGGTTTATATTATAAGTTAATGTAATCCTATACCAAATGTTAAATAATGTATCATTTTGACAGATATATTTCTCCTGTTAAGATTTTTTAAGAGTTTCTCGTTACAGTTAAGATTTTGTTAAGCAAGAAGCATAAATGAAACTAAACAAAGAAGATTTTTATTAAGTCTTTACAGTTGCTCAGATACAGGTTTTGAAAAGAAATCTCAAAAGAGAAACCTAAGCAGGTTTTCTCAAAAAAAAGAAAAGAGGTTACATTCCAAAATGGAATGCATCCATCCATTGCTAACTCCGGGGATTCCTTCCAAGGCATGAGGCATAGCCTTATCAGACTTCATCTCTTTCAAAGCCATCCCCACTCCTTTCGCTGCAAGAGCTTCAGGAGTTGCCTCAGAGCCCCAGACTTCATCCCAGCCGTGCTTTGCTGCACGCATTCTCCTCGTGACAACTGAAACAGTGGAGGTGCATCGTTTAAGACTGTATTTCGACCAACAGTCAGCACCTTAATTCCAAAAACCACTATGTCAATAGTTCTCTTCATAAGATTGACTATTCTGGGATCTCCCAGTGGTCTTCCAGTCCACCTGTGATGCAACAAGATCACCATGGTCCAAGTATAGAGAAACGGGTTTTCAGATGAACCCTTTCCCTTACTCTTCATTCCATACATTATCCAAGATGATTTGATCTTGCCTCAACATGTTCCAAGATACTTTCTGCTATTTTCCTTTGCTTCTTTATCATCCTATTGAGAGCCACTAACTCAGAACCTTAGACAAAGCTATGGAAGAGCTTTGAAGATGTGAGTTTGTGTGAAGAGCTCTTGTGAATTTATAGGACTTTAAAGCAGGGGTAAAACAGAGAAGTAAGGAGAACGAATCCATTGGATTGTTGTTCACAGCGATGTATGTGGGCTCAGATAGCTTTGATGATGACGGTTTCAGACTTTGGGAGTCTTGAAACGTACATCATTGATTGGTCATAGATGAAGCACCATAGGAAACTGAGTCATTAGCAAGGTTAAAGTAAGTTTTGGAAAACGTTTTTTTTAAATACAATTAAAAGAAACATAAAAACATATTTGAAAATATTTTTTAAAATACGTTTTCAGAAAAAAGTAGAAGAGAAAGTGTGAGAAAACATTCAAAAGGAAAACCTTTTTTAAAAACAGTCTTATGTGGTATCAGAGCAAAGGATATTATGATTATTACTATCTGAAAAGCTTTTAAAATTTTGATTAAAAAAGTGCCAAACACATTTTTGAAAACATAGATTTTAAAAGACAAAATATGTTTAAAGACAGAGAGAGAGGAAGGTTTAATAAATTTATGTTTGAAGAACTTTTCGAAAATATTTGAGAAAAAAAAAATTTTTGTAAAGGCAAGTATCTGATAACTTTTTATAAGTCTTTTAAGTTTGTACTTATTAAAGGTTTCTTAAAGGCTTTTAAAAGTATTTATGGAGACAGGTATTCAAGCTGTAAAAGTTTTAAGATGAAGTGATGTTACCATGAATTTGGTTATTGTCCACTGGGTAAAGAAGTCCCTTCTGACATTACTTCTTGCTTGAAGAAACTTTCTTTCATCTTGATGTTGCTTGATGTCTGCACGTTTCAGTATGCTTTTGTCTTTTGTGCTCCCAGAGAGTCTTTGAACAGTCATCTTAACCTACCTTTTTACAATTTAGTTGGATTCTAATGACTTGAGTAACTATCCCTTAATCATTTCAGACCCACAATTTCAGACAATCCATAAGGAGCCTTCTGAACGGGTTAGATGAACAGAGATATTACTAAGTTAGTATAATCCACTCAGAGGTTGAGTTAGGTTTGGTGCAGAGTGTTAATCATCTTTAATATTGATAACCCACGTTTTCAGAGAGTTCATTTTGAACTTCCTGAGCAGGTTCAGACAATCGAGATGTTATCACACTACCCATCCTTTAGATGATGTTTCTTAGATGGTCTTCTTAAAAAACCTGTTTCCTGAAACATTCAAACTAGAAGTACCTTTCAGTAGCACCTTATTGTAATTTGTCTAATTATTAAGCATTTTAGAATTACAGATAACATTTCATCAAGTTTAGAAATTATCTTATTAGATTAATTAGATTTATCTTTTAGAAACACAATTTGTTAATCAATTAAGGATAGAGTTATAGACTTAAATGTGCACAAGAGGAAACACATATAAACGAATAGAACACATAGACTGTTAATATTAAGAGAAACACATATAAATAGAGATAGAAAGTGAAATGGACTCAAAACAGAAAGACATAGATACAGAGAAGAGAAAAAAATTCAGAACATAAGTGTATCATTGATCTTCAATAGGTTTGTTCTCATTGGTACTGACTTCTTCTCCTTTTGTGTTTTCACAGCATCTGCAGTTCTCGTTGATAGAATCTGAGTGTTTCTTCCAGATGTTCAATATGTTCGTCCAACCTTTTTATCTTACTTCTTCTGAATAGTTCTCTTAAATTTCCATGAACACTTAGATAGTCAGAAGATTCTATTTCGCTTTGGTTTGACGACGAAAGGCTTTGGGTTTCATTTTCCTCTGCTGATGTCCCCTTAGAATGTTCATATTCCTTTATAGTGAACAAGGGTGATGACTTCTGGTCAAAGAATCTTCAATAAGAAATCCTTTATATTGAAGGATTTTCATAACCAGTGTAGTATGGGGAAAGACTTTGACTTCTTCTAATTTTCTTCTCATCATATGGTAGAGGGTGATTCTGGGAAGATTTAATCTTTTCCTTTGAAGGAGATGTATCAGCATGAATCTTTCCATATCAGAGATGATGTTTGTATCCTTCCTTTTGGGTAGAATACAACAATTAATAATTGTCAGCAGAATTCTGGGAATTTCCAGTAAGTTTGAGCAAACTGCTGCTTCAAGAGTTCTGCGACCAAATAACATTTGATCATGCATCTCTTTCTCTTTATCATTTATTTCCCAATCTAAAGAGAATTGTTTCCGGTTGCTTCAACCCTAATTGATTTCCTTCAGAACCTTGAAGTCCACTCTGATAGGCATTCCCATTACTGAAGTGTTTATACCACTTGTCTCTTCAAGAAACACTTCTGAGTTGTTCCAGAAATCTAGAACACTCTGCTCATGCTAGGGGAACGATGCCTCTTCAAGAAAGGAAATCCATCCAGCATCCTTGAAGTACTCAGAGATTCTTAGTCCTTCTTTGTCAAAGTCGCTCAAATTTACTCCCCTTGTGGGAATAATTCTTTCATCATACTTGCATAGACTTTGAGCACATGAGATTGCTGATCTTGATGCCATTGAGATAGATTAAGATGAATTGGAAGGAAATAAACTGTGAGGTTCTTCTGATGATCTTCTAATCTTTTAAATAGGCAATCAAGCGTCGCTTCATTTTATGAAAGGAGCGGTTCCATCCACTAAGCAGTTGTGGAGAGATGTGCATCGTGTCCTTTGAGAGAAACCGGTTGATGATTCAATGATTTACATCGTGCCGTTTCATATTTTCAAAAACAGTTATGACTAAACACACACGACTCTTCATTTACTTAATTTAAAAACGCAGTTATTACTTTACTAAACATGTGTGACTCTTCAACACATACATTTAAATGAGTAAAGCATACATAAAATGAATCATACATTTCACATAGTGAACATAGTAAAACACATATCATGCAGACATATATTACATAATTTCGAAAGCATGAAACAATTATGTCATGTAATTATATTTTTCACAATTTCAATAAAACAGATCATGCAACAGATTAATAGCTATATTAAAAATTATAACTTAAGTATAGATAGGAAGGTGTTACCAGTTTGTGATCTAGAGATAGATTCACTTTCCTTTTCGGTTGCGTCCTGTGCTTTAGCCTTATGAATAATGAGTATTGGAAAAATGATTTCCTATTCTCATTTTCATTCTTAAGAGTTGCTTTAGCCTGGTGAAATTTCCATATTCTGAGGATCTACTCCTTCTGCATTTGTTAGATGCTCAACCGAAGGTGAGCTCTGATACCAATTGTTAGAACCACAGGCAACACTAGAAGGGGGGGTTGAATAGTGTTTTAGACATCTTAAAACAATTTTGGAAATCTTTAAAATAAACAATCACGCTAAGTGATCATTGTACAAAACCAATCTTAAGATCAGAGTTATTTTAAGAACATGCGGAATATATGAAAGATTTAGATTAAAAACTTTTTCTTACACTTAAGATTGTTTTGATTTTAAAACAGACTTCTCTTAGTGTCCTTCTGAAGAATATTATTAAGAGTACCTTCAGAACTGTTTCTGAAATACTTTAGATGATCAGAGACCATCTATATCATGTGTCTGAACTGAGTTCCTGTTGGGCTCACTTCAGACAGGTATTTCAGACAACCCTCTGAATATATTCTTCTATAATACTTCAATCTACACTAGAGACGTTTTAAACGTTATGTTTGTATGAAAACTTGTTTTATTGAAATCCTTGAGTTAAGCTTGTTATGAAAAATACTTTTCAATCCCATCGTAAATGTAAAGACTGTAAATAAAAGAGATTAAGGGAAAGAAGACTTAGACACAGAATTTATCCTGGTTCACACCCACAAACCCTGTAAGCTACATCCAGTCCTAGTGGCAAACCACCACTAGCCTTTTTATAACAACAACACATATGTGTCACTCCGGAATCCCCAGACCCTTGCAGCCACATATATGTCACACTATCTGAAACCACAGATAGACATGTTAACCTCTCCAGGCCACACACAAGTATTCTTTTCTATCAAGCCTCTCCAGGCTCTACCCACAAGTATTCTTTTCTATCAGCCTCTTCAGGCTCTACCTACCACAAGTATTCTTTCTTCCACCAAGCCTCTCCAGGCTCTCAGACACTTAACTAAGTGTTGAGTATTACTACTCAATCTAAGCTAGATGTTCGTTAGAACCTCTCAACTCAGATTTTTCTTGTACATAGAGATTACTGAGTACATACTCAGGATACAGTCATTACAAACTAAATACAAGGATAGACCAGTGATACAAGTGTTTAAATTTAAGTACAATCCCTGTCTTTTCTATGAGGAATACATCCTCTGAGAGTAGGCTAACTAAGAATGTGAAATTAAGCTCAGCCTTATTCTCCAACCATTGGTTTCCATGGGCTACATTCTCACCCGTATCATTGAAATACCAAGGTATCATCCAAGCTTCCAAACCGTTCCTGGTTTGATAGTCATTTGTACAGCATGATTGCCTTCCCGACAACCAACTCACTTGATCAACAGACCAACTGTACAATCTAACTAACTGACCAGCTGATCAGTAGCCTGATTGAGAATTCACTCTGGTTGTACAGCATAACAACTGCATCTAGGCAGCATGGGTTAATATGCTCTGCATGCCAACAACAACTGGTTGGACCTACCAACTTGGTTGTATGTTTTTTTAACAACAACAACTTCAACTTCAATCTTGAGGCTATTTATATGTTCTTCTTGAATATAGCCGTTGAAGATGATTCATAATACCGTTGAGCTTTTGATGATGTGGCTCATATAGCCGTTGTGTAATAGCTTCTCAAACGGTTTGCTTCTTCTTAAGCATATTGAGTGTTCAGAATACTCCCGTTCTGACACTTCTGTTGATGAGCTCTGTTTGAGAGATGTGATGATTATGTGTATTCTCTCTCTTGAATTCTCTTTCTTGCATCTGTTTTATCCAGCTTGCATCTGCTTGCTCCAGCTTGCATTTTCTTGCATCTGCTTGTATCTGCTTGCATCTGCTTTATCCAGCTTGCATTATCTTGCATCTGCTTGCTTTCGGATTTTTTCTGATTCTCTTGAGAGTATGTATCCGTTGAATTTGCCCTTTTTGCTTATTCTGCATATACTCCTTTTTCACTTGCTCCTGACACCATTACTTCTTTGAATGAGATGTCTTGATCAATAGTCGTTGTTTGCAGATTCCTCTTTTGATATTTAGATAAAGATGTTGAATTGAATATATTTATTCAACATCTTCCTTGTTGCTTCTGCTTAGTCTTCTGAGCTTTTCTTCTGTTTTGTTCCAGATTGCACAAATGAAGAAATGTCTCGTTGAAATGCTATCGTTTAGAGACAGCAAATAGTCTTCTTTAAATCCATTGTGAGACACGCTTCTTGAGAGTTCTGACATAGTACAACGTTGGTGCTGCAGTAAAGCTGCTACTGTTGTTGCTTGCAAATGCTGCGTTGCAGAGATTTCCTCAGTGGTGTATGAAGTTCAAATGCACCGGGAAAGGTCTCTGTGTTTGTTGCCACAAATGTGTTTCAAAACGTACGAGCAGCAGAGACGTAGAAAAGTCTTCACGCAAGGTTTCAGCAAAGATGCCACGTCATTACTAAAGCTTCAGACAGCTTCCAACCCTCAGACGGGTTCCAGTCTTCAGACAGGTTCTAGTCCTTCAGACGGGCTTGGCTCTTCAGACGGCTTCAACACTTAAGACAGGTTGATGATTTCAGACAGCTCAAGTCTTTCAGACAGCTTCGTTGCATCAGACAGCTTCAATACTTCATTTTGGGTTGCTTCCTTTAGACAACTTCAATTCTTCATACTGGTTGAAACTTCAGCGGCCTTCTTCCTTAGAATTGTAGCTTCGTTCTTCTTTGTATCTTCTTCTTCTTGTATCTCTTTTCTTCTTTTCTTCGTTCTTCAGTTCATTGTTGTTCTTCAGACAGTATTCTTGGTCTTCAATTCTTCAGACAGTCTTAAAGTCTTCGATTCTTCAGATAGTTTTCAAGTCTTCACTTCTTCAGTCAGTCTTCAAGTCTTCACTTCTATTCTTCAGTTGCTTCAACTCTGTTAAGGATTAATCTTCTTCAGATTCTGCACTCTTGTTCTTCTGATTCTGATCTTCTGATTCTGATTCTGTTCACAAAATCTTCTTCTTCTTCTAAAGAGTATTTTATCCTGAAACATAATTAACAAACAATTACCTTTCTCAGTAGAACCTGTTTATATAATCTAATTGGTTCTTTATATAATCTTATTTGTTCTTTATATAATCTTATTTGTTCTTTATATAATCTTATTTGTTAATCATTAAAACTAACGGATGTTAAGTCTTATAATCATGTTTAATTACTTAAACAGATTTATAGACTTCACAGTATCAAGTTACCATTATTCATGTGATGCAAAATCTTATTTCAATGTCATGTTGTACTGTTGCATATCATTTGCTTGTACCCTACACATGCATGCATATCCTTCCTCACTGAGGCATTAGTCCCACCACATGTTTGTGGGTTTATATTTTAGATTCCCAGGATCCTGCCCAAGCTGGCCGTTGAGGTCCAAGGAGCTGTTGGAGTCTATAGACGTATTTGGCTTATGGAGCTACATTTGTTTTGTTGTATTTTGTTGAATATTGTCATGTATATTATTTTGATGGATATTTAGTACATGTGTTGCCTATGTTGGGAGTCTGTCTTGTTAGGACACATGTATTGTAATATCCATGCCATTGTGTTGTATGTAGTTACCATATTATGTTTAATTAAACGTTGGATTAGTTAAACCAATCTTTATCACGTTTATCAGTATCGTTCATGTCGTGAAAATAATTCCCTAAATTTGGGACTTATATCTCCAACGGACATAAACCCTTAGTTTCCGGAATTATGGCGTTACAATTTTCATGAAGAAAACCTATTTTCCTTGATGGCGTGAACCCTAGTAGCAACTGCATATCATTATTTAGTGCTCTCATGTTTATGATATTTTCTTGTTACATGTACATGATTGGGAAACTTTTTTTTTTCAAGACCACGAGTATACTCCACGGGAGGCAATCCTGTACTAATTGCAAATATCACTATGCCAAAAAATGCATACTAAAGCACAAGATTTACAATGTTTAAAAAAATAAATGCTTTAGAAAAGGGTCTAAAGTATTCTAAAGCGTTTATTTTTTCACAACACTTTAAGGTAAAGAATAGTTACAGCGTTTTGCCTTTCCAAACGCTTTAGTATTCAAATAATAAAATTTTAAATATGGTTACAACGTTTATTCACAAAAAACGCTTTAGAAGAGTGCACAAGTTACAACATTTATTTATTTTAAACGCTTTAGTATAAAAATAATAATTTTTTTCATACAACATTTTTTATAAATGCTTTAGTAAATGATTATTTAATAAAATTTAAATTTTTATAAGGAAAAGTTTTAAAATTGTTTATTCATGTCACACAAATATATATATATACATATATAAGTATAATTAATTCATCATTAAAATTAAACTCTAAATAATTAATATATCTAAATTAAAATGTAACTCTAATTAATTAATATATGTAATTAATAAAATTAACACAATCATAAATTAATACTTTTGTGAGAGAATAAGAATAAATATTTATGAGAGATGTAATAAAAACTTATTATTTAATTTGTTTAAGAAATTTTAAATATAAAGTTAAAAATAAATAAATAAAAATATTATGACTTAAAAAAAAATAGTTAGCTTAAAGAATTTATTAAAAAATGGTTTAATCTTTTCAAAATTAGTTTGAGTATTTTTATAAAATTTATACGATAAATAAAAAAATGAAATTTAATAAAATTATAAAGCGTTTAAAACACTTTAGAATGAATGAATAATAATAATTCACTACTAAAAAAAATCAATATTAGAGAGGGATTTAGAGAGGGATTTCAATCCCTCTCTATTTGTGAGGGATTATGCGACGGAAAAATTTTTTCGTCACAAAATTTGTACAAGTTAAATTTTGTGACGGATCTAGAGAGGGAAATAATCCCTCGCTGAATTTCGTCGCAAAAGACTCATTGAACAAGTAGAGAGGGAATTTGTGACGGATTTATTCCTTCTCTAGAAAATCCGTCACAAAAATCCTCGCTAAACCAGGAAGATTTTAGCGAGGGAAATTCCCTCTCTAATTAGAGAGGGATTTCATATTCCCTCTCTAATTAGAGAGGGATTTCCATTCCCTCACAAAGTAACAATAATCTATACCATCTATTTAGCGAGGGAATTTTTATTTCCTCTCTAATTTGTGAGGGATTTCAGATTTCCTCTCTAATTAGTGAGGGATTTTAATTCCCACAAAGTAACAATAATCTGTACCCTCTATTTAGCGAGGGAATTCATATTCCCTCTCTATTTAGCGAGGGATTTCAGATTCTCTCTTTAATTAGTGAGGGATTTTAATTCCCTCACAAAGTAACAATAATCTATACCCTTTATTTAGTGAGGGAATTTTTATTCCCTCTCTATTTTCCCCTTTTGAAAAAAAATGAAATTTATTTACAACTTTTATTAACAAACATATTCACATTTTTTTAAAATTATGAAAATTTTTTGAAAGAATTATTGCATTAAATACCTATTATTAATTTTTTAGATTTAGATTTTGATTATTTGAGAATGTTGAAATTAAACCTATATCTATAAGGCTTCACTTTTGAATCAACGTGTAAATTCCCATAGGGAGAGCTAACCCCACCATGATGTGGATGTTTCTGGCTCGAACAAGAATATTGCATTAGGTGGAGGATACATGTGGTTCAAACAAAAAACTTTTAAAATTCTTTTATTTTCCCCTTTTAAAAAATGAAATTATGCTTTTATTTACATGTGTGAGATGTTATAACCCTAACCCTAAGTGCCTACTTTCAAGTTAGTGGAAGTGCAAGCAAAGTTCGAGTGTGAATTTTATATGGTGATCACAGGGGATGTCGGGGGTGGTGAGGGGAACCTTGGAACGAAGTTTGGTGATTTTCTCAAATAAAGTATAATTATTGTAAATTAATTGAAGATAAATAGAGGATAATTAATAATAAATAGTAAGAGTCGCTAAAAATTTGTGGAGAAATTATTTTAAGCACCTTTAGTGAATTCTATTTTTTTAATGATATCTTTTTTAACACTAATCCTTATTTTTATAATTCAAATTCAAATCCTGATTGATTCTATTTTTTCCTATTCTAGTTTTAATCCCTATTTCTTAATTTAAATTTAAAATATTATACTTATCATTTAAGTCGTGAATTTTTAAAATAATTTTGAAAAGTATATATTAATAATTCAAATTAAAATCCTTATTTAAATTTAGATGATATACTGAATTCTGTTTTTTTAATGATAACTTTATTTAATTTAACACTGATCCTTATTTCTTACAATTTAAATTCAAATCTTGATTGATTATATTTTTTCCTATTCTAATTTTAATCCCTATTTCTTAATTTAAATTTAAAATATTTTTTTTATTATTTAAGTCTTGAATTTTGAAAATAATTTTGAAAAGTATAGATTAATAATTCAAATTCAAATCCTTCTTTAAATTTGGATGATATACTAAAATGAAAAATGAAACCAACATGGATTTGGAGATTATGAGAAAGCGAGAAATTTAATTAAAACTTTTATTAATTACATAGATACTATCAAAAATATTTTATTATTAACTATCATTTTGGCCTCCAAATATTTTATATATTATGCTATATATTACCTTTTTATGATTTTTACAATTTATCTCTATATTTTTTTAAATGAAATTAAGTTTTATCTTTTCCATATTTCCTTTTTATATTATCTTTATTTTATTTATTTTTCTTTATTTAGACAGGAGAAGATGAAATTTAAAATTAATGATTAGATTTTGTGAGAAAAAAATAAGTTTATAAAGAGATTGTGAGAGAAAAATAACAGAAATTTATAGATTCTATTTTATTTTTTGAAATAGAAATTGATCGAGAATATGAAGTGAGAAATTAAAAAAAAAAAACGTGAATTTGGGGAATTATGAGAAGTGAGAAAGGAAAGAAAGAAAATTTTCAAAAGTTTGTGTAATAATAATAATAATATTTTATATTATCTATAAAGGCGATGTTTCAATTTGGTGTCCACAATTGCTTTTTCATTATACCCATTATTTTTACAATTCAAAATCAAATCTTGTTTGATTTTATTTTTTCTATTGAAATTTTAATCCCTATTTCTTTATTTAAATTTAAAATATTATCCTTATCATTTAAGTCGTGAATTTTTAAGATCCTTTTGTTCAAATTTTTAAGAGAAGGACATAGAAAGATAAAGGATTTATAAATACTGAGAAGATCAACGGAAAAATGTTGCAGCAGAGATCAACAAAAAGACGTCGCAGCAGCAAGAATTAATGCTTTGAAGAAATTACATACAAGAGGTTGTGATGCGTAAAGTTAGAACGGAGAGATAAAATAAAGATAAGGTTAAAAATAGAAGGATCTGAAACTTAAAAATTAGCAAGAGCATAATCTTCAGGTTCTATTTTGTTTTCCATGCTTCTTATATTTGTTCTTCTTATTTTCATTTTTTATTCTTAAATGTTGAGTTTGTATTAGAGCCGGCAAAATGGGCTAGCCCGACCGGGCAGGCCCGCAAAAGCTCGCAAAAATATAGGGCTCGAGCACCTATTTTAGAAGCCCGAATAACTTCCGGGCTTTTTAGCCCAGCCCGATAAAGTCCGCTACCCGCAAAAAAGCCGGGTAGCCCGCAAAAACCTGCCAAAAAGCCGGGCTACCCGCAAAAAAAGCCCGCAAAGGGTAGTGCTCGGGCACCTAATTTAGAAGCCCTAACAACTTCCGGGCTTTTTAGCCCAACCCGATAAAGCCCGCCACCCGCATCAAGGCGGGCCGGGCCGTGTAGCCCGAATTGCCACCTATAGTTTGTATGAATGAGATTGATTAATCTCATGAATTTTCTTCAAATAGTTAATTGTTTGATGATTTAGTACATGGTAAAATAATCAAAATAGTATTGATACGAGTAAAATAGAGCGTGAGTGAGATCAAAGTGATTAAATTTTCAAATATAATATTAAAGTATAAATTATTAAGAAAAAAATAAATCATTTTATAGACTACAGATTACTATAAAATAGGATTAGATTTAAATTTTTGTATTTAATTGAAATGGATGAATATATGATTATATTTAATTGAAATATATTAAATATTTTAAAGAGATAATATAATAGTCATATCTTTATTTAAGAAGAAGGTCATATAATTTATTATTTTTTATTAAAATAAATTAGGATTACATTTAAATTTATATATAAGAATATATATTAAGTATAGACTACAGATTACTATAAAGTATGATTAGATTTAAAGCGTTTATTTATATAAAGGTTTTAAAAAAATATATATATTACAGTGTTTAAAACGCTTTAGAAAAGCTGATTTTCCGAATGAAAAGTTAATGTTCTACAACATTTATGTAAACGCTTTAGTATGTCTTATTTCTATAGCGTTTCCAAAACGCTTTAGAAATCTGATGACATACTACAACATCCCAAGCTAAAGCATTTGTAAACGCTTTAACATGCTTTAAAAAAAACGTTTTAAAAGACCATTTTTGTTATAGTGTATAAGAATTTAGACTATGAAAATTAAAAATGTAGCAAATTTTTTGCTTTTTATTACATTATTTCAAATGTTTCCAAATTATAAAAAGTTTTACTATTTTCTTAACAACATTTTATCAAATGCAAACATGCTGAAAATAATAGTCGATATTGTTATCGGAGAAAAGGTTTTGAGATAATAATCGAGATTCAAGTTCTAAATGTGAGCAAATACGCAAGAAAAACAGTGACAGCGCAGAGGGATCTACCTTATCTCCTTGAACAAACATGCAACAGTGGCGGTGCTGGCGGCGAAAGTGAAGACAGTGAATGAAGACAACAATGTGGTGGATTAGAGAAGGAGATATAGAGAGAACGAGTGAGGAAAATGAGTTTCTTAAAAAATAAAACCTAAATATATTAAAAAATCAATGGTAACATTTAGTTTGAAATAATGTTACTAGGTAGACATTATTTATAATATTAACAATATTTTTTAAAATGTAAGTGATTAAATGTTGTGAAAAGCCTCAAATGCAATAATGTTTATTTAGACCGGTAACATTTTTAAGTACTTTAATTTAGCTCAATTTTTTTTATGTCAACCATAGAAAAGGTTAGATAGGATTCATATATAAAGACTATTACTTATTAAAGAAATTTGATTGTATATATATTATAAAAAAATCAAGAGTCACCATAAAAAATTATTTTATTATGGAAAACATTGAAAACCTCCTTAAAAAAACTAGTTTCTTAAACAAATTTGAATTACTTGTAAAGAAGAAGATATTAACCTCCTATAACATTTCCTAAAAATATTTATTTAATTAATTATACAAATTTTATAATAATTTTAAAAATATCAATTTTATTCCTAAATAAATCTTTGTGAAAAATTACTTATTTACACATTTTTTAGAAAGAACAAACTTACTATATATTTTAAAAAAGGAATAAATTTTATGAAAATTTAAATTTGATAAAATTAAAAATGACATAGAACTTGACATGAAAATTTAGGAGCAACGAGTTGTCCAACAGAGACTGAGATTGTGGGAAGGAATCTCTAGTTCTATCCCCACTAAATACATTCTTATAGAGGGGTGATGAGTCTTAATTGTGATTAAGTCCCGAATAAAATTGCCAAACCGGGGAATTAAACAAGGCGTCACGCCTAGGACTCTAAATTAATAAGTTGAACTATTTGTGAACTATTTGAGCTCGAGTCGTTAAATACTCCATCAAGTTCGTTTGTTTAATTAAACAAAAAAAATCAAGTTTAAAGTTTGACTCAATTATTTAAATAAGTCAAATTCAAGCTTTATAAATTTGACATTAAGAACTCGTGGTTTAGGATTTATATATATATATAACCAAATTAAAAAGCAGGCAAAAAGGGAAAACAAAGGCAACATCTATTCTATTACAATTTGGGATTTTTTTATCACTGTTCACTCGGGGCACATTTTTTTTTGGAATTCCTTGGGCCATTTTGTGACACACTTCTACCCCATACTCTTATATGTTTAAGAAATCGAAGCTTAGAAAAGGGGAAAGCCCCACGATAGGTAAAAAGGTTCACAATCGTTCTTATTAAATCTCATAGTTCGAAAACAACTTTATTAAAAGAAATTAAACTCTCAGATATAAGTCAAACATAAAGCAGCGGAATCACCAATACATAAAACCATTAATAACCTACTGCCATACAAGGCATCCCAAAAGGTTCATAAACAAAATCTATTCTATTACAATTTGGGATTTTTTTATCACTGTTCACTCAGGGCACATTTTTTTTTGGAATTCCTTGGGCCATTTTGTGACACACTTCTACCCCATACTCTTATATGTTTAAGAAATCGAAGCTTAGAAAAGGGGAAAGCCCCACGATAGGTAAAAAGGTTCACAATCGTTCTTATTAAATCTCATAGTTCGAAAACAACTTTATTAAAAGAAATTAAACTCTCAGATATAAGTCAAACATAAAGCAGCGGAATCACCAATACATAAAACCATTAATAACCTACTGCCATACAAGGCATCCCAAAAGGTTCATAAACAAAATAATCCTAATCTAGAAACATATAAAACTCCCCAAATACGCCCTGAGGTCACATCTATCAGAGCATACCCTTTTAATCATAATCGACACCAGTCGTGTCCTTATCAACACCTATAAAAATATATCCACAGAATACGGTGAGGAAAAGGAGTACTACTTATACATACACATAGAGAATACCCATCCTTACCCACAACATCAATACATCACGCCATCAATACATCAATCACCAATAATAACATTCATCTAAAACTCAACATATAATTGATCATCTATATCGACATGTAGATATGTCACACATTAGCCCAAACTCATCATCATAGCATCTTTCATATATCATCATATTCACTAACATTATAACATCATTTATATAACATCACACTCATTATCATCATGCATCATTCATCTATCATCATACTCATTCTCATCATTACATCATGCATATAGCATCATACTCATTATCATCATACATCATGCATCTATCATCATTACATCATTCATCTATCATCATATTCATTATCATCATTACATCATTCATCTATCATCGTCTGCCCAAAGATCCTGACTTGGAACTCCACACAATGGGTGCACCTCGTCAGTCACTCTAGTTAGTACCAAGACAATCTATTGGTGTTACCATACACTATCTGATAGGTTGTACCCCCTCTATGGGCCCGCACAACGATATTTGACCCTAGGTTGTACCCCCTCTATGGGCCCGTACAATCGCTCCTAGGTTGCACCCCCCTCTATGGGCCCGTGCATCGAACGCCCCATCTTGATCCCCTGAGTTGTACCCCCTCTATGGGCCCGCACAACTCAGTTCACCTCTCGAATTGTACCCCCTCTATGGGCCCGTACAATTCAGGTCTCATCACATGTACTCATGGCACCTCTCCCAAGTTGTACCCCCTCTATGGGCCCGCACAACTTAGGTAACATCGTCATAAAAAAGGTGATATACACCATCATCAATATCATCAACATCATCGTCAAAAAGGTGATATACACCAACATCGTTATCATCAACATCATCATACATCAATATACTCATCATTAAACATCATCATAATAAGGTGATATACACCGACATCATTATCATCATCATCATCATGCATCAATACGCTCATCATTAAACATCATCATAATAAGGTGATATACATCGACATCATTATCATCATCATCGTGCATCAATACACTCATCATCAAACATCATTATAAGTGATAAACACTTGTCACCATCATCATGCATCAATACACTCATCATCAAACATCATTATAAGTGATAAACACTTGTCACCATCATCATGCATCAATATGCTCATCATCAAACATCATTATAAGTGATAAACACTTGTCACCATCATCATGCATCAATACACTCATCATCAAACATCATTATAAGTGATAAACACTTGTCACCATCATCATGCATCAATATGCTCATCATCAAACATCATTATAAGTGATAAACACTATTAACATCAATCATCATCATTATACATCGTCATAATCATCACAAACATCATTAATCATTAATATCAAACACTCAGGATCTCAAAATCCACTCTGATAATTGATTACCAACCTCTGGTAATCGATTACCCACAGAAAAGCTATCTGGTAATCGATTACATCACCCATGTAATCGATTACCCACAGACAGACTCTCTGGTAATCGATTACAGCACCCCTGTAATCGATTACCGGCTATCAAAAGGTAGTTCTGGGTTGCCCAGACACTCCGGTAATCGATTACCACACCTGGTAATCGATTACCCGCGACGCAGATCGCAGATTTCACGATTTCAAACATCTCTAATCCCATCCAATCAATCCCTAATCAATCTTTTTCGTCTAAACACCATCAATACTCATTAATAACATCCAATACACAGTAAATCATCAATCAATTACAGATTTTACCATCAATTCATCAAAATCCCCAATTTCTCAATCCCTAATCATCCCTCTTTCATTATTCTCAATAACATCATTAATCTCATCCAATACTCATCAATTTACATACAATCAATCATCAATCAACAGATTATATCATTCATTCCTATTTACACATATATCCATACGAATTTAGAGTCTTTAGAGGGTCTTATGGTTGCCCTCACTACCCAATATCCCTACATGCATATACATGCAATACCCTCTCCCCCACCGTACCTTAAGCGAAGCTTTGATCATAGCAAGTAAGTCCTTTCTTGGATCTTGACTTTCACTCCTCAGCAGCTCTCTCTTGAGACTCTGGTTCTCTCTCCTTAGCCTTTCGCTTACTGACGAATGATACGAATAAGGATTAGGGTGCTTTGTTACCCCTCCTTACAGAATAACTAATTGGGCTTGGGCCCATTCTCACTCCCTTTATTTTATTTTCAAATAAAACTATCTTTTACGAAATAAAACTAATAATAATAATAATAACCCTATTATTTATTTCCCATTAATTACTTATCTCCTTAATTAATCTATTTAATTTAATTAATATCCTAATAGAATTTAGGATGTTACACATTTGGGCTGCTTCTTTGACCGGCCCAGTGTACCACTTAGTTCTATATACATCAGCAACTAGGAAGCTTTTTTTAATGTCATTGACAGATTCAAAGTTACATCAAACTGTTTTGCATGCGTTTAAATTGCATTGCATCAGATAGAACAAAAAAGCAGAAATTAAAGAAAATAATTAATTAATTAAATAGGTAATAAGTTATTTATTAATTATTTGATGAAATGTCAATTAAATTCATAATATATAGTTTCTTATTGAACTTCTTCGAGATATTAAGCATTAGTCTTATATTTGATAAGTTACGAAAAGAATCATCTTTCACAAGATAATCATAACAGGCTGGCCTTAGGGGGAATTATTTTCAAACTAAATATGAGTAGCTTAGTAGGTCATATCTATACTATTACATAGGAGGATATTTTTTAACACTATTCATTTAAGGGATTTTTTTTTTCACTTATTGGGCCTATTATGAGCCCAAAATTTGGAGATTAATATTAGATAGGAGTAGTTTTTTATTTACTATTCTTTAGAAGCTATATTTTTTTGTTGGGTCAAAGCCAATTGTGAGTCATTGACATTTTTAATATTGAGCTTTTTTTATCGGGTTGTACATTTACGTTGGATCGATTCATATATATTGTAGATAATGACTTTATGAATTAATATGTACCCTTTACGGGAGACAATCCTGCTAACATATACCCTTTACAAGTATCCCTTTGCATTTTTTCAAAATTTTTTATTCTCTTTTTTGTAAAGTTATTTTTTATGAAACACATTTATCCTTCACGGGAGACAGACTCGCTCCTATTGTTTTTCTTTTTCTTTTTTTAATTTTCTTTTGTTTCTTTTCACACTTTCATTTTTTATTGTTATTATAATAAAATATTTTCTCTCATTATTCAGTCATATTATTTTGTTTCATTATAAAGTGATATTTTTATATCTTTCAATTGATATATCATTTATATAAAGTGATATTTTTCATAGTTTCTCCCACGCGTCTCCATCTATTTATTCTATATAAAATTGCTCATCCATAACATGTGTCATGTTTTTCCACTTGCATTTCTTTAATTTTTTTATTAACAATACGGTAAAATGATTTTTTACGAACCATACAACCATCTTCCATGTGAGACAATCATTCTCCAGCCGTTTTCTTCTATTATTCTTTTTATTTTTATCACATTTTCATTTTTTATTATGTTAATATAATTATCTCTCTATTTTATTCATTAATATTTTCACTTATTATCTCTCTTATTTATTCAATCTACTCTATATTAAATATTTTTCTCTCAGTACATATGTCACATTTTTTCACATTGTTATTTATATTTTTTAAATTTTTTTATTCTCACTTCAATAAAGTGAATTTTATAACCCCAAGGTACTCTCCACATGAGGTAGTCATGTTCCTTCAATGAACATCCATATAATGGTGGGACTAACTCTTCAACAACGGTTTTGTCAATACACTTTATATAGGTTTAAGTGACTAGGATGAGAAATCTCAAATACCAATATAGTTTAAATTTATTATTACTTTATGATGTTTTGATTATAATTTTTTTGACAAAATTTCAAATTAGAATTATAAAATTTATAATTATTTTATTTTCTTTTACTTGAATAAAGTTATTATCTTGTATTTTGATTTATTATATATTTAATATAGTACGTTTAAAAGTTAAGCAAAATTTTCAATTATAGGTTTAAAGTGATTTTTAATAAACTACAAATACCCTCCATCATAGTTAATCCTGCTCCAGTCATGAATATCGATATCATAGTGAAGTTAGCTCTCCCAATAATGGTTTTTTTTCATACACTTTTATACAGTTTTGAAATGATTGCATTGTGAGATCTCAAATGTGAATATATTTTAATTTTATTATATTAATGATGTATTTGTTATTATTTTCTATAAACATGATAATAATATGATATTCACATTCTACTAATTGATGTATATGATTATATCATAAATTAATTTTATTATAAAATTTTAGTAATATATGTAAAAATGAACATAACCCATAACCCAATGTTAGGCACTATGAATCTACGAATATAATGTTTTAAAAGAATAAGGATATATAATAAAAGGTTGTAAAAGTTAAGGACAAAGTCTAAAGTTAACCGAAAAACATGAATGAAAAATATAATTTATCTAATATTAAAAAACACAATATTTTCTAAGATAGAAATATATTTAATTTTAATTTATTTTTCTTATAATTTCATTATTTTAAAAAAAATAATTACTGTAATATTTAAATTATGTATGAAAATTAAAAAATCGTGTTACCCGTGCAACAAATGTCAATAGATCTATTTGTTAATATAATGTTAAAAATAATATTTGAGTTAATATTTGTAGATCGTGTAACAACATTCTATTTTTTATTTTTCTTCTTTTTATAAGATTTTGTGATTTTTCTTTTTAGTGTTTTCTTTCTTCTAATGACATATTTTTATTTTGTAATTAATAAATGTTGTACAAGCTTTAACTTGAAATGAATGAGTTGGATTTAGTGTCAAACCTTTACAATTGTAATCACAATTAAAGATCATTTATATACATATCAAGTAAGAAACATGTTCGATGATATATTAACAAAAAGATTACTTCCCAATTATTTTTATCAAGAGTTTAATTACTACACATTGTCAGTGTAAAGAAATTTTACATTGTCATCCAATAATATTTTGCTACATCAATTAATGAACAGGACACCTCATATATCATTATACTCATTAAAAGATGTATCAACATATCATTGGATGATTGTGAAAAATTAATTTACACTGACAGTGTATATTTATTAAATCATTTTATCAATTTATTTTATTATTGGAATATAATTTTTTTATTCTTTTAGACATCGTATTAAACTCTAAATACCATAAATGGATGAATATCTCATTTTATATTAAAATAATTTTAAAACGTGATAGATGAAATAAACCTTTAATTTTACATGTATATATATAGTATTAAATTTATATTGAACGAGATTACATGTCATATTAATATTGATATGAATTATTGATAATCAAACTAATATTGAAATACCAGAGGCTTTACTGATAAAGTCTATAAGTAATACAATTAGAGATATAGTTTCCTTTGTCTATCCTAATTTGCTATCAAATTTTGAAAACATATAATTGTTTCAAGATAAAACAATTATTGCTCCTACATTGGATGTTGTTTACTCTGTCAATGAATATGTCATGACATTATTTCTAGGAGAAGAAATGATGTATGGAAGGTGGATGAGGAAGTCGGTATTGAAGCTGATTGGTTGACAACTGAATTTTTAAAGGATATTAGGTGTTTTGGGATCCATGATCATAAGTCAGTGTTAAAGATTGAAGTTATTGTTATGCTAATGACGAATCTTGATATATCCGTTGGACTTTGCAATGGAACTAGGTTAATAGTTGATTAATTAGCACTAGTACAGAAAACACTTTTAACATCGGTTAATATAGGCTTTTAACATCGGTTCCTCAACCGATGTGTATAGAGCCGATGTAGAAAGTAAAACAATTCTACATCGGTTATTAATGACTGATGTAAACAGTAATTCTTTTAAGTCAATTTTTAGAGACGGAATTTTTCCGTCTCTAAATTCCTTCTCTAACCTAGACCTTGCCAACATGTATCGCCAACTGGTCTGAATTTTCAGTAACTTTCATGTTACCACCATCAAGCTATATATTTAGTTCAGACTTGAAAATGTTTTCATATTAAAAGATTAAAATTTTGCATCACTAAACTTAACTTCAAAAGCTTTGCCACTTGAGGGTAGGGAAGGAAATAAAACAGACAAAAACACAGGCTGACCTATAAAATTTGTTATTTTAAGAGATGAATGAATTCTTATCATTACTTATCAATTATCACTAGTTAACATCAATCATAGTTCATAGACCATAGTTCCGGTGAGCTTAAAGAAACAGTTAATATTCAAATCCAAGTAAGATAAAAATAAATTATGATTGTGTACTTATGATGCAAGGCTCTTTAATTGCTTCAATCATCATTGAACCACCCAAATGATATATAGAAGAGAAGGAATTATTTAGTAATCAAACAGAATTTCATTGGTGTTATATCCTATTCCTTCTAACATTACCTGAGGACATATATGTATGACAGATTTCTTTACAAAAAAATAAGCGAAAATGTGATAAAAAAAACTAGAAAAACAGCTACCTATGCCCCAAATAGTAATCAATTTTTGTTAAATAGTTCACCTTCTATTTTGTACATTTTATTTAAATTTAAAAACACCCTTGTATATACTATTAGTTGAAATGAAGAAAATGAATTGAGTTTTCTTTTTATAATTTATCAAGTTACACACTATTTTAATTATATTCCTTCTGCACTAAAAAGGGCTTGTTTCAAATTTTACAAATAAAGAAATATTATCAAGTCATTATTTTCTACTTTCTTATTCTTATACTAATAAAAGTGAACTATGAAAAGGAGCCCGGTGAGAGAACGGATGGAACATAAATTATAAGCTATGATTTTACAATCAAAAATTGATCTAATAATAAAGAATGAAATGTCCTTACCTGCTTTAAAAAGAAAAGGACAAAAATAATAAATCTTTACCCAATGGAATAAAAACAACTAATCATAGCCAAACCAATGAAATCCAATGGTTTCTGAATGGATTGCAAATTATTTACTATAATCACCTTAACCATTCAATTACCAAATTCTGCACGTATTAAAAGTAAATATGACAACCTTATCCTGAAACATAAAGATAGAACAATTTTATGTATATGATTTGAGCACAATAAGAGGAAGAAACTTACAACAACGATCAGCTACTGCTTTGCCTTTTCTTCTTAGCTATATATCTATTTCCATTCTTCTTGTGTCATAAAACAAGAAATAATACAAACCTTCTTTGTGTCATTTCCCAGCCAATATTGTATGTCATAATGAGGAGGGCCATTTTTTGCAAAAACTGCCTGTTTCCATAAACATGTAAAAAATCCTGATCAAGTGTATGTCAAGAGAATTTAAATAATACAAACCTTGTTTTGTGTCATAATTTTGTTTTCTTTAGCATGAAAAAACTGAACCCAGAGACAACTATTACCTAGTAAAGAAGAGACTAATACAAATTACAAGGTAATTTGAAATAAAATGGCTGAAACTTGAAAGGATACGAGTTTGCTCCTGCAGTTTGGAATGCGGAATCCAAGTCTTTATTGAAAGTAGGCATTATCTCTATGGTTCTAATACTCCACCAAAGTAGCTCAACACTAGATTATTCTGCAATCCAGGGTTTTAAGTTATGTTAGTCCTCAGAACCTGAGACGAATGTAACTAATTGGATTGCACGTTTCAAAGTATATTATTAAAATTTAAAAATTTTCTAGTCAGGGTTTAAGATATAAGGATAAATCAATGACAGAAGGAAGAAACTTGGGGGATTTACGTTAATAACTTGATGTTCATGCATCTATAATTCAGAAGCAGTGTTATAATAAATAAATCAAAGTAGACAAAGACACGCTACCATCATGCAATTAATGTCAAACACGCTACCATATGACTAGGAACACTTTACTGATCTGATCAAGGAGTACCTGATTCCAACAACCTTCTCAAAATCTTCATCATAAGTGCGGAAAAGAAATTTCTTCAAGTTGAAATTGCAGCCTACAGAAATATTAGCCTGCAATTTTAGGAAAGAGATGTTTTCAGTTTGCTATCCCAAAGGAATAATAAGCATGTTTGACAATTTGCATTATAAAGTGAGGCTTGGTCTAGTAAAGCCAAGAGCCAAGACCCAAACAGAACAGTAAATTTGGTCTAAATTCTTTAAGAGTACCATGAAATCCCATTGAGGAAATTGGTATAGACGTTTCACTTATTGCAATGAACCCATTTAGTAGAGCAGAGTATTTGAGTGTTGAGACTAAGCCATAGAACTGCCAAACAAAAAAACCTATAGCAGAACAATATATAGAAAAAGAGAAACAAAGTAAGAAAGAAGAATTATTCAATTTGAGTATTTGTTTTAGAGGTTAATAAATGGCTTTTATATTTTAAAGTTTCACTTATATTCGCTTACCATCCAAAGCAAGGGAGGATAATTGCTCCAGAATTTCAAATGATTCTTGCCAACCAATGTTTGTCCTGTATACTGGAACCTTTTTGAATCTGTAATCCAGTTTACAGAAGAATAAAAGAAAGTAACAGTTAAAAAAGCCTACAAAAAGATTTCCAGGATTAAACCAATAAGATTGTGTCCAAGGAGACTTTGGTCTTTTTTCACCATGCAAATCCAATAAGAAATGAACAACTAGACTTAAAAAGAATCTACAGAAAAATATAAATTAGAAGAATTCTAGAACCTGAGTATTGTACAATAAATCCAATAAGAAATTCTAATAAGAAATTCCAAGCTAGACTTAAAAAGAATCTTCCCTTACCAATGTTCCCCCTTCCAGAACCATCTCATTTGTCACTGGATCTTTCTGAACAGCAGCGGTTAGACCAACTCCACTACTTCCGCTGCTAGTGGTGTACACCCCTGGGTGCTACATTGATTGTGTTTAAGAAGCTGACTCTTAGCAACTCCAAGATCACCATCAACAACTGAGCATCACACTGAATGAATTATCATGAAAATACAAGTCCAAAAATTGTGAATTATCATCAAAATACAACTGAGCAACTCCACTACCTAGTTTTCAATGTGCTACAATGATGCATAAAGAAAAAAAACTCACATAAGATAAACTAACTAATTTTGCCACTCCATGTCTCATAAAAAAACTAATAGAAATAGAAATAAGAATAAAAATACTAAATCAAAACATCAACCAGCAAACCATCCCCTGCAACCTCTTTCATCAAACCATAACCAAATCAATTACCATAGAATTAGCCATTCAACCCAATCACACAACCAAAGGAACCTATAATCAAACCCCAAACTAGAAACAGTAGGTCCCCAACAAATCCTCCCTAAAATGCCACTAAAATACTTTTTTTGTAGTGTTGCCAGCTTCTGATAAGTTCTATGTTCTCCCACCAAACCCAATCATTGCAAAGGCATGTTCTATCATGTATGAATGTATGGTAGACAGGGACTTCAATAATAGCTTTACCAAAAACCATATCCTAATAGGACGTGTTTTGCAACAATTCCAAGCAGAGCTGCTCAACTACGGTTACAATTTTAGCAGGTTGAACCATTGTCCATTCCTCCAATGTCCTAGCATAAGGGGTTTGGCATATCCTGAGAGGACGCGATAGGGGAATCCAAATAGTCATGGAAATTTTCAAAAATAGCAGCTGTCAAACTAGCACCAATTCCACCTGACCGCATGCTCTCTTACCCATTCACGCTTCAACAAAAATTCACATGATTATATTATAAACGAATTGCAGAAGAGAGAAAGTGAAAAGGGAGAGTGGTGGAGTTAATCGTGTGCACCTTTCCATCTTAAAAAATGGCGAGGGAGTTTCTGCTAACAGCAACGAAAGAAAAACAGCAAAAGTAAACCAGAAATTAGAGGGCAAGGAAATCAAACGAAAGTCAGAAACCTAAAATGTGTTGGGTAGATCGATAAGAACTTACCTTCACAATGGGCGATGGAGCACAGCGAAAGCACAACGAACGATTATGACGCAAAAGCAACGAAAGCATAGAAGCAACAAGGATATGATGGCGATGGCGATGGCGATTGAGACGGAGACGGAAATGGAGACAGAGACAGAAACGGCAACGGAAAAAGATGAAGGAAGGAGAACGGCGCAGTGGGGCTTTTGAGCAAGTCCAAGAACTTAATTCGCATAATGAAACCCTAAATCGTTCCAATGTTTAACTTGTTTTCATCCGTTTCTACATAGGTTGTCTAAGCACCGATGTAAATAAACTCCATTTATTTTCAAAATTGCCACCGCGTAATTTGTCACATTTATAACCGATGTAGAAACCGGTTGTGAAAGGCTGTTTTTGCACTAGTGTAGGTTCTAATGTCATTGGAGAAACCGTTATTACGAGAACACATTTGGGAACAAAGGTATTAATTTATCGAATGAATTTAATTTCATCTAAAAATTTCACCCCTTTAAAGTTTCAACGAAGACAGCTTTCATTTTTCTTTGATTTGCTACGACCATTAATAAAAGTCAAGGTTGTCACATGTTGGTGTGTATTTACGGAGGCATGTTTTCTCTCATGGTCAATTATATGTTATTGTATCTCAGTTAAGTTTCAACAAAGACTTAAGATTCTTATATTATATGTGATGACAACTTAAAGTGTTGTAATGTTACAAAAAATATTGTCTACAAGAAAGTGTTTAAAAAAATTTAAATGAAGTAATATTGCTGATAGCGTTCATTTGTAATTATTAGATGTGACTATTTCATGTTTCCAAATCAATTTTACTTTGTTAGTTAGTTACTTAATCTACTAAAAAATACTAAGTTAAATATTAAAAATTAATTAATCTTATGATTTAATATTTACATATAATAAATAGGTTAAATATATTATTAAAATTCAAGTTAAATATTTATTTGAATATTTATATTTTATAAATAAAATTCGGTCCATGTTGAAATTACTGAATGAAGGTTAATTTGTTTTATTCTCTACCATGTCTAATATTCTACTCCCTCCATTTCTTTTTATTTGTCGTTTGAGGTTTTTGCACAAGGATTAAGGAATGCAAAAACTATGTCTTTTTAGCTTTTATTTTCCAAATATGTCCTTTCTCTTTCTCTTTCTCTTTTTAATGCATTTAATATCTCTCTTTTTCAATGAAATGAATTCTTTTTCAAATTTGTTTTACCACTATACCATAATTTTTTTGTTGGACACATAAATAATACATTTATCAGACTTTGAACTTGTAGAACATGTATGATATAGCTTTATAATAAATATTTAAAGTAAAAAGAATTAGATTAAGAAAAGGGGTAAAGTTGGAAAAATAACATTTATTATTGTCTTGGTATCTGAAAATGACACTTATTTAGAAATAAATTTGAGACCTTGAAACGATAGATAAAAAGAAACGGAGGGAGTACAAGATAATAAACTAAAAGTGAAAAAACTTTCTACTTTTTATTTATTATCCTGTACAGTGTTGGTTGCACAGGTTAGAAAAATCGAAAAAATAAATAAAACTTATAGCATTTATTAAATTTTTCCCACCTTCACCCTTTATAATTAACGAATCTTTATAGTTTTCAAGATTTGGTTAATATGGATAATTGAGTAAAGTTTAATTTTGAATAGGTATAAATTTTGTAATTACATGAAATTTTTAAAAATCAATACATTAAAACATTTTCTTAATATATGAGTTTGAATAAAAAATGGTCTTATAAAGAGAATCGAAGGGAGCATGAATAAAGAAAAGGAACATCAAATGAGATAGATAAATAGGAAATGAGAGTCTTTATTAGGAAAATATACCTTGACACTCAATTTTGAGGTATAGGAATGTAGGGAAGAGAGCAAAAAAGAAAAAATAAATGAAAGGAAAAAATATATGAGAATTCATATGATAAAAGGTAACATTAGGTAAATTAAAAAAATAGGGTGTGTAAGCAAGTATAACAAATGTGATAATTGATATGATAGAAATGAAAAAAAGTTAATAGAAAAAAATGACATCCAAAAGAATTTGTAAAAGATGAGAGTGTAAAAAAAACATAATTGTTTATTATTTTTTTGACTTGCATACTATTCATTGGAAAAAGATATTTTGGAACCCCAATTTTGAGATGTGAAATGTTGGGATAAAAGAGTTAAAAAAAAGTCACGAAAAGAAAAATAAAAAAATTAATAATTAATGTGATGTGAAAGAAAATGTAAAAAAAAAAAGTGAGTATTAAAATTTCAAAAACTCATTATTTTTTAAGAGGTATGAAGTTTATATATCATAAAACATATAAAAAACTCATACAACACATTTTTTTCTTTATTTCTTTCCATCATATTATTTATCACATTTCATATTTCTCTCTATTCTCTCTCTTTTTTTGTTTAACCACAGCTATTATTCACAGGGGGCAATCCTATTCGAGTAGGAACATTCACATCGTGGTGGAGCTAACTCTCCCATCGAAGATTTTTTCATCCACAAAACTTGAACCTCAAATCTTGCTTAAGGGAAACCAAACATGTACCACATGAACCAACGAACTAATTCTCTTCTCTCTTTTTACTCTATTCATCTTTTCATATTGTATTGTTATATTATTTTTAAATTCAAAATATAGCGTTTTTATTAGACATTGTCACGTGTTCCTGCAGCTTTATTCACTGCGATAATGTCTAATATAATAGCGCTTTATTTTTTTTAGTAATAAAGCTATTCATTGTACTATGAGTCTTTGACTCAATTTCAGTTTATATTTATTTTGTTCCTTAATCCTATGTTTGGTTTAAAGAGAGAAATAGGGAAGAGAGAGATAGAGAAGAGAGAAATAGTAGAGAAATAAAATAGAAATAGAGGTTGTTTGGTATTAGAGAAATAGAAGAGAGATAGAAGAAAAATTAATTATGATAGTTGTTTGGTTGTGAAGAAATGAGAGAGAGAAATGTGTAAAGAAGTTAAAAGACTAAATTATCCTTAAAATAAAAAAACCATCTAATGAACAAGGGGTAAATATGACCTTTCATATATAGAAACCCCCATCTCACCTCCCATTTCTCGGTTACTTTGGGGAGAATAACTATCATCTGGGGTCCGCCACTAAATCTATCCAAGCTCTCTCTTCCCTGTCACACCAAACACCAAACACGGTGGCTCTCGCATCTCTCTCTGCGCTAAATGAACGGAAACAAATATAGGGTAAATCTCAACAACGTAAGCAATTTCATGATCAAAGCTTCTACATGAAGTCTTCTTCACTTACTTTTTTAAAATAAAAAAAAAATCCAAATCTCCTTCTTCAAACCCTGCTCTGTTCTTTCCACTCAGTGCCAGTGGTCATTTCTATATCTGACAAACATTATGTCTTCCATTTTGAATATTAGAAAGAGAAAGAAAAGGGAATGCAAAGACCAAACCCACTAGAAAGACGAAAACAAACGGGTGAGAGCGAGGAAACGAAGCTTAGCGGCGATGGCAGGAGGTTCAAGTCTGTTGTGACCATGTCGTCGTTGTTGTACAGATGTGTCTCCTATGTCCTCAGCACCGGTGGCCCATTCTTTGTCTAATGCAACTATTGTTGCTTCTTCAAGTGCTTCATCTCTGAGTTCTAAAGTTCAGCAAAAGCTCGAAATGCAAGAACCGGCTCCGGGTCCATCGATACCAAGTTCTCTCACCGACCATTAAGTGTTTAAGCATTTTGCTTCCCTCATCATTCTCCAACTCTGTTCATCTTCCCTTTCTTTCTCTATGAAAAAACGACTTCTCTGTTCAAACTCTCCACTCTCCCCCTCTTCTTTTGTTTTCTCCTCCTCTTTCATTCCCCTCTTCCCTCTCTACATGGGTTTTTTTGTCCAAAACAGCACGAATTTTCTTCTCTCTTACTTTACCTTCCTTCATTTCACTGCCTAGCCATCACACCTGAAAGTTTGTCTTCCTTCAATCGAATGGTCACCGGTACGACTGACACCGTTAGATGAAGGGATAAGGATTTGGACTTCATTTCCCTTCATTCAACATAATGTCAGGTAAAATTTATGTTGGTTTGTATTTCAATTTTAGTTAGGGATAAGAGTTGCTTTGTATACTTACGTCGTTTCTTTTATTCTTCAGCTGAATGATTTGTTGAGCCTGGGACAACACCAGAATTTGAAGCAAATGGCGGTTTCCTGGACCATGTATTAATCTTTTTTTTTTCATTTTTTTATCACTACATTCCCTTCAAAATATCCATTTTATAAGAAAAAAATAATTTCATGTTTTTTTTAATTTTGGGAAAAGACAAAAAAATGGGACACCATGAGTTGTATGTGAGCTGTTGATGATCTTATTGTCTATTTTTTGGGAAGAAATATATTCATTATTTTTATAAGAATAATGCCATGATTTCATTATTGTTTCTAGATACGTTCTTGGTGTAGCGGGATTAAATAGTGTATATTTAGCTACTACTGTACTGTGTGGTTCGATACATGCTATCATTTTTATACGTTGATTCTATACTTTTTATTGCAAATTTTTTAACCTCTCTTGCTTTTCTCTTACTTACAAATAGACGTGTAAAATTTGTATCTGGCTTATGCTCCTATTTTTATTTACTGAGATTTATTCTCATAATTAAGATAAGATGGATTATATTTTGTTGTGGTCAGCATCACAATATTTAAAATTTTATTGATAAACCAAACAGAACAAATTAGACTGCA